>CM053588.1:78840292-78864060 GCA_028646515.1 Pseudochirops corinnae | reverse complement strand
GCCACAGGCTCTACATGACCACATTCAGCCTATTAGGGAACAGAGTATATTTTCAAATCTGGGAAGGTTCTCAGAGTCACATAGCCACTTTAGCAAAGGGCCTAGGGGCAGGGAAGATCTTCAGATTCCCATAACAACTACAAGCCAGAAGTAGCTATAGATTATGTAGTTGCCAAACAGAGTCTGGTCCTTAATCCAGTGCAGAACCTCCTGTGAACTCTTTCAGACCAGTTGCTCAGGCCCCTTACTGTCTCTTATTTGCAAGCTCTAAAATTGCTCCTGCTTCAGTCACCACTCTGTCACCTTTGTTGGTGTGACAACATCTGGAGTGTTTTGTTTAGTCCTGTGCACCAAAATTTTATCAGGTATATTGATGAGCTGTAGATTTGACTATCCATTTTGATGAAGAGATTTGAGACCATGCCACAGAATGATTCATTGAAGGAACCAGAGTATTTAGCCACCAGGCAAGACTTGAGAGAGCAAGATGACTATGCTTAGACATATGAAGAACAAAAGAAACATCGGTCTTATCCTGCCTAATTCTAGAGGAGAGATAGAGGAGCAATAGATGGGAACTGCAAACTGGCAGGTTTTTGTTCTGCTTAAAAGTTAGAGCTTTCCAAAAAGGGAATATTTAGTGCTAAAGATTAATGAATTCTCTCTCACTAGGGGATTTCCAGTAGAGGCCAAGGAGCTACTTGTAAGGGATGGTATTCAAGGAATTCTTGTTTATTAACAAGTTGATCTGTATGATTCTGAGATCCCTACCAAATCTGAAATTTGTGATTGTGTGGATCTCATAGTCCATTGAAATTTTATGGCATCTTAGAGGGTGTCTAGTCCAACCATGCCATCTTAGAGGTATATGAATGTAGACCCAAGGATTACAAAGATAAATAAGGGAGTGTGAATTGATCCTCACTTCCATACCTGGCTAGATGGACAGATTCTTCTCTTTTGTGCCATTTTTCTTCCCAAACCTGCTTTGTTATATTTTATGTTAGAGTACAGTGATTCTCAACCTGTGGGTTATTTTCAATTTGTAACAATGAAAATACATCCTGCATATCAAATATTTACATTACGATTCATAACAGTAGCAAAATTACAGTTATGAAGTAGCAATGAAAATAATTTTATGGTTGGGGATCACCACAACATGACGAACTGTATTAAAGGGTCGCGGCATTAGGAAGGTTGAGAACCACTGTGTTAGACCTTTGCATTCAATCTTTAAGAGGGTTCCACAGGAGAAGTAATAGTAGTAGTAGCAGTAACAGTAGTAGTGGTAGTAGTGGTAGTCATGGTATAATAATGATAGTTGTAGTATTGGTGGTGGTGGTAGTAGAAGTAGTTGCATCATTAGAATTCATACAGATTGTAACCTCTTTGGGGGCATAGCCCATCTTGCCTCTTTTTGCATCCCCAGGCTTAGCACAGTACCTGGCACAAATGTTTATTGATCGATATAGCACCTCAAGGTTTACAAAGTATTACCTTTGTTGTCTCATTTGATCTTCACAACAACCCTCTTCCTCTGCACCTTCTGTCCCCCAGGACCACTAAGATCACTGATGATCGCTCTTCTCCAAATAAACACCTACCTCAAAATAAGGTCTGAACAAAAAAGATGATCAGCAAGTGAAGGATAGAAATCCCATTGTTTGGAATAACTAAAATAAATAAACAACTAGAATCTATTATAGAATTAGAAAGCTGAATATAGATTAAAAGCTAAAAGAAGCAATCATGTCACATAGTATGAGGAATCATTCTCAGTCTCCACTGAAGACATAGACATATCACAACACGACGGAGTGGAGTTAAAAATGGGGATGATATTCCTTATTGCATGAGTTTTAAGGACCCAGATGAGATTTTCAGGTTTGTAACTCCAGTCTGTGTTAGGAGGATGATTTTTTTCCCTCACCTCTCATGAAATGGGATCTGGACACAGCTGACACAATAATTGGGTGGAATACTTTCAGATGAAAGAGGCTGGGGCTATTTATGGTTCTATTTGGTTCTGTAGTGCTTTAATGTTTGCAAAATGGTTTGTGTGTTTTCTCATTCTATCTTCACAACAATCCTATGAGGCAGGTTCTGGTGTTATCTCCCTTTTACATTATATGAAAAAGGTTGAATGACTCCCACAGTCACATAGCTAGTATGTGTCTGAGGCAGGATTTAAACTCAAGTTTTCTGACTCAAATTGTAAAACTCTATTCCAATCCACTACTTTAGTTGCCTTGTAATATTTTTAAACCAGGTCAGGGACTGGGACAGAAAGTGATCTGGTGGGAGATTAGTAGGTTGCCTCACTGGCTACAAACTTTGAGAGGTGGCCAGTCCCTTGGGCAAGAGAGGTAAGGAGCAATGTGAACCCCTGAGACAGTAAGGACAGATCAACACCTCTCCTCAGAGTCCCCAGGAACTCAATGCCTATGGTGAATCTCTGGGGCAGGGGGATTGAAGTTTCCCATGGGGGCAGTAGTGGGCACAGAGCACTCAGATAAATACTCCTTGTTTTTTCCATGTAGACATCTCTTCCATTCTAACTGCAAAGCAGGAAAGGATGCTGCCCAGGAGTCTCAGAGAGTGAGTTTTCTGAGGATCAGGAACTAGGCCTGGGCTATAGAAATTTCTGACTTGAGCAGAAATAGAAAGTAGCTAAGAAAGAATATTGGGTCCTAGATCCAAAGCTTTTTCCTGAAGGTCAGTGTCTTATTTGGTGTGAATGGAGGAGGGGGGAAAGGAGAAGAGTACTCACTACTGGATCACCCTCCATACTCTTACTTTGAGGGGTGGAGGATTTTGTTGTTTAGTTGTGTCCTGCTTTTTGTGACTCCATCTGGGTTTTTTTTGGCAAAGATACTGAAGTGGTTTGCCATTTCCTTTTCTAGCTCATTTGACAGATGAGGAAACTGAGGCAAATAAGGTTAAGTGACTTGCACAGGGTCACACAGATAGTAAGTATCTGAGTCCAGATTTGAATTCTGGAAGATGAGTCTTCCTGACTGCAATCTTACTATTTTATCTACTGTGCTACTTAGTTGTTCCACCCCACACCATGCCCCAACCAATAAAAGAAAAAGAAAAAAAAGCCTAGTGGAGTACAAAAGTCCCTTACTCAGTAGCTGTACACCTTGGGCAATTCATAGTCCTTCCCTGGCTCACCATAAGTATCTGTGAAAAGGTATTTGGGAAAAATGATCCTCCAGGTGCTTTCCAGTTATCATGTTCTACAATTTCACATTTCTTTAACCCATTCCTCATCAAAAATCTGCAAGGTCTTTGGGAAGATAAAGCAAGGGCATTGTTAAGAATCTTGTTGAGATTTAATTTTATTCCATTTCTTGTTTTTTTGAAAATAATTTCCTGCCCTGCTTTCTAAGCACTTTTACCAGCTTATTCCCCTGTGTATTGTCCATTCTCTTCTAAGTTTCCCTTCTCTATAAGTCAGCTCCTGTCTCCAGTCTCCAAACTGGACTTCTTTTTCTGCTTCTCCCTAGGGAAGAAGTTGTGCAGACTCAGGTCTATCTTTAGGTAGTGACTCACACTAATCTAACCTGACTGCTTTTTGGCCGATGGTGGTGATGATGATGAGAGCTCACATTCATAGAGTGTTGTAGGGGTGCAAAATATTTTACATTTATTATCCCACTTGATCCTCAAAATAATCTTGTAAAGCAAGTACTATTATTATCTTCATTTTACATTTGAGGAAACTGTAACTAAGAGAAATTAAGTGACTTGCCTCAAATCATCTGGCTAGTATGTATGTGAGGTAGGAAATGACCTCGTGTACATTTGGCTCTATCACTAACAGAACATCCACTGCATCACTGAAATTGTGACACGAATAGGGAGATAGGGAGACAAAAGTGATCCTCTGGGTACTTCTCACTGCACTAGGCTAGGCTTCTTTCCCTTCACTCTATAGATGTTAATTCTCCCCCAAACTCCATCTATCTTGAGGCCCCAGGGAGGCTACACTTTTTAAACTATGCTTATCAGTTCAAGCCACAACCTCTGCCATTCATTCTAAAACCAGTTCCCTTGGCCAATTGTGCTTTCCTCATGAGGACTGGGTCTGACTGAGCATTGCATTGAGTGCCATCAAGGACAGTTCCTTGAATGAACCTTTCTCTATCCACATGGGAAAACCCAAGGATTTCTGTGCCTACCTGTCTTTACTTAGCATGTCTTTATCAGTTCCACTCTAATTAGTTGCCTTTCGTCATTATTCTCTCCTTAACCTCTCTAGTCTTTCTCTATTTGTCTTTGCTGCAGGCACTAAAAGCCAACTACACTCAAGTTCAGGAGTAAACAATGCAAACTTGATGAGTGGATTTTTGGAAGTGGTGGCAAGAAGAAAACAGCAAGTCAATTGCAAACTAGAGGAAAAACAGTCATAAAGAATGGAGTTAATAACAAGCCTGGCAACACAGTGGTACACCAATTTCTTTTTTTCTTCTTTCTCTCTAAATATATTTAGTATTTCACTTTTTCCCCAAGTTACATGTAAAAAGAATTTCTAACATTTGTATATTTTTTTATTTCTAAATTCTCTCTCTGTCTCTATCTCCCTCTCCTCACTCTGTGTTAAAAAGGCAATTTGATGTAGGGCACACGTGTGCACTCATGAAAAAATATCTTTCTATACTTGTCATTTTCTGAAAGAAAACAAAGACCAAAACAAACAAAAAACAAACCGAAGAAAAATAAAGGAAGTCTTTTTTTAAAAAATAACACTTTGATCTCCATTATGACTCCATCAGTTTCTCTGCATATGGATACCATTTTTCATCATGACTCCTTCAGAACTGTTTTGAATCATCCGCTGTTTTTCATTGTATAATACTATTGTTACTGTGTACAATGTTCTCCTGACTCTGCTAATTCATTTTGCATCAGTTCAAGTAAGTTTTTCCAGGCTTTTCCAAGCCTGGAAATTATTTCTGATAGTATTCTATCACAATCATATACCACAACTTGTTCAATCATTCCCCAATTGATAGGCATCCTCTCAATTTCTAATTCTTTGCCATCACAAAAGGTGTTATAAAAGGTGTAAGTCACAGCTGCAGCCTCTAATTCAGTCATCCCCAAGGCCATCTGCTGGTTTGATGGGGGCAAGGCCTCTGCTGCTATAGCCTATGATGTATTGTGCTCCACTCTCACCCTGGTAAGACAGACCTTTCCTACCAATGTTTTGAGTTGCCCTGGGCTTGAAAATTGTTTTACCCAATCATTTTTGTGGGTTCTGCACCTCCAGAGTTTGTTTCATGGCTTTATTTTTAAAAGTTATTTGGAAGGGAATTTGGAAGAGTTCAATCAAGTCTTTGCCTTTTCTCTGCCATCTTGACTCCCACAAAATATTCCCAAAGTGGAATAATCAGACTAGGCTAAATTGCTAAAAGTTAGTTGATAATAAGATCATGAAGGAATACAAGTTTGGCAAGAACTGAGCTCACCTCATGGAAGACTTCACTGAAGGAAGCATGGGCTAAGAATTTACAAAAATAGTTGTATAAATCTGTCTCTCTCCCAGCAGGGGCTTGCTCTGAGAAGGCATCACAAATAGTCTCCAGTTAGAGGATGGTATTGTTGAATGAATCTCCTCTCTGATTGGTCTGGCCTGGCCTTCAATTCATCAAGGCACTGACTGTGGACATGCTTCCCTTCGTGGCATCCTGGTCTAAATTTTCTCCCTATTTTCTTTCAAGAAACTTCATGGGTTTTGTGTCCAAGATCTCTTTTATGGCTCATTTTCCTCCTTGTCTTCTTCATTTGGGGGTCTCTGGGCTAATGGAATTGTATTATCACTCTATAGACAAATATTGAGAGTAAGCCTTGAGTCTTGTGTAAAAAGACTGAAGAGAAAAGAGGTGACAAATATCATTGGGGCTAGATTTGAAATATAGAACTTCCTAACTGTGAAGTGATCCTGAATAGAAACATCATATACAGGCAAAGTCCAGGGCCCCAGTTCTCTTGCACCCATTCTAGTCAGTCAGTGTATACCTACATCTCCATGATTCCTTCTCTTCAATTAGCTGTGACCATTGCCTCCATACCATTGGAGTCTCAGAGATACCTCCAGGGAGCAGGATGATGTACATGAGGACAGCTCCTACTTGTACCAGTCTTAAGTTGACATCACATTTTGATGTCAGGGACTTTGCCTCTGGGATTCTAAACATTTAACTCCTTGGCCACTCTTCTTTCTCTTCTACTTTGGCCTATTAGAAGTACTAAATCAGGGAGATTACCCTTTGTGGACGTTCACCTTCAGGGATTTGAAGGATTGTAATGTGGTACAAATATTAGACTTATTCTTTGTGACCTCAAAGGGTAGAACTAGGAGTTAAGGATAGAAATTGCAGAGAGACAGATTTCATTTTGACATGAGGTACACTTGCTAGCAATAAGACTCCTCTAAATGTGGAAGAAGCTGCTTCAGAAAGCAGTGGGTTCTTTAGAAGGTCCCAGTTAGATGTTGGATAGCTACTTGTCCTACACACAATAGTGATCATCTTTGATATGGTGCAAGTTGGTCTAGACAACCTCTGAAGAAACTTTTAACTCTGAGTTTTTATGATTCTAAGAAGTTAGTTTACCCTTTGTTAGCAAGTGGATATTTGCAAGGTTCCTCTACAAATCTGACATCATGTCCAGTACACTGGGTATCAATTCCAGTTCTTCTAGCTTTCTGCTTACAGGTTTTCCTGGCCTGGAGTGGGCCCACCACTGGATCTCTATCCCTGTCTTCTCTGTGTACTTGGCTGCCATACTGGGCAATGCCATAATCATCCATATTGTCCGTACTGATCCTTCCCTGCACCAGCCAATGTATTACTTCTTGGCAATGCTGGCAAGTACAGACCTAGGCCTGTGTGTGTCTACCATGCCCACAGTGATGGGTGTTCTGTGGCTTAATCTCCGTGGCATTCACCTCTATGCTTGTGTCCTCCAGCTCTATGTGGTCCATTCCTTCTCTTTCATGGAATCAGCCATGCTCTTTGCCATGGCCTATGACCGCTTTGTTGCCATCACCAACCCACTGAGGTATCCTACCATGCTCACCAGCTCACGAGTGGTAAAGATCACAGTAGTCCTAGGGCTCCGGAGCACAATGCTTATCATACCTCCAGTCTTAAGGCTGCTGTGGTTTTCCTATTGCCACCATAACACCCTCTCCCACTCTTATTGCTTGCATCAGGATATGATTCGGCTTTCCTGCTCTAATATACGATTCAACAGCTTCTATGCCTTGACTGTCATCTTACTCTCCATGGGCTCAGACTTCCTCTTCATCCTTCTTTCTTATGTCATGATTTTTCACTCCGTGTTGGCCATTGCTTCCTATAAGGAGCAGCTTAAGGCCCTTAATACATGTGTATCACACATCCTGGCTGTCCTTTGCTTCTATGTCCCAGTGCTGGGCCTTTCAATTGTGCACCGTTTTGCTAGGCATTCCTCACCCATCATACACATTGTGATGGGCAATGTGTACATCCTCTTCCCACCTCTGATGAATCCTATCATTTACAGCATCAAGACCCAACAGATCCGCAGAGCTATTATTAGGATCATCTCTTTGAGACAGGCCAGATAATTAGAATCTCTTCACCTTCGAGGGTACTATTCAAAGCACTTATTTGGTGAAATGTAGTAATAAA
This sequence comes from Pseudochirops corinnae, assembly GCA_028646515.1. Classification (NCBI taxonomy): domain Eukaryota; kingdom Metazoa; phylum Chordata; class Mammalia; order Diprotodontia; family Pseudocheiridae; genus Pseudochirops; species Pseudochirops corinnae. Next base: position 78,856,372 of record CM053588.1, on the reverse strand, counting down.
AGAACAAAAACTTTTTCTTATGACCTTGATCTCATTCTCCCAAAAATATGGATGTATTTGTTGAAAAGAGAGTTAACAGATGTCCTGCATAGCCACAAAGAGGTAGTCGGCATATACAGAGAGAAAACATAGGTCCTGCACACAGGAATGCATAGAAAATTCATGTTTTTAAGATTGCAGAGCAACTGATTAATGTCTTTTAGTGATTGCGTTTAATTATTCTCTTCTGGGTGTGCTCTCCACCTGTCATTGCTTTCTGCTGCTTTTATTAAGTATCACATTTTGGCTATAGGAGCTACAAAGCTATCCTATTATTTTCAGTTTTAAGTAACACACCATCGAACTTCCATTAGGACTATTGAGATTAGTAGGCACTTCTCTTGCAGGAAAAGCTATTGATCTATTAATCAGCTCATTCAACCACTCTCCCAATTCACTGAGTTCTGTTGTTTGTTCATTATCATTTTAGCGTACTTCTGCCCTTCAGGGAAGAATCTCAATTCTTTTCTATAAGATTTTTCAGTTTCTCATAGTACCTAAGTTACAGTCTTTAACTGCAGTGCTATTCTGAGCACCACCTATTACTCTTTCCTCTATCCACAATGCTATGGTTAGTAAGCCTCTACCCATTGAGAGGAAGACTATATATATCTCTTTATCACTTCTTGCAGTCAATAGCTAATGACACTGTTCTTAATCAATTTGCTAGAAAAAGTAGCAGGTACCCAGGGTAAGATCACAACCTATTTTTGAACTCCTTTCTCATCTACTGTTTCCTTTGACTTCCTCAGTTCAGCTCCAGTGTGACTTATTGTTGGGAACTATTCTTATACTGTCTCATACACTCTAATTCTAAGAATCTGGATGAAAATGGTAAGCAATTTCTTTTTACCTTACCAATTAGTTTCCTTTTTTGGCAGTGCCATTTGCATGGCAATGCTTATGAAAGTTGGAGAAGACTAGAAAAGCAATTTTTATGCTGTTTCCCTGGAGGAAAAAATCACAGTCTGTCCTCTCTCAATATTGTCATTACATAAAAATGTTAAGCAGCAGAACATTAAATACAATTCCCTGAATCAATCCAATGTAGAAGCCCTTTCAAGTTGATTCCTCCTCTTTCAAGCTATTCAACCAGTTCTGAATCTTATCTAGTCGTATAATTGTGTGACCCACATTTTCTTTTCAATCTTCCCAAAAATGTAATGAAAAACTATTAAATTATTGTTAAAATCTGGATCAGTTGTATCCACAGCAATCCCCTAATCAATCAGTTTAGCAACCTGGTCAAAAAACAAGTAATGTTACTCTGCTTCCTTTTCTAGATGTTCCCTAACCATCCCTTTATTGATACATTTTAGAGTTTTTTGAAAAATTAAAGTCAAGCTCACTGAAGCATAGCATATGAATTCTGATTTTGAAAACTAGGTAATTTGCCTAGTATCAGGGGAGGGAAACATGTAACCTCAAGGCCACATGTGGCCTTCTAGGTCCCTCAGTGCAGCCTTTTGAATGAGTCCAGGTTTTACAGAACAAATCCTTTTATTAAGGGATTTGTTCTGTGAAGTTTGTACTCAGTCAAAGAGCCACACTTGAGGACCTAAATGGCCACATGTGTATTTGAAGCTGCAGGTTCCCCACCCCTGGCCTAGTTCAGTCATTATTATACCTCTCATTTCTAATCATCTTCCAAAAATAACTGACTAGAAGTGGCATAGCCATTGCATTTGTACAACCATTCAGAACAAAAATAAACAAATAAATGGATAAATAGATAGACAGACAGACAGACAGACAGACAGATAGATAGATAGATAGATAGATAGTCAGAGAGACAGACAGACAGACAGATAGATAGATAGATAGATAGATAGATAGATAGATAGATAGACAGACAGATAGATGGATGGATGGATGGATGGATGGATGGATGAATGAATACAGTATTTTCTGGATCAGAAATTTCTGGTGAATTAGAAGGAAGTATAAATGACTAGTTTATCAAATTTGCAAGTGAAACAATGTTGGAAAATATTTAGATGCTCTTTTATTCTTTTCTTACTTATCTGAAATGCCAACTTCTTTTTATCCACATTTCTTCAGTCCTTTCCTATCTAATGATCATGTTCCTGGGCAGAGAAAATGGACGCAATCCAATAGCTGACTAGATTGATTTTTCTGTTGCCAGTTAGCCTCATCCTATCAAGTTTTAGCAGCAATTCTATATACTTATATCTATCTGTCTGTCTATCTCTCTATATCTATCTATCTATCACCTACCACTTTGTTGCTCTTAGTATTTCTTTCTACCTTCAGGTAGCTCACTATACACTTCAGATCTCCTAATAGTGTTCTTCCAGGACCATATCATGCTTTTGTGTTTATCTGCTATCACCTATTTATTTATATGTACTGTGCATGAATTTTTATAAGTTGATCATTGATTCCATGATTCATATTGTCTCTTTAGACATCAATAACTTTAGATAATCTTTTTTTAAAATTCCTGTTGGAAACTTCCTCCTTATCTGTCTTTAGAACCTTATTCTTAGGAGTTTCACTTTCCTCACAGCCTGACTTCCCCACAAATTTGAATAATGAATCTGCTTTAAGCTAGAGGTGAGTCTTTAATGGAGTGGATCAGGACTTTGTTTTCGACTATTCAGTTCAAAATTTTTATCTGTGAATTAGATGAAAGCATAAATGACTAGTTTATCAAATTTGCAGGTGACACAATGTTGGAAAGAATAGTTAAAATGGTAAATTATAGAACTTTCTTTTTCTTTAAATGGTCATGTGTTATAAAAGCTAGTTTTCTGGGTTTGAAACAGGTAGGCTCTACTGTCATTTACTTGCATATGATCCTTGATAAATTGCTTAATTTTTCTGAATCTTCATTTCCTCATGATTAATATGATAAGAATACCTTATGAATTAAATTACAGAGTTGTTATATGATTCAAAAGAAATTATGTATATAAAATGCTTCACAAACTTAAAAGCACTAAATATCATTATTATTAGTGTTATTATTGTTGTTGTTTCATTGTTATTATTATTATTATTATTATTATTACATCAATTTTCAAAATTCCTTGTTTAGCTGAAAATATGCCTGAAATCTAAATCATGTAAATTAAAATTAAATCAATTTAATTAAAATTAAATTAATTGAAATAAATGTGAATTTCTATACTTGAGCTGAAAAAGCACAACAGAACAGCAATGTAATGGTTGTCATGGCCAAATATATCTAGATCAAAACATAGACATAAACACATAGATATAGACATATTTTCTATCTATACATATATATGTGTGTTTTCCTATGTATGTGATATAAGAATGTGTATATTTTTTATATATATGCACTTATTTTTTCCTGTATGCATGTATATATTTGCAAACACATACATGGGCAGGTACTTGTGTGTATTCTGAGAGAGAATTGGTTTGTCCTGGAGACCAAAACCAGGAACAATAAGCAGAAGTCACATATAATGAGCATATCAAATCCATGGCTTCACCCTTAGATGCCATGGGATTGCAGAACATGCACTTTGGTCAGAAAGATCCCATGAATTCTTACCCCTTGCAGTGGAGAATGTCTCTGGTCACTTCCAGTGACTGGGATTGAGGATGGTCAGTAGTCAGATGAGATGATCCCATCTGTTGTCTACAAGAATGAACTGTGAAAGGGCCCACCTCTTTTGCCTTTTTTTCCTTTCATGGATTCATTCCACCTTGCACTTCCAGTTCATAATACTGTAAGGGTGTGCTCCCCAACCCCAAGAGCAAAAAAAGATGACTTGTAGGAGAAGATTGGAACAAGAAGTTTGTATTTGCTTAAATGAGCCCAAGACTTACACCTCTGGATTTCTAATTGCTGCCTATTTTCTTTGCTGAGCATAGGTCTAAAACTAAGGATCTTGAGACTGAACATTTCTAGTCTTGGAGTTACCTTGTGGGCAATCCCACATTCAAGAATTCCAGAGACTGAGTGCTCCTGAGTTCTGTTGGGGAGGAAGATGTCTTTAATGCTGTGATCCACAGAAGAGAAAAGAACCCCCAATAGAAGGATCCCGTAGCTGGAAAATTAAAGCCAGGGAGGCCTTTCTGATTTTGTGATTTCATCACATCATGTCATTATGATGATGTGAGTTGCTGTATCAGCAATGCAGCATTCACAATGTCTACAGTGACTATAAGTATGCTGATGTGGTTATTAATCACAAAATGTAACAGGCTCTCTACATAAGAAATACAACTAGAGCATTTATTTAAATACCAAAAAACTGAGTTCCAAAAACAGAAAGTCAAAGCCAATACAATAGTTATGAAGTTGGCACATGGAGTTAAAGTAGCAAACACCCACATTCTCAAGCCTTCAAAACAGGACAGGCTACCTCAGGCAAAGATCCTCCTCTCCTAACTCAAGACAACTGCTCAGTGTCCAGGCAGCTTGCTCCCAGAAGCTCTGCCCCCTTCTCCCCCCGCAGTTCCTGTCCCGGGCAGTCCTCAGCAGGAGTCCTTAGCAGAGATTCTGGCAGGCTGAAAGAAAAAGGAGTTCACACCACAACCACAGTCACCACTGCTGCTGCTGCTGCTGCTGCTTTCAGTCACCACCACATGGATGGCAGGGATGCTAGCTTGATTCTGGCTTTCTCTTGCTCCCCCCCTTCCTGATACATCAGCAAGTTCAAGGGGCAGGGAAGGTCTTCAAATCCTGGTATCATTACTGTTGTTTAGGCAGAAAAGATTCATCATGAATGGGAAATATTTGCTGAGCAGTTTCACAAAGTGTCTTTAACTCCCAGGGAGAGGATAATAAGTGCAATTGTCTATTTGAGGGGCTATATTCGTTTCTGACATTTTTCTGTGAGTGTCTGAATGTCCTTTGTATATTATGATTTTTGTATGGTGGATACAAGAAAAATGGCTTCATATCTGATACTGATATTATAATCTGGGAACCCCTTGGATTTCTGAGTCCCTCTCAGGCAATCTGTGAGATGAAAACAGCAACAATAATAATATATTTTAATTTCTAATACAGTAAAGATTAAAAAATGTGATCCACATAAACAAAAGCTTTTTTGGCATACTCAGTAATCTTTAAGAGTATTAAGAGCTCTGAGATCAAAAAAAGTTTGAGAATTGCTATTTTAGAGCAAACAGATGGAAATATAAAGAGAGGCTGATCCCACCTTGGCATTAGGTCCCCAGTGCCATGGAGAAGGGAATGATAGCAGACTGGCCCATTCAGTGGCAAACAGATAGAATTCTCTATACAAAGAAAAATGTAACTAACAATTAAAGATTTCCTGTAGGAAAGTGGTCTGCCTCAGGAAACAATGATATTTGCATCCCTTGAGATTTTCATGTAAAGTCTGGAAGAGCACTTACTTGGATGTGTTTGTGGAAGGGATTCTTCTTCCAATGTAGACTGGACTAGCTGGCCTCTGGCACCTATTTTGCTTGGGAAAGTTTCCCAATTCCATATAGGGCTCTGGAAACAGTGATTTAAAGATGATTTTAGGGTCAATCAATAAAAATATAATATCAAGAAAGAGAGAGAGTTGAAAGGCCTGTTGAATTCTGCCTGCTCAAACTACATCCAGAATGGAGGGTTCACTTCTGGGCATCATATTTTATGAAGGACATTAATTGAAATATGTCAAGAGGAGGTCATAATGGTAAGGACTTGAAATTTCTCCAATGAGGGAATAAAGATTATTATTCAGGAGAAAGGGCCAAAAATAGACAAGACAGCTGTCTTCAGATATTGGAAAGGTTGACATGTAAAAGGAGATTAGACTTAACCTGCTTGGTCCCAGAGGGTATAAGGAGGACCAGTGAGTGGATGTTGCAAAGAGGCAGCATTTGCATCAATATAAAGAAGAAAAAGAATTGTAATAATTAGAAGTTTCCAAAATTTACATATGATATCATGAAGAGTCAAGAATTCTCTGTCCCTAAAGGTCACCAGATGGAGAATGTGTAAACACTGCCCAGGAATTTTGTAGAGGAAGGAAACATATCAGGAAGAAGATGGGCTAAATGACCTCTGGGATAACTTCTAGATCTAGTAACCTCTTTTCATCATGCTTCAGGTTCTGCTTTCCTCTCAAATTCTTTCCCTGTCCACATTTTGTTCCATCTTGTTCACTCCTCAAACACTGAACCAACATCTCAGTGGCACATTGTTGGCTGTGGTCTGTCTGCTCTCAAAGTTGTGTCCTCAGAGACAACAGTATCTACCCTTTCCAATTCTCCCTGCCTCCCCTGTAGATAAAATTTCCATCACTCATAATAATTTAACTACTCCTAGGAGCTTACCTGGAAGAGCCTAGAATTAATCAGGGATTGATCCACAAAGTTTGAAGGGAACCTAAGGAGTTATCTAATACAATTGGTACCTGGCCAAGAATGACCTAAATCCTTTTTATTTTTTTTTAAACCACAACTACACCTTCCTCTTCTCTTTCTACCACACCAAGATGGGAAAAATCAATACCTCTAAGCATAGTCCCTCCTTTCAATTCCCCCTCAGCTTGTACAGAATATGAATTACTAAGTTATTATTTATTAGCTTTCTACATTCAACGTGTTCATTCTGTCTTTCTCTTTCTCTCTCTCTCTCCATATATATTTCTATATCTACATATCTATATCTATATCTATATCTATCTATCTATCTATCTATCTATCTATCTATCTATCTATCCTCCCAGAACTGTGAGTTTGTATCAGAATGGAAGTCTTAGAGGCAAGGTCTTTATGTTAGACTTAGAGCTCCCTATTGCTAGATTTAATTTGTATTCTTCAATAGATTGAATATATACTCTGGTAATGAGAGCATGAGTCAAAATCTCCAGGCTTTTATCTTTTATGACTGTTGCTAGAACACATCCAGCAATAGATATCCACACTGACTGTGAGGGGGAGAAGAGAGATGGAATTTTGCGTAGGGTACTATGTGGCAAAGGGTCTGTGAATGGAAAATGGTGGGATATAAAATAATTGGCCAATGGTGGGAGTAGGAAGGGGTTGGTCATTGTGGCTTGTGAGATGGTAAAGGATTTGTGAAGGGGAACGGGAGAAAAGGAATGGGTATATGTATGTTCATATACCTGCAGACTAAGTGATGCCCATATTCCAGTGGATAAAAGCCCTGGATTCAGGGCAGGCAATTCTCCATAAAAGATACAGGGAGCTAAATTATCCAGAAAGAAGGAATATCTTTTCTTTGTCCTCTAGAGCCATAATAGAATGGAATAGCCATAGGAAGGATAGACATGATCCAAAGGACAGCCTGGAGGCAGGACTGGGACTAGATTGCATTCCAAGATCTCTGAGGCCTACCTACCTGAAGCTATTTGTGATGTATTCCTTCCCCACATCCCCAATCTGACACCACCCTGCATTGTTATCCCTTTCAGTTGCCTAGGAACTAAAAGCAACCCAGCAGTCTCTGGGGAGTCAAGAAGAAACAAAAGAGAAAAGATTCAAGGGAAACAAGCATCTTGAAAGAGGTAGCTCTTTTTCCTCACTCTGATTAACCCAATTTTGAGGAGATAAGATACTTCAGGAGACTGTGGAAAAGACCAAAGGAGAGAGCAAGAGAGGCTAAGCCATGTATCTAAAGCTATCAGAAGCTATTTAGTGATGGTGACCATCTGTGGGCCATAAGAGCTGAGAAGTTCCCACCTCCTAGATAACCCCCTTGCCCCTGAGCAAGATCTGATCAGTCTGAGAATAAAGAGGGAGCTCCAGACACTTTGCAATGAAGGTGGAGATATTGGCTAGTAGGGGATTTTTCAAAAGCTGTCTCTTAGGGCCAGAATACTTTGGGGATCCAGGTTGCAAGCTGGGGAATTCAGTTTTTCATTTGTTCCTTCATTTATTCATTCTTTTGCTAGCTTACTTGTTCAAGCAATGTTTACTGAGCAAGGATCTTTTTTCTTTGGTATAATTGAGAGAAGTACTGAGGAAAGGGAGAGGTATCCTGTCCACAGGACTATAAATCTAGGATTGTCTCTCCTTTGGATTTTCTACCAAGAATCCTCACAATCATGTTCCCTATACCAGCTTCTGTGAACTGGGACTATTAGTTTTAACATGAAAAGCAGGAAAGCAAAAGGATGCCTCTTGCCTCTCCCTAAGCTCCCTGTCTCCTTAGTTTCCTAAGTTTTCATTTCCTATGACCTCTATTTCTTCTCCAGCCCCAATATTTCTAGGTCTTTTCTCTCCCCCTGCCAGTTCTCCTTTCCCATCTGCTCCCATTTACCCACTCTCCCAAAATGAGGCGCAAAATAAATAGGAAAGAAAGAAAGCTACATGAAGCTCATTGGAGTGAATGCAGTTTATTGATTGGGGGCTATGCCCATAGGGCCATGCCCCATTCATTCCATGTACAGAAGATGAACTATATGGAACAAGGAGATTCAGCTGACTGAAGGCCTCCAGATGGGTAGAGGCTTAGTGGTACTTGTGGGCCAGGGCATTGGCCACACCAGCCACGAGTTTCTGCCAGGCAACCTGAGCCTCAATGGAGAATTCCTTTCCAAAGTGCTCAGCCAGGCAGATCACAATAATGTTCCCCAGGAGCTGTGAAAGAGATAGACACAGGGACATAATGAACCTTTGAAAAGACAGTATTATACAGACTTCCTAGGTAACCCGTCTGTATTCCACCTCACACCCTATATCTAGTCTTGTTTCCTGGGTCATATTCATTCAATAGATTCCCAACTGTAGAGGATGGTGTTTTTTCTTCACCATGTTCCACTGAACTCCCTGCATTCCCCAGATGTTACTCCATCATTAGACTATTTCATTTCTCATTGAATAGAAGTATCCTTTTCTCTCCATGAATTTTCCCTTTACCCCATCCTCCAACCCCATCCATGACTTTATTTCTGTGTCCTTTAGCAAAGGGCAATGGGGTCATAAAACCCTACATGATCCCAGGGAAAGATGAAGGATTGGAGGGGAAATTAAAGAACCTGGTAAAGCTAATGAACTAGCAAAGGAAAGGGAAAGTAGAAAGACAGAGGAAGAGGGAAGGGAGGAAAACCCAGAGAGAATTGATGAGACAGAAGTGAAAATTAAAGAGAAAGAATTTAATTAGGGGAGAATGAGAATGAAGGAAGGGAAGAGAGGTTGAAAAGAAGGAAACAGAAGGAAAAAAAGAATGTATGAAGCACATAGGAAAGAAGGCTACAGGGAGAGTGAAAGGAAGGTGAGAGGAGGGAGGCAGGAGGTGGAGATATATTAGAATGAAAAAACAGGATGGTGAAGGAGAAATCAAAAGAAAAAGAAGAGAGAGAAAAAATAGTGTAAATTGAAGAAGGATACAGGGGGATAAGAGAGAGAGAAAAAAGAAGAAATTAAGTGAAGCTAGAGAAAGGAACACCAGAGACTGCCACAAGTCTTTGAGCCTTAATTACTGGGCCCTGACTCCCCTCCTGAGCTTTGCCTGGACCTTTCCTCCTGAACCTCTTACCCTTCATTATCCTGCAGGGACAAACATCTCACTAGCAAATTTGCTGTCCATAGGAAGTATTATATTGAGGGGAAATAGCTTAATATGAGGGCTCAGTTTGGTATAATGGAAAGAGCCCTGGATTTTGGGTCAGAAGCCATGGATTCAAATTGGATGTTGTTTGCTCACTCTCTGTGAGATCTTGGACATATTAGTTAGAGTATCTCAGCCTCAGGTCCCTCATGTGTAAAAGAAAAGCAGAGGATTTCTGACATCCTTTCTAACTTTAAATTGGTAATCCTGTGAACTTGTAATTCCTCCTGTGAAAATAATAGAAGGAACTAAGAAAAAAATATGAATACATTTTAGTAGCGTCTAAATTGAACTAATTACTCTTGGAAACCAAGCACTGAACGCAGTTGCTTCTACCTGATAGAAAGAATTGTACACATTTAATGTGTCTTGTTTAAATATCAAGGCCATGGTGCAAAGCCTCTGTTTCTTGCCCCAGCTAGAGCTTTGTGTGGGGCAATCCTCCTATTGGGACTCCTCAGGTGAGCAGCCCCAGAACATACCCTGAAGTTCTCAGGATCCACATGCAATTTGTCACAGTGGAGCTCACTGAGCTTGGCAAAGGTAGCCTTCAAGTTGTCCAGGTTCTTGATGGCATCACCAAAGGCTACCAGCACCTTAGCACCATGGGCAAGGACCTTAGAATTTCCCAGGACAGCCTTGGCATTGGACAGGTCACCAAAATGGTCAAAAAACCTGGAGGTCCAGGGGTAGACGATGAGCAGCCTTTGGGAGAGAGACAGAAAGGAGGAGGTACAATTATGTCATTATATGACCATCCATAGTCCCCATTCCCTGCCCTTCTCCTTCACCCCTTTTCTATGACCCCTGCTACTTACCTCCCCAGAGCCTCACCACCAGTGTGTTCAATGTCCACCTTACTCCACAGGGAGGTGATGAGGTTCTTCTCCTCAGAAGTCAGATGCACCATTTTGACAGGTTTGTGAATTTGCTTATGAACAAAGATGTGTCAAAAGCAGTATGATACCTCAGCTGTCTCAGTTCTGCCCTTTATTCCTCTCCCCAAAGCCCTGCCCTTGAGGTTTCTGACCATCTATTGGCTCTGGTCTGGGTGCGGCTACCTTGGAATGAAGCCAGTGGAAGAGAGGGTGGTGCATGTGTTGGCTGTGGAGGGTTGGGACAAGATGGACTCTTGTCTGTTAGCTCAGTCATCAGGCTAAATTGGCACCACCTCAACGTTTGGAATTCTCGCAAAGCTCCAACCTGAGACATAACTCTCCACTTATTTCCTGTCCTCTTCTAGGTTAGACATTGATAGCAAAACACATTATGAACTGTCAGAGCACAGCTAAAAACCATTTTCATGAATATTTGCTAATGTTCCCTTGCTTCTCTTCCCTTCTCTTTTCTCTTCTCTTCTCTTCTCTTCTCTTCTCTTCTCTTCTCTTCTCTTCTCTTCTCTTCTGTTCTTCTCTTCTCTTCATGCTTCTACCCATGCTTTACTCCTTAATCTCAAGATAGTTAGAGATAGTGAAAGGTACAGGTGGTCCATGCAGAAGAGTTGCTAGCTGGGTGACCATGGTCAAAATAGTTAGTGTTTCTGAGCCTTAGCTTCCTAATTTGGCAAACTGAGAAAACTAAGGAATATTCCACTTACTTCCCAGAGTTGTTATGAGGATCAAATAAGAAAATGTATACACATTGAGTTTTTGGATTAACTTTCACGCAAAATACGCCTTATAAGTTCTTTTTTTTATTTTTTTCTGGTTCAGACCTGTAATTTTATGGGGGAAGGGAGATGTCCTTTCCTGGGCTCCCCAGACTCTTCTTCCCTTCTGAGGTGACCTGCCATCTACTCTTTCCATCTCATCAGTTCTCTCTCCCTTTTCCTCCTTTCTTCCTCAATTTCCTTACTTTTCCTTTCCCTGGTTAGATCATTAGGTTTACCAAGTTCTTCTGTTTCCCCTTCAATTCTTGCAGGGGAGGTAATCCAAGGTGCATAAATTATGAAGTTCTTAATTGCTTCGTCACACATTTAGAGCACTTTATACCCCTCATTTCAACTGGTCAAATCACCCTGCTTCCCAGAAGCTTTTGGTCCAAGATCATTTCCCTTGATAACTAAGCAGGTTTTTTTTCTCTCCCTGGCCTTCAGTATAATGTTTTCCATAGCTTGCCTGAAAACTCTTTTCTAAGTCTAAACCTTTTCTACTGACATGTCCTTTCCCTAGAGCTAGCCCCAAGGGAGTCTATCATGTGAATAAGATGACCCCTAAGGTCCTTTCCTCCTCTGAGACTTCTCAAAGTCTTCTTTAGAGTTGGTACAGAGACTGAAGGAGCATCCTTGACCTTTCCTCAAACACCCAGGCCAGTGAAGGCACTTCAAGCTCCTGGCTCTTATCACTAACGTAAAAGACTCGCAACACAAACAGTTACAAGCTAATATTCAGGTCCATTTCCTTACTCTCCCAACTTTTGTGTCCTGCCTCTAAGACATTTTCGAATTTGCCTTAAGGCTTGAACTGGCCCTGAGCCAGTCTTTACCCACAGACCAGCCCTGGGCCTAGAAAGAAGAAGCTCCTAGCACGCCACCCCACCCAAGCTGACTCAGCTCACTCTCCTCACAAATAGTCTCACAACACCTAGAATTTCAGCTCCTCAGGAAACCATTTTTTAAATTACTAATCAAAAGAGGTGATAAACCTTCCCTCCCCTGTCCACTCCTTTCTTCTTTCAAATAGGAAATTAAAAAAAAAAAATATCTTCCCTCAAACTCTACAACTTTTTGATCTACTATTTCACAATTATTTCCCAGGTTTATTCAGCATTAATTCTCTACTGCATTTTGACTATGTGTCTTAGCATATTTGTTTCATACTGGCACCCTTGAAGGTAAGCCTTGGTGTGTTTCAGTCAGACTGAGATCCTCTTATAAGGAAGTCTAGGCAGCTCTATCAGACTAAGCAATCCTGAGGACAGTCTTGTATGTGTTCAGGCAGGGCCTCCCTAAAATCAGAGTCTGATAGATTGGATGATCAACAAAGTCAGAACCTGACTCCCCAGTGCCTTTGTCTTACAGAGAACACTAAGTATAGGTTCTATGGTCTGCTAAGATCTCTTTGTCAAATATTTAAAAAGCATACAGTTATAGCTAAAGCCCCTCATTTAATACATGGGGAAACTGAGACCCAAAGTGGAGAATGTACTTGCTTAAGTTTACCTAATTAAACCCATGCTAGAGTCAAGACTAGAACAATAATAATTGACATTTATAAATTACCACAAAGTTTTCAAAACACTTTACGTAAATTTTCTCATTTCCCCCACCTAACAACCCTGTGATGTTGGTACTACAAATAGTATTGACTTCATTTTTCAGAAGAAGAAACTTGGATAGTTCTTTCCGAGGTAGGATTTGAACCCAAGTCTTTCTGATTGTCCCAGTCCACTTCCTACTACACAAAGCTACCTTTCTCAGTCTCTATCTATAGACCCTGTGCTTTTCATTCCCCTAGTCTACCTTTTTAGGGAAACTCTATACTTCTTTCTAGCTCATCTGGGGTGTAAAAAGATTCCCTTTTCCCCTTGGTTCTGCCAAATCAAATGTGGGCTATTATCAGGGGATTTTTTGTTTTTGTTGTTCATAGGGCTAGGAAATTAGGGAAACCAAAAGGTTAAAAATAGTGAGTTTACACAGCAGAAACCTTATCACAAGATAGCCACATCTTAACACAGGAGTTGATCTTGGCTTGGAGAGTCATGGAGATTTATCAACATCAAGCAAGAAAAAAATAAATTTTAAAAAAATAAACAAACAAATAAATAAATGAATAGATAGAAAGTATATAGATAGGTAGATAGATAGATAGATAGATAGATAGATAGATAGATAGATAAATAGATAGATAGACAAATGAATAAATAAATACAAGGTTATTTCTTGAGATTGCAGGTGGGAGGGGGAAGGGTAGGGAACTAGGCAATAGTTGGTAAAGTCCAGAAAGGTTTTACAGCAAATAGCCCTCAAGATCAGCTTTGAAGGAAGCTAGGAATGCTAAGAGACAGAGGTAAACAGTGTCAACTTCCAGATATAAGGGACTGCCATACACAAAAGTGCAGAGGCAGGAGATGGAAGATGATGGGTGAAAAACAACAAGTAAACAAGTTTGGATGAAAGGTAGAGTGTATAAAAGGGAGAAAGGCATAATAAGCCTGGAAATACCATTGATTGAAGCCAGAGGGTGAAGGGCTTTAAACACCAAACAGAAGAGTTTCTATTTTATCTGAGGGGCAATTTAGCATGACCAGAATTTGCTGAGTGGGAGAATGACCAACGATTTGAGAACAGCACTCTGATAGCTGTGTGGGCGATGAGTTGGAATGTGGGGGAAGTGAAGGTGGGGAGGCTAGTCAGGAAACTACTGAATAGTCCAGGTGAGAAGTGATGAAAACATAAGATAACCCTGTGATTAAGTAATGAAGATGAATACAGAAGGTAACCCTGAACTATGCTGGATGTGTTTTGTGGAGAGAGAAATGGGCCAATGACTGAGCTAATACACCATATCAGGTTTGAATGGCAGGGGCTCATAGGAGTAGAACTCAGAAAATTTGACAAATGGTTGGATATACGTTAGAAGGCAGAAGAGTTAAGCATAATTTCTGGTTTCAAACTTTAGTAAGTAGAAAGATATTGGTGCTCTGAGCAATAACTGGGAAGAGGAGTCAATTTCAAGGGAAAGATCACCTCTTCTGGCAGAAAAATTGGTCTCCATATAATTCTCTTAGCATTATACCTAGATTTCTCTTTTGCCCACATAATACCCTACCTTAAATCATGATTTTTTTGTACTCTTTGCTTGTTCTCCTGTTTCCTTTCCTGTGCCTTCTCATCCCAGGGGTACCTTGTGTATGCTTTTTACGTGCATCATATATACTTATATACACACACATTATTTACCCTTACAGAGCATAAGCTCCCTGAAGGCAGGGCCTGTTTTATTTTTGTCTTTGTATCTCCACTGTCTGGCATATAGTAGGTGCTTAATGACGCTTGCTGATCCATTGACTCCTTCCAACCTAGGTCACTTGGAAAGGAAAGCTGAGGTCCTGGGTATGTATGTGTAAAGAACTTTAAGCTAGAGAGTGCTTCGGTCCTAGCACCTGCCAAACATCACATTGCTTTTCTCTTCCCCCGATCAAAGTGATGACCTCCACCTTTCTTGAAGGAGAGAGTTATAGTGGGAATCAGAGGACCTGTGTTGAACTTGGTAACTCTGCTATATTCTGGCAGTGTGACTTCACATTCTCTGAGTTCTTTTTTTTTTTTTCCTAGTCTGTAAAATGTAGAATTTGGACTCATTTTCCCCTTAGAGCCCTCCCAGTTCTGGGATTATGTGATAATCTGCAATGGACTCCTATTCTGATTTTGAGAAGTAATGAGAAGCCAGTTGCTTGTTTTCCCTTTTCTTCTAATTGCCCCTCCCTAATTTCCAGATCTCCCTTGAGTATTCTGTACCACATATCTTCAGCACACCCTTTTTCTCAAGTTTTAGTGGACTGAAAAGTATATATGGATCAATTGTGTAAAATGTATTTCCATCCCTTAGCTCCCAACTCTATGCCCAACCCTCTGACCACAGGTGATTCAGATGCCTTGGCATTTGACCTTGAGGAGGACAGAGGATGAATACTGGACAGTGTGTGTGTATGTGTGTGAGTGTGAGTGTGAGTGTGTGTGTGTGTGTACTTGAGAAGATTAGTGTCTTCATTATGTGGTTTTCAATTACAGGAAAAAGTGGGCAAAGAGAACCTGCTCCTATGATTAGCTCTCTTCCTTCCTTCCTCCTCCTCCTTTGGTTCCTTATTTCTAATCCTGGGGATAAGAGCTTTCCTAGACGAACGGAGGATGCTTCAGAGCTCAGAGACACAGGTAGTTGTGTGGTGGCACTTAGTGACGAGCTGTGGGATCTGCAGAAGGATATTTTCCCCCTTCCTCTGCTCGATCAAGATTGCTAGAAATACAGAGAGATCTAGTCAGTCTGGGAGGAAAAAGCACTGGGGTCACTCTGTCTTCATGCAAGAGTCAGGACTTTGGAATAGGGACACAACCTATGGCATGGTTGGCGAACCTGCAACCTTGGGGACACATGTGGCCCTCTTGGCACTCAAGTGTGGCCCTTTTAGAGAATCCAAACTTCACAGAACAAATCCCCTTAATAAAAGGATTTGTTCTGTTAAACTTGGACTCCATCAAAAGGCTGCTCCCAAGGATCTAAAATGCCACATGTGGCCTCCAGGCTGCAGGTTCCCTCACCCCTGACCTAAAGGTATGAAGCAGAGAAAAAACATCAGTGTGCCTTCTTAAAAGTAAATATTTCCCATCATATTTTTTTTAATTTTATTTTATTTTGCATCATCCATTTCCACAAGATTTTGAGTTACATATTTTCTCCCCACCTTTCCCCTACCCACCACCCCAAAACAGCCATCTCAGTGTATCCCCTCTCCCCCAGTCTATTCTCTCCTATGTCTTCCCCCCTCATCCCTCTGACTTTTCAGTA
>CM053588.1:78798176-78839792 GCA_028646515.1 Pseudochirops corinnae | reverse complement strand
TCAAATTTAACTGCAAGTCATGTCCTCGTCTCCCTGATGTCATGGTCCTCTTCAAAAACAAAGGACAAACACAAACACAGCAACAATCTACCCTTGTAGTACATCACCTTTGGCAAGAGGAAAGAACATTTCATCACAATAGCTAAATTGCATTATATTGTGTTTTAAGTTATGCTAAGTTCTTTAAACAGGTTATCTCACTGAGGCCTCCAACAACCCTGTGAGTTAAGGTACCATTATCTCCATTTTACAGATGAGAAAATCAAGGCTGAGAGATTAGGTGACTTGTTCCAAGATCACACAGCTAGTATCTGAGGCAGGAGCTAAACTCAGCTCTATTCTAACACCAGGACCAGTCTTCTCTCCACTCTGCTTTCCAGTTGCCCCCATAAATCCTCTCTCATGTATCTTCAGGCACTATACTGGTATCAAATTCTCATTTCCCTAAAAATAATCCTGTGATCTTCACGTTAAGAACAAAAGAAAACAAAGCAACAAGAAACCTTCCATAATCCTTTTCTCATATAATGCCTATATCACTTCAGCTCCATTGACAGCCTTCTTTGGTATCCCTGTGTCATCTTTTTTCATAGTCTAAGGTCCACTTTTTTATGTCTTTTATGTTCCTATGTGATCTTCCTTGCTCCTGGATCTCATGCAAGGCAAGGTGCTTGATATGCTCTAAACCCAATAATAAGCTGACTTAGTTTACCAACTCAGCCCCCCTCCACAGGTTCTCTGTGATGACATGTCACTCAAATACTATAAGGGAAATGTTAAAAAGAGGAATAAGTGAATGTTTCTCAAACCTTATTATTATAAATATAGAGTATATTGTCTTGTAAACAGAAAATAAAGCACTCAAAAATTCTCTTCAAAATAAAACACAATCTATTTCCTTACAGAGAGATGCCTGCCCTGGAGCTACATTCAACTCTCATGTCAGCCATCACTAACACCACGGAAGAATCTTTCTATTTCATCCTTACGGGCATCCCAGGGTTTGAGACAGTACACATCTGGATCTCTATCCCCTTCTTCTGCTTATACATGATTTCCGTGATTGGCAATACCACCATCCTGGCTGTTGTTTGGACACAGCCCTCACTCCACCAGCCCATGTACATGTTTCTCTCTATGCTGACACTAACTGACTTAGGTCTGACTCTCACTACACTTCCCACAGTCATGAGCCTTCTCTGGTTTAATGTCCGCAAAATCAGCTTGGAAGCTTGTTTTGTCCAGTTTTTCTTCCTCCATGGTTTCTCCTTCATGGAGTCTTCTGTACTTCTGGCCATGGCCTTTGATCGCTATATTGCCATCTGCCGCCCTCTCCGCTATGCCTCTATCCTAACCGACATAGTTGTCAGGAGGATTGGGATGGCCATCATTATCCGTTGTGTTGTGGCAGTGTTGCCCCCTCTCTTCCTGCTCAAGAGGCTGCCTTTTTGCCACTCCCACATACTCACTCACTCTTATTGCCTCCACCAGGACATGATCCGCCTGGTCTGCGGTGATATCACGATCAACAGCTGGTATGGCTTTGTACTGGTCATGGTGATCTATGTGCTTGACCCTCTTCTCATTGTTTTATCATATGCACTGATTCTGTTCAGTGTCTTACATGCTGCCTCCCCCACTGAGCGTCTTCGAGCCTTCAATAACTGTCTTTCCCATATTCTGGCTGTTCTTGTCCTCTATGTGCCTATGATAGGGCTGTCAATGGTCCACCGCTTTGCTCGGCATGCCTCCCCACTGGTTCATGTGGTGATGGCCAATGTCTACCTGCTGTCACCCCCTGTGATGAACCCCATCATCTACACTGTGAAGACCAAACAGATCCGCCAGAGTATCCTTCATCTTCTCTCTCAGAGGAAAGTGTGTTAAGAATGGAATAGAGGTTGTGGTCAGTAGAATCATAGCATGCCAGGAAAAGAGAGAAGTTGCCAAGAGATTTTTTTTTTTTTTTAACAACTTATATGTCAGATCATTTAATGAAAACCTGGCCCATCAAGGGTATCACGTTCAGTTCTAGGAACTGCATTTTCTTTCTTTTCTTTCCTTCTTTCTTTTTTTTTTTTGCTTAATATAACACTATTTATTAACCATTGACACCATTACTAAGTGTCAGCAGGGATCTGGATCCAGGTTCCCCTGAATTGAGAAGTCAGCGCTCTTTCCACTATGCTCCACTAACTCCCTTTATCTTTTTGGAAAGAGTTTGTATCTTTTAATGCATTTGTATCTTTTAATGTATATCTCTGTTCAGGATTCAGGGGTAAAAAATGCAAGAATACATGGCTAAGGTACCTTCAGTTTGGTCACCTGATAGCCAGTGTTTCCCCTGTGTCCCCCTGTTGCACCCTGAATTGTTCTGAGGTGTAGGAACCACATTTTCAAAGGATATTGGTAAATTCTAAAGAATCTGGAGGAAGGAATACAAAGGAGCTTGGAGACTCTCATTAACAGAACATTTGGATGCAGGCAGAAGACATGGAGATCTGTCTGGAAGAGAAAAAAAAAGGAAATTACTATATGAAGGGAAAATAGGCCCCAGAGGCAATTGGGCCACAGAACATGATAGAACTGTTCAAAACCAAACCAAACCAAACCAAAACCATAGAGTTGGAAGGATCTATAGAGGTCTACCCCAATCGTGCCCAAATCTGGACTTCCTCTCTAATATCCCCAACAAGTCATTGTTTAGCTTCTATAAAAAGACTTTCAGGAATAGGAAATATGTTAACTTCAAGGCACTCCATTCCCTTTTTGGATAGCTCTAATTGCTTGGAATTGGAAGACTCATCTTCCTATGTTCAAATCTGGCCTCAGATACTTACTGTGTGACCGTGGGCAAGTTACTTAACTCTGTTTCCTTCAGTTTCCTCATCTGTAAATTGAGCTGGTGAAGGAAATCTCAAACCACCCCAGTATCTTTGCCAGGAAACCACCAAAGGTGGTCAGAAATAGTTACACATGAATGAAAACAAAGAAACAAAAAGATGAAAAAAAAAATCTTCCCATTACTCCTAACTAATTAAACAAGTTTAATTCTGCTTATACATGATTTCCATGATTGAGAACACCACCATTCTGGCTGTGACCTGGACAGAGCCTTCATCCAACCAGCCCATCCAACCAGTACATGTTTCTCTCTATGCTGGCACTAACTGACCTGGGCATGACCGCCTGCCAGATGCTTTAAAATAGCTACCATAACCACCTCAAGTCTCTTTTCCTGGCTAAACTTTCTCTGGTTCCATCAATCAGTCTATGTATAACATGATCTCTACATCCTTAGTTTCCTGTTTGTCTTTCTATGAGTTTGCTTCAGCTTGTCAATATTCTTCCCAAGATAAGACCTTCAGAAGTAAGCAAAAATAATAGAGGGAAAGTTGTCCGGGGAGTCCTCTACAACCAGATGGATGTGGATGGGTTTGGGTTGCATGTCAAACGGCTATACTCAACCTGACAGAATGGAAAGTAGATCTGGAGTCAGAAGAGCTGAATTTAAATGCTAGTACTGATATGTACCAGGCCTATGATTATGCTTACCAGCTATGTGACGATTCACTTCATCTCTCTGATTCTGAATTTCCTCCTTCATTAAAAGGGAATGATCACACTTATGTTAATTTTCTCATAAGATGGTTATAAGTAAACACAATAATATAGATGAAATTTGCATGATATAACAGAGTAAATCTCATGCATATTTGAAGTACTTTGTAAAACATGAAATGCTCCATAACTGTCATCTGTCATCTCCGTTCTCATTGTCCTCCTTTCCTCACTAGAAAAATTACTAGCCTCAGTTTCTTCATCTGTAAACAATATTGTTTGTGCTGCTACATCTTTGACATAGCTCTTCCTTCCACCCCTCTTGATCTCCCACACCTTTCTTTCTCTTTTCTCTTAATCCTCTTCCCTTTCCCTCTTTTTCTTACTCTGTTCTTCCTCTGTCTCTCCCTCTTTCTTTCCTGTAGGGTTGGCAGTAGCCTGCAACCAAGTCTATGGCCACCAGGGGACACATGTTTCCTTCACTGACAATAGTCAAAACCAGAGAAAAGTCCATGGTGAGGCTACCTAGAAGCTCCATCTGAAGTCATAGTCTTTTATCTGAAGAAAACCTGTACTGGCAGAAATTCTGGACTTCTGATTCCCAATGTTACATGTCTCACTAAGTGACCTTAAACAAGACGCCTTCCCTCTCTGGGCCAAGAGTAGAGTCAGAAAGAAAGAACAATAAAAGCATCTTTTATTGACAAAGTGCCTTCTATTTCCCCAAAACTTCCAGATCTGATTTTCAGTTCTGATTCAATGCTCACTATAACTGTGAATTCAAACTACAAAGCAATTGCATTTCTTTTTTTTTAAGCACATTTGATTTATGATATTCTTCTTTACATCAGTCTTTTCCAAACTTCTTTTGTTACAAAACAAACAAACAAATATAACTCAGGTCTACTATGGAAATCATGTTCAGCAATGTACAAACTCTTCTGTCCTGGAAGTCCCCTACCTTTCTGCTCAATTCAATTCAATTCATATTTCAGTGATTATATTAATTGCCTATAATGGTCAGAGAAATAGCCCAGGGCCAAGCTACTAATTAATCAAATAGTGTAAGAAAAGAAACAGTGGACTGATTTGGGATATATAGGCTTTAATAATTTCTATGCCACTAATTCCTTGTATGGTCCTGGACGAGTTACTTCTTTCTGGGCATCAGTTTCTGTACTGATTTCAACAAGCATTGAACACCTACTATTTAGAATATAAATTCCTCAATTGTAGGAACTTCTTTGTTTTTAGTCTCTAGCGTGATGTCTGTGACATAAATGCTTGTTAAATTTAATTGAATTAGTATGATGACCTATGATTTGCTGTACTTGGGGACACAAAAATGAAAAATATCAGAGACTTTCCCCTTAAAAAAAAAATTACAAGCTAATAGAATTATAAAATTTGTGCCCAGGAAAATACAAAGGAGAGTGTGAGAGGATCAAAAGAGAGGGCCATGCAAATTTGATGAAGAAAAAAATCACTTCCAATAAGGTAATGGGGTACAGTTTTAGAAAAGGTCAAGACAGTCTTTCCAAAGTGGGAAAGTCTCTGAGCTAGGATTTGAAGAAACATGAGGGTTTCAGTGGGAAGAGATGGAGTGTTGGGATGGAGAAGAGTTCATTGTAGGTGTTGGAATCCCTTAAGATTTATGTAAGAAAAAGGGTGGGGTGGATGAGGGTAAGATAAGAACAGGGGATGAATGACAAGTAAATCCAGTTTGGTTAGAGTGTCTAGTACATGATGGAAAATGAGAAAATGAGGTTGGATGATCTGTGAAGATTCTGTCCAGCCCTAAATGTCTATATTGTTCTAAAAAAGTTTAGAGCTCCTACTGTGTTCACTCAGCTTGGTGCTGAATAGAAAGTATAGTCCCTGAATCGCAGTCATTGATTACATCAACAACAAACAAAATCACTGGCTATCAGAGATAAAATTAATAAGGTCATAGATATAGGAAGGGAACATTGAAGGGTCTATCTAGTCTAAATTTTATTTTATGGATTTTAGGGACTGAGGTAGGTTCAGTGCAGTGGATAAAACACTGGACTTGGAATCAAGAGAAAACCTAAATTTTAATTTTCCCTCACACTTAGCTGTATGACCCCGGGAGAGACATTTAAGCTCTCAGGACTCAGTTTCCTCTTCTATAAAATGAAGGGGTTTGCCTGGATGGCCTTGAAGAACTCTTTAGGTTCTAACTCTGTGCACCCATGATCTCATTTTCCTCCTCTTTAAAAGGGAGGAAATACACTTAATGGAACTCTGAGATTCCTTCCAGCTCTCGTTCTGAAATCTTATGATCTCATACAACAGAGGCCAGGGAGGTCAAGGAGTGAGAAGGGAGACCTTCAGCACCCACCCCTCTAGGATCAGACTCTAGGTCATCCAGATTCTGGCAGAGTCTGTGCAGACCCTCCCTGGGGGACTAGATGCCCTCCTTTATCTTATTTCAATTTTTAAAACCTCATAGCCTGTCACAGGGGCATATCCAGGACTCAGCCTCCAGGAAGAAGGAAAATAATCTAAACCAATGTGGGAAATTGTTTTATGTCCAGTCTAGCCTTGTCTAATTGGGATGAGAACCCCTATCAGTAAAGGCATAGACTTGGGGCTCAAGTCAAGCTCCAAGAGGGACGAAACCTACAGTCTGGTATTTGAGAAACATGTATTTGTCTCTTTCTTGTCTTCACAGGGCTTAGACTTTAAAGAAACCAACCTCAGGGATAATTTTACCCAAACTAATTTTCACAAATGCTTAAACAGAAGTGAAGTGAATTGTTTAAGTTTGCATAAATAGCAGAGAAGAGATTTGAACCTTCATGAGTTGATTTTGTTTCCCTTCCAACCATTTATGTTGGAGAGCCAGATGGACCAGTGACTGTGGTTTTTATGCAGAATGTAAGTGAGGAACCTCAGAATAGAATCCTAAGGGATCAGCTTAACCTAGAATAAGAAAAACTTCCTGAGTGATTTGTGAAAAACAAAAACAACACCTTCAAAATACTAAACAGATTTTGGCAAAAAAAAAAATAAAAAGATTTCCCTCCACCTCGGGTGGAGAATAAGAGGAAAGTTTGGAATGGAGGGGACCATTTGGTGGGTCATTTTTATATTTATATATTTTATATTTTGGGGGTAGCACCTTTGACTTTGGTCCATGGCCTTGGCTCCTAGGCACAGGCTTGTCAATATCAGAAACAGTCCATCTCTCTTGGCTGACTCACTCCACAGCCTGGCCATAGGAGACAGATCGCTGTTAGGGCAATGATAGGACTATCTTCAAAGCCAGGAGAAGGGCAGGGTAAAGGCAGAGCTAGGGGAGGGGGAAGGTGAAGGAGGGAAAACACACTCCAAGGGACTCTTTCCTATGCCTTCTGTTGTTTTTTTCTAGTTAACTGGTTGTTATTTGGCCACCATCTGTGGTATTTTTAGACTGGCTCCGTGTTTTTCTTAGAGATCCTCCTGATTTAAACTTACCCACATCTTTAGTGCCTAATTAGACAGGAGTTACTGAGCCCAAAACTTCTTGATTTAGAACATCCCTCCCAAAGGTATCCCATTCAGCATTTCGCCATGACACCCCCCATGACTACACATGAGTAACTTTCAAAGAAGCATGGCATAGTGTCTAGGGTATTTGATTTGGAGTCAGGAAACCTTGGGTTCAAATCCTATTTTAGACACTTATTAGCTATGTGACCCTATGCAAATGACTGCCTCAATTTCCTCAGTCATAGAATGGGAATAATAATATTATCACCTATCTCCCAGGGTTTTCATAACAATAAGCTCAAATAACAGTCCTAAAATGCTTTGCAAACCTTAAAGGGCTATAGAAATTTTAGCTATTATTTTTATTATTTAACTTCTCAGTATTTCAGTTTGTTTATGTGTGAAATGAGAAGCTTAGACTCAGTGGACTCCAAGATCCCCTCAGTCTCTCAAGCCATGAGCCTCTCATTCCCTTAAGAAGAGCTGGTTCTTCAGTGCGTTGTGGAAGTATTTTCCCATTTTACTTTCTACTGTGTTTAAAAGACTTCAAAAGGATACCCCATCCCACTTAGCCACTCACCCTCAATAATTCTAATGACCTTCATTGCAAGAAACAAACAAAATAGAAACAAAAGCAAATAACCCTTCCCCCCCTTTTTTTTACATTGAACCTGATATTCAGCTGCTAAAGCTTAGTCTTATTTCCTTCCCTTCTCTTCCTGCTGAGTAATGGACATTGAATAGAGCCCATCCTGATTGGATCATGGGATCATAGATGGACAGCTGATCCATGGTCATCTGAACCAAGCCCCTCATTTTACATGAGATCACAAGACATTGAGTGAAGCTCCCAAGCTCATACAACTAATAAATGACACTCAAGATTTGAACCCAAGCCTTCTGACTTCAAATCCAGTCCCCTTTCTGCTGTCCCACATTGTCTCTGTGTGAAGGGCAGCTCTTATTTCTTTTGAGAGTGCTCCCTAAGACCTACTCCAATAGGTTTGTACAGGGATGGAGGTGCTCTAAATAGTTTGAGCAAACCTCCTGAAGTAGAGACAAATCCTTTTCTTCCTGACCAGGGTTCAAGGTCCCACAGAGTTTCACTTAATCATGCAGCCTTCTCATCCCTGTCTCCAAAATATCCATGACTGTTATACAGACTTTCTGTGTGCTGGTTTCAGAGGGAAGAACTTAGGTCAGGAAATGGAAATAACAGCAAAAGCAGAACGTAGAGAGAGGAGAATGGCAAATAGACCAGAAAACTGTCTCCTATGAGGATAAACTGAAGAATTGTTCATATTTAGCCTGAAGGAGAAATGACAAGGAAGTGGAGGATGGTTGTCTTCTAATGGTTAGTTGCAGGCCTGGGAAGAGAAGAGAGATTAGTTCTGCCCCACTTCAGACTGCAGAACTAGGAACAATGGATGGAAGCTGCAAAGCAGCATAATCAAGTCTCCTTAAATGGAGAAACTTAACAATTAAAGATGTTCAGTAGTGAAATGGTCTTCCTCCTTCCTTGTTCCTGGTAGTGAATTCCTTGTTCCTGCAAATACTCAAGCAAAGTCTGGATGGCAAGTTGTCCAGGAAATTGTAGAGGGAATTCCTCTTCAGGTATGGTTGGTACTAAATGCTTTCTCAGATTCTTTCTAACTCTGAAATTCTGTGATACAATGAAACAGATTGAGGTCAACACAAGCATGACTTTCCTAGCACTTAAAGCCATCCTAGAGCCTTCCCAGCTCCAAATGAGCTAGGAAGTTCCTGCTGATAAATTGTACAAGGGACTTCTGTGTGAGGTGGGGTGTTCTCTAAAGTCTCATCTAGCATAGAAGTGCTCTGATCTTATAATCGTTTCTCCTCCCACCCCCTCTACAAAGCTTAACACAGGGTTGGATGCAGAAATGCTTAATTCAGACTTGGTGGTTCAATTATTATTATTCTTATGAAGCCTGGAATCAGGTAACAGAGTTGGCACAGAGCACTAAATTCTATGAAATACTCTGACTGGTAGTGAAGTGTAGGCAGGGCAGTGACAAGCCCTGGAGTAGACAAGGGAATGGAAGGTAGGGTAGTGAAAAAAGAATGAGTTATAGTCTTTGCCTGGATCTGGGTTCAAGTCCTGGTCCCTGGGCTTCATTTTCCTCATCTCTAAAATGGGAGACAGTTGGACTAGATCTCCTCTGGGGTCCTTTTCAGTTCTAAACCAATAATTTTGTCATTCTGTGCTTTTACGAGTAACTTCAGAAGTTACTATAATAAATGCTGCCACTTGCTTCCCATTCATTTTTCCACATTATATATCCAAGGACATCCCCAAGGCCTGCCTCTTATTATAACACCAATGTAATCAAATTCACCCTTTCTTTTTTTTTTTTTGAATGACTTGTTTATTTACTTTTAGTTTACAAGATTCAGTTCCACAATCACTTGAGTTTCAGATCTTCTCCCCTCCCTTCCTCCTCCCCACCCCCATGGTGGTGGAAATCATGTATAGGATCTGCAAATACTTTCACATTGTACAATAGTTTGGTTATATAGAAGGGTTGTAACCAATGAGTGATCACTGGGAAAAAAAAAAGCAAAACCAGACATGAAAGAGAATGAAAGCTTGTTTTGCTTCAGTCTCTATTTAAACTCTAGTCTTTCTATATCTTTCTCTGAGTTTAGTTATCTCCTTCCATCTTGAGACTTGTAGAGTTGTCTTTAGCTGTGTGTTGTTGAGGAGAGTCCAGTTTATCAAGGTTGGTCATCATATGTACAATGTGTCTGTGATTGTGTACAGGTTTTGCCCGGTTCTGCTCTTCTCACTTAGCATCAGTCCGTATAAGCCTCTCCAGGTAATTAAGAAGTCCATCTTCTTCCCATTTCTTATAGCACAACAGTATTCCATTACATTCATATACCATAGCTTGTTCAGCCATTCCCCAATTGATGGGCATCCCCTATATTTCCAGGTTTTTGCAACCACAAAGAGAGCTACAATAAATTTTTGTACATATGGGTCCTTTTCCCACTTCTGAAATTCGCCCTTTCTAATTCTGGTTTCTCATAGGTTAAGTTTGACAAATACTCTCCTCCTCCCTTCTTCTCCCATCCCCCAAATCCAAGTTCTCTTTGATATTTTCTGAAAGTGCTTTGGGATTTAAGTTAGAAGTGTGGCCACTTATTAGTTGTGTGAAGACCAATAAGTTAAATAACCTCTCAGTATATTGCCTTCATTGCAGCTGAGGATAATACTGTCTATTTGACTTGCCCCTCAGAATGATTGTGGGAATTAAATTATATAATTCATGCAAAGTGCTACATGTACCTGAAAATAGTCATTATTAGTGAGGAGACTGCTGACTCTTCATTATTACAAGGATCTATTGGTACTGTAACCAAGTTCTAGAGGAGCATAATGGGGCTGTAATGGCCTTTCTTAATGGCATCCACACAGAACAAGGAAGATACCTCCCCTCCACATCCACACCTGAGTCTTTTAGGCTAGGAGTTCCTCTAATCCTATTTAGATAATAGTGATGATAATAAATTCCCATTTCTACAACATCTTAATATTTATGAAATGTTTTCCTCACAATCCCATAAGCTTAGATGGCTATAAGTATTATTATCATCATTTTAAAGATGAGGAGACTGAGCCTCAGAATGTTTACATGATTTCACAACTATGTCTCGATCATGTTCCTAATTTTAGCACATGCCTGCTTGAGGAAATGTGGTCTCTACAAGGTTTTCCTCTTGAGGGAAGCAGCAGGGTTTGGAACTCTGTCTCAAACCACTTCCTTCCAGTTTCCTACCAGTCCTGACTTGAGTCTCTGGGGTTTAAGAACCATGTGCCTACCCCTGATTTATGCCTTTCAGAACTTAGAGTCAAGTCCTGTTCCCTCTCAACCTCTATTTCTCCAGGCTGAAGAGGTCTCATTAAAACAATAAAAAAAAAAAAATAATAATCTTGTTTGCTTTCCACCACCCCATTTGATTCTTTTTCACCACATAATGCCCTGGATAATTGCAGTTATTATTAATTGGATGGGGGCAAATAGGAAGGACAAGGACTGTAGCTGGGGTTAAGAATGGGGCTCAACAGGCATATCTGGGAAAGAGGTAGGACAAGGCTGGACATCTAACCTCCAGGATCTAAGTACACTGAGCCTGACTCAGCAAACCTCAGGCCCTCTGAGCAGGGAAGCTGAGTGTGGCCTTGTCTATCAGAGGCCCCAGCCAAGGCAGGGCAGAGCTATCAAGGTCCTACAGGTGGTAGTGGGAGGCCTCCCCAGGTCCAGGATATGAGATAGGAAGAGGAGTCAGGAAAGCAAGGTCAGGGTGGGGCCTTGGCCCTCTAGGGAGATAGAGGACATGCCTAGGCCATGGTTGGGGGTGTGGGTGGAAAAGGAGGGTGGGAGGCAGTGTAGACTCTGCAAAGCAGCACCTATCATTCAAGTGCCCAGTCATGGTAATCACCCCCAACACAATATGGTGCTACTCTCACTCTCAACCCCCACCCCAGCCCTTGCCCTAGGGGCAGGCTGTGTCTAGGAGCCTGGTAGTTGGCAGCAATCTTTGTTTAGGAGAAGGGTCACAGGTCAGGGTTCAAGAATTTGACCTAAACACTAATTTTTAGGAGTAAGGTGATGAGGTCTGAACAGAATTTAAGGCTCTGGAAGCACTGTACATCATTTATTGAAGACAATCAGAAGTGTTTGTATAGCTGCTGACAGTGAGATGTTTGGCCTCATATGTGAGGCTAACACATTATTGTACTGCATTAACAAAAAGTGTGGTATCCATTTTACCTTGAACTAATTCTACCTCATCATATCCCTTGCATCTCTCTCTTTTCTCCACTTAGGTGGCCACTGCCCTATTTCTTTTTTTTAAAAATTATTTATTTATTTTCTTGTTTACATCATTCATCTTTCCCCTACTCAACACCTCAAAACAGCCATCCCACTGTATAACCCCTCCCCCAATCTGCTCTCTCCTATGTCCTCCCCCTCGCCCCTCTGACTTTCCGGTAGGGCACGATGGCTGCCTTATTTCTGTACCTCATTACCTCTTACCTAGACAATTATAATAATTTCCAAATTCTTCTCCCCATTTTCTGCCCTTCCTGACCTGAGCGCTCATTCACAAGGCTGCTGAATACTTCTAATGAACACATTGGAGTATGTCACTTCCCTGTACAAAAACTTTCAGTGACCACCTGTTAGCTAGAGGATAAAGTACACACCTGTCTAGGGTTTGAAGGTCCTCCATAATCTGTCTCCAAACCAACTTTTTAGCCTAATTTAATACTACTTTGCTTCAAATGCTCTCTGTTCCAGACAAATGGGACTAATACTGATTTTCTGATTTTGTACTCTAGCCTTCTGTTTCTATCAATTCACATCAGGGGCATTTATGATTTGCATATATATTTACTGAACTGAATGAAATATTTCATTACCTCATCTCTGTGACTAGGATGTTAGTAATATCTTCATGATTAAATACCTCAAAATGCCTTGGGAAGAACCATGGCATTTCTAAAGCATCTGAGGCCATAGAGGCTATGGGGAAGAGAAATAGAGAGGAAATAGAGTTATACAGCAAAAGAGAGGAAAGGGATGGGAGAGTGTGGGAAAGAAAAGCAATTAAGAAAGAAAGGAAGAATTGGAGGGAGGGAAAGAGAAATGAGGACATGAAAGGAGGAAAGGAAAGGAGAGAAAGGAGGAGGAAGTGAAGGAATAGAAGGGCAAAGAAGAGAAGGAAGAGAGGCAGGAAGGAAAAGAAAGAATGAACAAGAGAGGTAGGAAGAAAGAGAGGGAGGAATAAAGGAGGGGAGGGAGTCAGAAAGGAAGGGAGGGAAGGAAAAGAGGGAAAGAAGGGATGAGAGAGGAAAGGAGGGAGAGATAGAAGAAAGAAGGAAAGAAAAAAGGAAGGAAATCAGAGAAGAGGGGAGGAAGGGTAGGAGAAGAAAAGAGAGGAGAGAAGAATAATCTATAGAAAGTACATATGGTGGAGTAAGGAGGAAGGTCTCTAAGTTGTATTTTAGACAACAGCCTATCTACTGACTGATCTGACTGAACTTCCTGTAGATAAAGTTTACCCAATGTGGTATAGTGAATGACATCAAGTAGGCTTCTCTCCGTGACACTTGGTTATAACTTCTAGTTCTACAAATTAAGAAACATGTGTCCTTACATATCATTTCAACTCTCTAAACCTTAACTTCTTCCTCTATAAAGTGAATAAATAGCACTTACACTTATTTAATAGGATTGTCTTAAAGAAAGTGCTTTATAAGGATAGTGATAAGATTATAGGGGTAAGACTTGGGGTAGGGATAGTGATTCGACCTGGACCTGTGACATCATTGGTGAAAAGGACTCTCAGGTGAAGAAACTTCCTTTAATCAATCTACTAGCCTTATCAATCAATCAAATCAATTAGCAAGTATTTAATAAGTCTCTGATTTGTGTCATGATGTTGTACTTAGGTACAGGGGATACAAATACAGTTAATGAAGCAATCTCTATCTCAAGGAAGGTATATTCTAATGGATGTGTGTGTATGTGTATGTGTGTGCATATATATACATATATGTACATATACATACATAAATGCATGTGTATATATATGTATGTCTATTGAAAATAAATATAAAGAAAATAAACACCACTAAATATAAAGGAGTTAAATTAAAGGCAGTTTGAAAGTGAGTTCACTAGTAGTGGGGGATCAAGAGAGGCTTCATTTAGAGAGTAGTATTTGAACTGATTCTTAAAGGGAGAGATTTTATAAGTTGAGTGTGAGAAGTGCATTCCAATCATGGGGGCTGAGCAGTGCCAGAGCACAGAGAAAGGTGACTGCTACCACCTTGGTGCAGGCCCTCATCACCTCATGCTTGGATTATTGCCATAGCCTGCTGGTGGATCTGCCTGTCTCAAGTCTCTCCTGCTCTGGTCTGTCCACTATTCAGCCACCAAAGTGATTTCCCTAAAGGGCAGGACTACGTCACCAGAATACTCAGTAAACCCCAATGGCTCTCTATCACCATTGCTTGATATACGAAGACCTTCATAAACCAAGCCCCCCTCCCCACCCCTAGGCATTTTCTCTGGCTGTCTCCCGTGCCTAAAATGCCCCTATCATCTCAGCCTCCTGGCTTCCCTGTCTCACTTAAAGTCCCAGCTAAAACCACATCTTATACAGGAAGTCTTTCCCAATCCCTCTTAATTCTAGTTCCTCCCTTTTGTTAATTATTTCCTGCCTTTATCCTATACATAGCTTGTTTGCAAGTATTTATTGGCTTTTTGATCAACCCCAATTGATTATGAACTCACTGAGGGCAGGTAATGTCTTTTCTCTCTCTGTTGGCATCCACAGTGCTGGGTATATATGCCTGGCATATAGTAGGCCCTCGATAAATGTTTTTCGATTGACTGTCAAGGTCACATGGCTAAAAAGTGTTAAGTGTCTGAGGTTGCATTTGAACTCAGGTCGTCCTGACTCCAGGGCCCCATGCTCTATACACTGTGCCACCTAGCCACTCCTAGAGAGCTTTTCCTAGGAATAGGGCTGAGAAAGGGAGGAAAGATATAGGATGACAATTTGAGAGTGTGGGAGAGATGGGCAAGTTTGAAAGAAGTGGAGAAGAAATTTTTAGGTGGGGAAAGTTTGAATATTAGAGAGGGGAGGATGATTGATATTGCAATCTGTTGGAAAAGAAAAGAGGGGAAGAAATAAAGGGTATCTCTCAAGGTTCTATTCTTGCCAAGGAGGACTACCTCATTATTAGATACTAGAAGAGAAGCAGAGAGAATGGGGAATCACGTCAAGTGACGTTACAATGAAAAGAAGGGGACAAGGGGGAATTCATATTGAATAGTTCCAATTTTCTCAGTGAAGTAAGAGGCGAGGTCCTCATTTCAAAGAGAAGAGACCAAGGGAGGAAGGGGAGGCTTGAAAAGAGCAAGTTTGGCAGGAAAAAGATATAATAGGAAATGAGATGAGGAATTCTGGAAAAGTAAACCTATTACCTGGCAACAATAATGTCCATTTAATATTCGATAACATGAATTTATTATGTACTTATTGATCATGCTGGTGTGATCATGGATGAAAATTGGTACCTTCTTTGGAACTTAAGGCCCTAGAAAACACTGAGAAATTAAATTACTTTCCCAGGGTCACACACCCAATCTGTATAAGAGGTGGGATTGAACCCTGGTCTTAGAGAGTTCGAAGCTAATTATATATTCCCTGAGATTGCCGTTATTGTTTTTTTTCAGTTATCTCAGTCTTGTCTAACCCTTTGTGACCTCACTTGTGGTTTTCTTGGCAAAAGTACTGGAGTGGTTTTTATCATTTCCTTCTCCAGCTCATTTTATAGATGAGGAAACAGTGTAGACAGGGTTCACTGACTTGCCCAGGGTTGCACAGCTAGTAAGAGCCTGAGGTCACATTTGCACTCAGGAAGGTGAGTCTTTCTGACTTCAGGCCTGGACCTCTATCTCCAAGCAATAATAGTTTCTAGGATTTATATAGCATATGATATGGGTACTGCACTAAGTGTCTTACAATTATTATCTCATTTCATTTTCACAACAACCAGGGAATGAAGACAAACGGTGGTTAAGTGACTTGCCCAGGGTCGAGTATCTGAGGTTGGATTTGAATTCAGGAAGTTAAGTTTTCCTGGCTTCCGGCCCCTCACTCTATCCACTGCACCACCCAGCGGCCCTATGTCCTAAGGTATGATGCCTCTAATACATTTTTATGTTGCTATAGAAACCTGAGTTATTGGTATTTGCTAATTACCTTTGCCACCATAGAGGGAAGATGGGGAACGGAGTTGTGCTTTAAACATTTAAGGACCTACTATGTATCAGCCCTCAAGGATGCAAAGGTAACACAATTACTCCCTGCTTTCTGAAAGCCTCAATTCTGTCCTGGGAAAACAACATGGACACAGAAAGTAAATGTAATGTGATGTAATTTTCAGGGATGAGGGCGTTGTTAAGGGGGCAGGGCTATAATGACAGCATTGAGGGAAGTCTCCCATAGTGAGCCTTGAAAGAAGCTTGGGATGCTAAGAAGGGGAGATGAGGAGGGAGTACATTCCTGGCATGGGATCAGTTTGTTGAAAGGCAAGGAGGTCATACACAGAAGTATGTGGCTCAGTCTTATCTGCACCTTAATTGGTCTGAGTGACCTTCAGCTTTACCCTTTTGTGCTCTGTCCCTTTTTCTAAGTTCCAATACTTTCCTAAGGTTTTTCTTCAATCTGCCTTCCCATTCTCCTGGCACCAACAATTCCAGTGGTGTATTTGTTCGATGAGGATGGAGGAAGATTTGGGTTAAGGGTCTTGGCAATACTCAGTGGGAAGCCCCCTACTCTGAAGAATTCAAAATACTCCAGCATAAACCTTGAGCCTCAGCTCAGCTATGCTGAGTCTTGCTGGGGGGAGGGGGGAATGGGATGTGCTGGGACATTAGAGATGTGAAACCAGATGTTTTTCTGTTGTCAGGGATGAATCCACTATCTGGGCCAACCAGCAAAGTCTTAGCAATAAAGAAGACAAGGACAGAAAATATTGATTTTCATATGGAATCAGGACCTAAGCAGGGGCGATGAGATGGAATCATTGAATCAGTCTTCAATATGTGACCTTAGGGAGGTCACTCTCACTTTGTGTGCCTCAGTTTCTCCATTTCTGTAAAATGAAGGAGTTAGACTAGATAACCTCTAAGTATATATCTTTAGTGTGGTACTCTATTATTCTATGCTCTGAGAATGTGCATTTTCTTTGGCAAAAACCATGAATAGGGGAGAGAGGGGGAGAGAGAGACACAGAGACAGAGAGAGAGACAGAAACAGAGAGACAGAGACAGAGAGACAGAGACAGACACAAAGATAGAGAGATAGAGAAACAGAGACATAGAAACAGAGAAAATTAGTGACAGAGACACAGAGAAATGTCTCATAAGATAGTTTGTTTTTTGTTGTTTTGGTTACTGGGGCCATTCAAGTACGGGCTAAATTCAAGTACAGGTTGGACTAGATGACAAGCCCTTCTCCCATGACTCCTCAAATATGACACTTCCTCTCCCATTTCTGTACGTTTTCATTGACCCTCCCCCTTACCTGGAATGCATTCTCTTTTCACCTCCCAGTGACATAAATGTAGCCTGGCATAGAGGATAGAGAGCCAGATCTGAAGCCAGGCAGACCAGGGTTCAATTTAGCCTCTGACAGATATTGACTATATGACCCTAGACAGTCAATCAACCTCTCTGTTCTTTAGGCATCCATCTAAATCTACAAGTTGTGATTAAGTTGCTAATTTGCACTGGTAAAAGGACTTTCCTTACCTGGGAATTCTCTATACTATTGAAATCATAGGCCTATGAGAGAGAGAAAGAGAGACAGAGACAGAGAGACAAAGAGACAGAGAGAAACAGAGACAGAGAAGTGGAGAGACAGGGAGAGACAGCCTAGTATATCATAGATGCTTAACAAATTTATGTTGGTTGATTCATTTTTATACACCCAAACAGCACATATGCACATATGCTATTATGAACAGCTACTCATAAAACACATAAACTTGGCATGGGTACCTTGCCCCACCAAACACACACACACACACACACACACACACACACACACACATACACACACACACACCTTCTAGCTATAGGTTTGGGACTGGGACAAAGTGATCTTTCACACTGTCCCCTCTGAATAATTGGTGGGGCCTGCCCAGGCCCTTTAGTGATCCTTAGCCCTGAGCAGTTCTCTGCCTTATCTGCATACTCCAGATGCCTGCTCAACTACTCCTGTTATCTCTGACTCAGGTCCTTCCTGGAGGAGGAACACACCCAGGCTCTGATGATAGAAGACCATTGGGTGGAGTTATTGATACCAGGGCAGGACTGAGAGAAAAATGGGACCTATGATGATGCCTACTGGGTTGAAGACAGAAAAGACTGACCCCTCACCCCCACTTTTTCCCCTACCTGCTTCATGGTTTTGCTGGACATGTGAAGGGTAAGGGGGCAGAATAAGGTAAAACCTCTCTTTTTTCGCAGAGATGCCCAGGATGGTCAGATCCTCCAGTGGAATAGCAGCTCCATCCCCATTGCTCCCTTCAACCATTCATAGATGTACTTAAGTATTTGAAGGGATTTCTTGGCAAAGGATATTAGCTACCACCTTAGTACCTGCCGTGATCACCTCCCGCCTGCAGTGGTCTCCTACTTGGTCTCTTTGCTTAAAGTCTCTCCACCCTACTGCAAAAATGATTTTCCTCAAGCACAGGTGTGACCTTGTCATTCTCTTACTCAATAAACTTCAAAGACTTCCTATGTCCTCTAGGATCAAATATTGATCCTTCCATTTAGCTCTCAAAGCCCTCCACCATTTGGCCCCAATCTGACCTTTTAACTTCATTGTATAGTCCTTTCCCACTAACACCCTTGGTAATCCAATCTAACTTTCCTTTTCTCTGTTACCCACAACAGTCAGTCTCTCATCTCCCTGACTTTGCATTGGTCATCTCCCACGCCTGGAATGCTTTCACTCTTCATATTTTCCTAGTGAGATCCCTTTCTTGCCTAAAGATGCAGATCACTCCAATTACCTTACTTTCTCCCCTCAAAAAAAAAAAAAGATGTAGCTTGAGCTCCATCTTCTTTTACATGAAGACTTTCCTGATTGCTCCACCTGCTAACTTACACCCTCCTTCCCAAATTATCTTGTATTTAATGATTTTGTGTTAATTTGTATTTATTCTTTTATGTTTATGCATGTATTTGTTTTCTCCACTCAAACATGACAAACTACCTTACATTTAACTACACTGCATTTATTCTCTATATTCTTGCAAAACTGGTTTCCTTCAATAACATATAAGCTTCCAGAGAGTAGGGATTGTTTCAGTCTTTCTCTTTGTATCCCTAGTACCCAGCACAGTTCTGGTACATAATAGGCCCTCAATTAATATATGTTGATTGATTGATTAATTAGACTTCCTCTGCTTAGCCTCAGAGGAAAGAACCAAGAACAAGGGATAGAGTATAGAGAATTAGATTTTGGCTCAAGATCAAAAATAGAATTTTGGAATGGATTGCTTCAGAAAGTATTAAACAATATCCATTTGCAGTGTCTAAGCAGAGGCAGGATGACCCTCTATCACTGGGCCTATAGAGAAGATTCCTGAATGTGGAGGAAAGTTGAACCACAAGGAAACTTCAAGTTTTCTTCCTGCTAAATCTCTAATTCTAAATGCCACTAATTTTGAAGATCAAATAAAATATCAAAAATGGAACGTTATATGTACATATGAGGCTGCATTATTACTGTTTATATCATTGGTCTTATTAGTATGTGAATAACTCACCATACACTCCTCCTCCCTGCTTCCCTTAGAATCATAGCCTCATATAGAGAGATGGGAGCTCAAGAGGTCAGAAACCGCTTCTATAAGATTCCTCCAAAATGGTCATTGAATCTTTAATTTTAAGACCTCTAATGTCGGAGAACTCACTGTGTTTCAAGACAACGCATTTATCTTTTGAACAGATGAGAGAATAATAGATCTAATTATTAGGAAGTTTCCCCATATAAAACTGAAATCTGCCTCTTTGCAACTTTGATCCACTGCTTCTATTTCTGCCCACTGGGTTCAAATAGGAAAAAAACAGTCCTTCGTTTTATGTAGTACATTGCATCGAAACCTCCTTTCCAAAGATAAGACTTCTACTTCTCTTGACTCATGTCCACTTTTCAAATATCCTATTCTTGAAATCATACTTGAAGCTGTGTGGAGGAAACTTGGTCTCTGATCATCCCCAAATATAGTATTATTTTTATAATACTATATATATGCATATATACTTACATGCATAAGTATAACAGATGGTCACTTGACTATCCCCAAATATAGTATTAGCCATAGGCCCCAGTGAGCACCGAGTTTCAAAGGTTGATCCCTTATTGTCCTTGTCCTTATGTCATGGACCTTTAGGGATTTTTTTTTTTGCGGGGGGGAGGGGTGAGGTGGGGCGAGGCAGGGCAATTGGGGTTAAGTGACTAGCCCAAGGTCACATGGCTGGTTTTTGTGTTAAGTGTCTGAGGTCAGATTTGAACTCAGGTCCTCCTGACTCCAGGGTCAGTGCTCTATTCACTGTGCCACCTAGCTGCCCCTACCATTAGTGGATTTTAAGTATAGCCCCCATCCAATGGAACTTCACCTAAACAATTCAAGAAACTCAACTGCCAAATACTCAAATGTGAATGAACATGAGGTTATTTTCTGCTCCTTTAAGAAGGTTAAAGAGTGCCCAAAGAATGCCTTCATTTACTGATGGATAGCCATTTAGGTAGATACAATGGAATGACTGAGCTCTTCCTGGTCCCTGAGTAGAGTCAAGGGTTAGATTGTAGAGCTGGGAGGTAATGAAATATTTCCAAATGACTCAGGCTGAAAAGAAATAGACTAAACCAGGAACCTGAGGGTGCCAACTGCACAAAACAAGCAAAACAAAGCAAGATTCAAGTATCTAAAAAAAAAAAAAATCAATTCAGTAAGCATTTAATTAGCACCACACTATATAAAGCACTCTTTTATGCATTGAAGATGAGGTAGTAACATGGTGAACAAGAAAACACGA
The DNA here is from genome assembly GCA_028646515.1 of Pseudochirops corinnae. Classification (NCBI taxonomy): domain Eukaryota; kingdom Metazoa; phylum Chordata; class Mammalia; order Diprotodontia; family Pseudocheiridae; genus Pseudochirops; species Pseudochirops corinnae. The sequence goes on along the minus strand of CM053588.1, from coordinate 78,819,069 downwards.
TAGATTTGGAGTTGAAGAACCTGGGTTTGAATTCCAGATCTAGCATTTACTATTTATGTGACAACTTTAGTATTTATCTGACATCAGTTTCCCTATTTTTAGAATGAAGGGAAGGAGTGGTGGACTTGATCTCTAAGTCCTAAATTCATCATCCCATGAAATAATTCCTGTGCACAAGGGGCTTACATTCCACTAGACAATATCATTCATCTTATTAAATAAGAAAATTTGAAGAGAGAGAGAGGACTAACCTCTGGGAGGAATCAGGGCAGGCTTCATGAAGAAGGTGGCCTTTGAAAGAAGATAAGAATTCCAAGAGACAGAAAGAGAAAAAGAATGCATTCTGTGTTTAGAGAATAGCTTTAAGGTGGGAGATGGAATTTTGAATTCAGGGAACAAATAGGAGATAGATTTGTGTAAAGTAAAGAGTAGAAGAAGGAGATTAAAGCAAAATCAGTCTAGAAGGGTAAATACAGGTTGGTAGGGACTTCTTGCCATAAGCTGGCATGCTATATCCGTTGAGAATGTGACAAGAGTAAGACAGAGGGAGCCAGGGTAGGTAAGAGGAGGAGGAGGCAGCATGATCTGGAAGTCATCTGAATTTGAAATGGCAAGAGCCCAGGAGAGACCTGGGTTTGAATCCTGTGCGCAACACTTACTGGTAATTTGACATAGGGCAAGTCATTTTGCTTTTCTGAGGTAGAGTTTCTTGATCTGTAAAAGGAGGGTCAAAACGAAACAACAACAACCAACTTTCATCTACCTCACAGGGTTGCTGTGTAGAAAAGACCATAAATCTCAAATCACCATAGAAGTGTTGTTTGTGTTTGGGGTTTGTTTTGTCAAAGAAGCTCCCTCCTGGGAAAGTGCAAGTCAAGAACCGATCTAATCCCAGGGCTCTAGGTGAAGATATTGGGCTCCGTGGTGTGAAGGTGGGTGGGGAGGGAGATCTCAGATTGAAAACACCTGTTTCTTCCCTGATCTGAAGAGATTAGGAAGAAAAAAATGTCTTGTCTTGGAGTTTGGAAAAGTAAAGGGAAAAGGAATATATATGTGGGGGTGGTATGTGGGGGGGAGGCCAGAGGGGACACAAAAGAGTTAGGTAAATAAAGACCTGTTCTTATAAGGGTCTGAGTAGAGGGCTCTATAAGGTGACAGATCTATGAGTTAGACATGGCTGGGGCCTCTTGTCGCCTTCTGTCCATTCAGAAGACTCTACACACAGAGATACATTTATACATATAATTTGTAATATACTATATTATCATGTATAATTTATAATATATTTATATATGAGATTAAAATATAAAAATAAGAATAAAATGTCTTAAAAATTTAGACGTGTGGACAGGGAAAGAGATACACAGAGACAAAGCTATGTAGACACAGACATAGGTAGATCAAGGAGTGGAGAAATAAAAATAGAGAAAGAGAGAGAGGGAGACACACACACACAATACACACACACACAAAGACACAGAGAGAGAGACAGACAGAGAAAGAGACAGAGAGAGAGAGAGACAGATAAAGAGAGAGACAGAGAAAGAAAGAAAGATTCAGAGACAGAGAGAGACAAACACAGAGAGAGGCAGAGAGACAGAGACAGAGAGATGGAAAGAGCGGGAGAGACAGAGACTAGAGCCACCAGAAAGGAGCCCCAAGTTCAGCAAACAAGCAAACAAAAAACACAAGCAGGCTGACCCTGGAGTTTCCTTATAGCCTAACTCAATTCTCTCTGGGATCTCTTTCTTCCTTTAAACTTTGGAGTTTGACCTCATACTCTAATACTTAAAACAATGTATTCTGTGTTATTTTAAAATATTTTATGAGTTTGAATATTGTTTCTCCAACTGTTTTGTGATGTTTTTCATTGCAGAGATCAATTCTTTTTCTTTGTCTATCAATTGAGGCAAGTAATCCCTTGATTAAGGAAGGAAGAAGCAAGACTAGAAGATGTAGAGGGAGGAGAAAGGGAAGATCTCAGGGCTGAAGGAACATCACAAGGGATCCTTTAGGGACTCTAAGAAACTAGGGTGAGAATGGAGGTGAGCATGAGGATTATGGGATAGTTCTGTGTGTCTAGAAATAGAAATGAAGAAGAAGATATGGGGTCTTTCAGAGCACAAGCTGGGAATGGAAATGACACTAGAGCTAAGCACTGACCCTCAGAAAATACTGATTAACCACAGCATGATAGAATTTAGAATCACAAGGCAATTTAAATATCAAATATTCACTAGGTTCTTGTTAGCATTACTGGTCACACAGCTAGTAAGAAGCAGGTTTTGAACCCAGATCTCTGACAGCAAACTGAGTGTTCTTAACAATGACGACTGAGATTATTTCTGCACTTCTTTAACATATTTATTACTGTGACTGCATTTCTCTAAGAAATATTAATAATTATAGTCAATTTCTACCCAGTTTCTATTTGTCAGGGTAGGCATCCTACTTAAAGAGGTTCCTCTGGAGCTGTTATAATTTCACATACTTTTCATCTTTCCATCTTTTTCTTTACCCTTTGATAACTTGGTATTTATTTTGAATAATAGATAATTAGGTTGTATAGCTCAGAAATGACTGCTACATCCATAATAACTGTTTTCTTTCTGCCAATAAAGAGTTAATTACATTTTTTAAATGTATTCTACTGTCACTGTATCCATTGCAGTTGAGTTGATTCACCCTCATACCTTTCTCTAGCTTCAGCATTTACCCCATTGGTTTCTTCTATTCACTTTTACCTTAATCTGCCTAGAGGGCCTCAGTCCCCTCAGTCCCACTGAAACCTATTGACTGACCTTTTGGTGGAGGAGGAAATCTAGTCAATAAGGGGTGAACATGAGGAATGCTATTTTTATTTTGTAAATAATATTTTATTTTTTCCAATCATATGTAAAGCTAGTTTTCAATTTTCAGTTTTTGTAAGATTTTAAGTTTCAAATTTTTTTCTCCCTCCCTCCCTCCTATTCTGCTTCCCCAAGACTTCAAGCAACCGGATATAGGTTATATATGTGCAGTTATATTAGCATATTTCCACATTAGTCATGTTGTGAAAGAAGAAACAGAAGAAAAGGGAAAAGTCACAAAGAACAAAAGCCAAAAAAAAATGAAAATAATATGCTTTGATCTGCATTCACACTCCATACTTCTTTCTCTGCATGTGGATAGTATTTTGTGTCATGAATCTTTTGGAATTGTCTTGGATCATTGTATTGCTAAGAAAAGCTAAGTCAATCATAGCTGATCATCACTCAGTGTCGCTGTTACTACGTACAATGTTCACATGGTTCTACTCACTTCACTCAGCGTAAGTTCGTGGAAGTCCAGGTCTTTCTGAAATCTGCCAGCTCATCATTTCTTATAGCACATTACATTCATATACCACATATACTGCAACTTGTTCAGCCATTCCCCAACTAATGGTCATTTCCTTTTCCAACTCTGCCACCACAAAAAGAGCTGCTAGAAATATTTTTGTGCATGTAGGTCCTTTTCTTTTTTTATGATCTGTTTGGGATACAGACCTAGTGGGTATTGCTGCATCAAAGGGTATTCACAGTTTGCTTGCCCTTTGGACACAGGTCCAGATTGCTCTCCAGAATGCTTGGATCAGTTTAGAACTGCACCAACAATGCATTAATGTCCCAGTTTTCCCACATCTTCTCTAACATTTATCAATTTTTCTGTTTTGTCATGTTAGCCAATATGATCAGTGTGTGAGGTGGTACCTCAGGGTTGTTTTAATTTGCATTTCTTTAGTCAGTTGGGATTTAGAACATTTTTTTCATATGATTAAAGATAGCTTAAATTTCTTCATCTGAAAACTGCTTGTTCATATCCTTTGACCATTTGGGGTCAATTGGGGAATGACATATTCTTAGAGATTCAGTTCTTTATATATTTGAGAAATGAGACCTTTATCAAAAACAATCAATGTAAAAAATGTTTCCCATATTTCTGCTTTCCTTCTAATATTGGTTGAGTTGATTTTATTCGTGTAAAACCTTTTTAATTCAATGTAATCAAAATTATCTATTTTGCATTTCATAATGTTCTCTATATTTTGTTTGGTCATAAATTCTTCCTTTCTCCATAGATCTGACAGGTAAACTATTCCTTGCTCTCCTAATTTGCTTATGATATCACCCTTTATGTCTTAACTATGTACCCATTTTGAGCTTTTCTTGGTATATGATGAGATGTTGGTCTATGCCTAGTTTCTGCTATATTATATTTGTTTTCCCAGAAGATTTCGTTTAATAGTGAGTTCTTAATCTAGAAGCTGGAGTCTTTGGATTTATCAAATAGTAGATTACTATAATAATTTATTATTATATCTTGTATACCTAATCTATTCCACCAATATGAGGACAGTATTATTTGGATTAGAGAATTAGTGTCCAAGAAAGAAAGGAGACCCCTACAGGTCTCGAAAGACAAAGAAACTGACCGACCAAGTGTCCAGTGCTGATAACGACCACTCTTGTCATTGGCTCCACCCCAAGGGACTCTGACCAATAGCTTCAGAGTTCTAGGGAGAGCAAGGGGCCAGGGGGCCAAGGGCTAGAAATAAAAGACAGCAGAAGATCTGTTGCCACCTCAACCTGCTTTTGACATACATCAGTGTTGACAAGCAGACTCACAAAAACAAACATCATGGTGCATTTCACAGCTGAGGAGAAGACTGCCATCACTGGTGTGTGGGGCAAGGTCAATGTGGAAGAGGCTGGTGGGGAAGCATTAGGCAGGTAAGTACTAGGGTCAGGTATTGAAGTCAAGCCTATGGACCAGAGACTGGCCCTAAGGGAATCTGACAGCTTCTGGATGGTTCTCCTACACATTTGGACTCATTTTTCCATTCTCCTATAGGTTGCTGGTTGTCTACCCCTGGACCCAGAGGTTCTTTGATTCCTTTGGCAACCTGTCTTCTGCGTCTGCTATCCTGGGGAACCCTAAGGTCAAGGCCCATGGCAAGAAGGTGCTGACTTCCTTGGGTGAGGCTGTCAAGAACCTGGACAACCTCAAGGCCACCTTCTCCAAGCTGAGTGAGCTGCACTGTGACAAACTGCATGTGGACCCTGAGAACTTCAGGGTAAGTCTTGGGCTTCATGGCTTAGCAAAGTAGTGATGGTCAGACTAAACCTTATTACTATTGACATACATCAGTGTTGTCAAGCAAAACTCACAAAGACCAACATCATGGTGCATTTCACGGCTGAGGAGAAGACTACCATCACTAGTTTGTGGGGCAAGGTCAGTGTAGAAGAGACTGGTGGGGAAGAGACTGATGAGGAAGTGACTGAGTGCTCAAAAGGGCCAGGGCCAGAATAAAGCAGGATACCCCTAAGCTTGTCATTGATGACCTCAATTATTTTAGGGGACCTGTTTTCCATTTGTATCTTCACTTCTACTCCTTTCTATATCTTAACAGTTCTCTGCACTCCTCTTTTGTTCACTCCTTTTTCTTGCCCATGTTGCTTCTTTTTCATCCTTCTTTCTCTCCTTCTCTCCCTCTTCCAATACTTCTCTTACCCTCCTTTCAATTTTCTCTCTATGATCATTCTTTTTCACTTTGTCTTCAATTCCTCCCTTTTCTCTCTCCCTATAACCATCTTTTCTCCCACACATTCATACTCTTCACAGGATATCTAGTTTCCCACTAGCCTTTTTGCTTTTGAAAAGCAGGGTGTCTTTGCATTCTGATTTAACTGCTTTTCTTCCAGTTTGTGCTTTTTGTGGATCTTGGATTCTTTGTCATAATCTTCCATCCTTACTCCACCCCCAACTCTGGTCAGTACCAATGGGAGCCTCACCATCTTTTATGCTTGCAAAGACATTGCTTAGCCTCAGTTTATCACCTTTTGAAATCAGTAGTCATATTCTTTGCCCTAACTATTAAGCCTGGATTTTGGAGTGAGGAATATTGTGTTCAAATGCAGGCTCTTCTTTTCACTAGCTCTGTGATTCTATGAAAGTCACTCAATACCTTTGAGGGTCACTTTCCTCAGTTATAAAATAGGGGGTTGGACTAGACTTCCTCTATCTCCCTTTTATAAATCTAGGATTCTATTTGTCTCTATGGAGTCTTACGAATATTGAATTATTATTTTTCTTTTTTTATCTTCATTCTCATTCTTTTCACCCTTTCTTCTTCTTACTTTCCATATTTTTCTTCCCATTGATCATTGGCTCTTTTCCTTTCCCTTCCAACCTCCCCTCCTACCCTCAATTAACTTTTTTTGACTCTGTGAGATAGACCCACTAAGGCCCTTATCTTAGTTCTATGAACTCTGGGCTGTGAGAAGTGGGCTTAAGGGTAAGAGGCATGGTGTAGGGGCAGGGAGAAAAGTGTTTTGAAGCAGGAAGAGGAAGACATGAGAAATCCAAGAAAATAGGGCAGACATGGAACTGGGAACAAGGATCATGGGACATGTACATATTTCTGAGGACAGGACAAGCTGGAGAGGAAGAGATAGGTTCCCTTAGAGGAGAAGAATTATGATATCTCATTTTGTGATAGGTGACCTGGGAACAGTTCTAGACATGGGTAGGAGAACATGGGTAGACTTCCCAGGTGTTCTGGCTAGAGCTTTCTCCTTACAAGGTCTCTGAGTTCCTCTTTCTCTCTCTCTCCTACAGCTCCTCGGGAATGTGCTGGTTGTTGTTCTGGCCATTCATTTCGGCAAGGAGTTTACTCCTGAAGTGCATGCTGCTTGGCAGAAGCTGGTGGCTGGTGTGGCCAGTGCTTTGGCCCACAAATACCACTAAAGATAGACCTGTCTGTGATGGGGGTCTGCGGGCAAATGGAGGTCCAACCTTTGCATGTAGGGAGGGGAGCAATGGTGTACATACTGCCTTGTAGTCCCAGCCCTTGACCAATAAATTACTTTTAACCTGGCAATCCATTGTCATTGTCTCTTACTCTTAGTCATATTTATCAGGAGATGGTGCCATAGATGGAGATGGGAGGAGAAGACACTACTCTGAAAAATCCTTTGTCCCATCCCTTCCTTCATATTCACTCAAAGGTGAGGAATGAATCTGGTGTATCTGAGGGAAACAAGGAACAAAGGCCTGTTTGGAACAGAGGCCTAAGCTAGAAATACTGGGAAACAAGGTTGGGAAGTTGGATGTGGGCAAATTGTGACAGACTTTTAATGTTGGGATGAGGAGTTTGCCAATTAATCAATAAGTAAACATTTGTTAAGCACCTACTATGTGCCAGATGCTGTTCTAAGTCCTGAGGATACAAAAGGAGGCAAAAGACAGTCCTTGCGCTTGAGGAGCTTACAATCTAATTGGAAGGGGAGTGATACAACATGCAAAAAAAAATATACAAAGCAAGCTATATACAGGATAAACTGACAATAATTAACAGAGGGAAGGAACTAGAATTTAGAAGGATTAGGAAAGGCTTCCTATAAAAGATGAGATTATAGCTGGGACTTAAAGGAAGCCAGGTAAGTCAGTAGTTGAGAACAGAGAGCATTTGTGGGGAACAGGCAGAATAAATGCCTAGAACCAAGATATGGGGTATCTTGTTTTTGCTTTACTGTAGATGAATGAAGAGCCATGCAAGGCTGTTCAGTAGAGCTTATGATGCAAACAGAACTTTGTTTTTGGAATATTAGGAGAGATTGGAAGAGGAGAACCTTGAGATCTAATGCAAATACTTTCTAGTATAGGATCATGTGATCTAAAATTGGAAATGACCTTAGAAGTCTTCTAGTTCAACACATTGAGTTTGCAGGAAGGAAACAGACTCAGAAAGGTTAAGAATATCCAAGTTCACACAGATAGGAACTGAGTGGCAAAGCTAGGGACTGGAGTGAGATTGTTTGAATCTAATTCCACCATTACTTCCACTGTAATGAGATATTATTAGGAAACTGTTTCAATATATCAGGTGAGAGGTAAGGAAGGTAGTGACTACAGAAAAAGAAATGAAGGAAAGATTTTAAGAGTTCAATTTGAAGGCAAAATTGGCAGAATGACCTGACTATATGGTTGTAGGGAAAAGGCGGAGACAGATAATAGTGCAGTAGAAAGCACCAATTTTGACTGAGAGGACTATGGTTGAATCCCAACTTTGCTACCTAATCCTTACCTATGTGACCTTGAACATGTGATTTCCACATTCTGGGCCTCAGTTTTCTCATGTGTAAAATGTGTGTGAATGGGGTTAATAATTTCAATTTTTCTTTCCTTCTTAAAATCCCATGATCCTAGGACTTATGGAATGTACAGTTGAGGGCATGTTTCCTGAGGAAGATAGTTTGGAATGGGGAAGAAGAGAAAATCAGTTTGTTGGGGGAGAAGAATGGCATATATGAGGACAAATAGGGTCCTGAAATAAGGGAGCAGCCACTATTAGGACATCCAGACAGAATGGACCCTCCAGTTTCAATCTGTCCTGTGCCAGAGAATGGACTCTTTCTTTCAACTATGGCTACTTTTTTTCTTAACTGATTTATGGTAGAAGTGATTATTCTACAGAAATCTACAACAGAAAGACAGAAACTGAGGGTTATAATGAGATTGGGGGAAGAAGGGGAAGGTACCAGGAAGAAGCAGAGGCTAGGCTCTGGGAATCATATCACAATAGTTGATTGGAGCTGTCCTCTCCAAACAGCTCCTGAAAGTTCTATCCTTCTTGCTTCACTAAAGATCTCTCTTTCACCATCATCCTCACATCATTTACATGCAAAAAATTGGAAGACTAGAAGATCAGGAGAAAAGCTCCCAATACAATATGGTAACACATTTGCTCATTTGTCATCGGCATTTAGGGTAATTCAGACTTCAAGAAGTTTATAGCTACTTATGATTTCATTCTATCTCTTTCTACTCCTTACCCCCCTACATATGCACAATGTGTTCACTCTCCCATGGTAATGTCCTTTTGTAGGACCTTTTTTCTTTTGATTTCTAGATGAGAGTCTCGTTTTCCTCCGTTCCTATTTTCAAGTACTTCCTTCCATTGCTTTTATCCTGTATGATCACAGCTTCCATTATTGATGGAAACAATAAAAATCACCATTCCTTCACTATTCACCTTTTGCTTTGGTAGGGGTATATTACCCATTTCCTCCTCTCACTTACCTGCCTCTGCTTTCTGTTCAAGCAATTTCCTACTCTATTATCCCTTCCCACAAAAGACATTTCTTCAGTTATGGGGACTAGAGCATTTGGCCCACGGGGTTTTAAATCAACAGTTTAACCATTCTTTCTCCAGGTTCTTTAAATTCCCCTTAAATCTTCAGTCTTTCTTTTTCCAGGTTCTTTAACTTTTCCTTAAATTTTTCCTCCCTTGGGTTCCATTTTCTCCTTGATGATTCCTTTGTCTTCTTTCTGTAAATCCTTTAAAAAATCAATAGCGTATAAATAAATACAAGAAAACTAATTTTATTACTTAGCATTTTCTTGTTAATGGAATATATTTAGTTTTCTTATGTTGTGCTTGCTGGGGAATTTGGAGGAATGTGTCAAATTCCTTTGTCATCTAATTTTGTTTATGAATAGGTTCAAGTTTGTAGAATATATTATTTTGGGTTATAGCTTGAACTCCTTTGGAGTCTATCACACCTTTATTTTCTCAGATGTTTTTGTGATTTGAAAAATTGTGCATTATTAAATAGGTTTTCATTCACATCTGAACATATTTTGATTAATTATAGAACCATGGAACAATGGTTCATTACCATATATGTTCAAATTTGGAATGTGTTCTTATGTTTCTTCTAATGTTAATCTTTGTATTCTATGCAACCTATCAATAAACATTTTTTTAAAGTATCTAAGATATGCCAGACACTGTGCTAAGCACTGGCTCTATTGCTCATAGCTACATTGTTAATATTCACTCATAATGGGAAGTTTTATCATCTTATTTCTTGTAGTATGCCATTAAAGTTTTTTGATTGATCATTTTCTTCTTGGAGGCTTATCCTTACATTATTACACATCCTATCTATAATATCAATTCCTTTGGTTTCTATAGAATTCATTTGTTCTAATCTTTTACCTTTAGCTTTTTTCTGAAAAAAAATTTCTTCTACTCTTTTATTTTTAGATTTAAAATTTGTTACTCTCTTTTTGTTTCTGTTTGTCTTTGTCTTTGTCTCTTTGCTTATTCCACCACTAACCAAAAATACTTTGGTGAGACTTTCCATTTTGTATTCAATTTTTCCTACTGTGCTGTTAGTGTATTTTTTTTTTATCTGCATTGAGAGCTCTGATTTCTGACCTAAATTAATTTTTAATTTCCTCTTTGACAAGTTATATTTCTCTTGGGAATCTTAATGGAGTTTCTGGCTACTATTCCAAGATCTCTGGGGAGTAGGCTGAATTGTTTTTTTTCATCAAGTGGTCTTAGTTAAATTTCTTTCACATCTGAATATTCTTTCACTGTGCTAGGATTTTGAAGTTTTATTCATTTTTTCCCTTTTGGCTTTTTTCATATTCTTTGTTATTTTTTCTGATTGTGATCTAGGTTTTTATTCATTTTTTTTCTTTCGAAATCTTGTTTTTTTTTAAATTCCTTATTTCCAGTCGCTTGTCTCCGGTCTTCCTCCTCATTCTATTCCACTGATTTCCCTCTTAGCTTTCTTTCACTGTTGCCCCATTCCACAAAGACAGGACATTTTTGTCGTTATCAGTTTCCTGGCTTTTGGTAATCTGAAAGTCAGTCTGTGGAGTCCTTGTCTCTGGTCAACCTTTTGGAGAATGGAGGACAGCCCCACCAAGGATTTGCAGTCCTCATTCCTTAGGCTGTGAATATTACTTCTTTTGTATTCAGTAGTTCTGCAGTGTCCACACCTTTCACCTAAACTCACATTTCAATTGTCCCTCTCCCTTCCAGTTGTTTCCCCCTTTCTTTTCTTGAAGGGGTAGAATCAATATTTTTCACATTTGTGGGGTAGTGTTTCAGGATGAATAAGTTCCACATTTGGCATGGGGGATTGGGCAGGGATGCCTATGGCACCTCCAGAGTTATAAAATATTTATTTACTTTTAATTAGCAGGATGGGGAGTATGGAAGAGGGCTCAATGCTGAGAAGGAGCTCTCTTTATTTAAGTTATCCAGTGTTACTGCATAAGAATTTCACATTGTGTGGGGTTTCTTCCTTCTAATCTTATGGATTCAACTGTTACTATCCTGCATCTTTTTCTAAAGTTTTTTTTTTTTTTTAAAATTTCTGAGGGCTGCTAAAATAAACTGTTAAGCTTCTTGGCCATGTGTTCTTTCTCCACAATCTTATAATTATCACTGATCATCATATCTACCCATTCTTTTAGTATTTGAGGTTGTAATTTATTTGGCACTGAATGGAAAAACTCTATTCAACATTTTCTGTTTTGTCTTTTTTAGTTCATATCCCCATTCTTTTTGCAAAAGAAAATAGAATGGGAAAATAATTGGGCACCTCTGATTTCTGTCTGTTGTCAATTATCATCAGCTGGTGCACCATAGTCAATGATTATATTCCCTTCATTGTTCATCAAATTTTCCCTAGTATAGCATTAATCTTCCTCCCCTCTCCTCCCCTCCCCTCTCCTTTCCCTTTTGTACCACTTTCTGTTATCTCTATTACCTTCCTTCTGTACTCTATTCCCTTCTCTTCCTTCTATCTTCTCTGCATATCTCTTCCAATTTTAAATTTGATGTTGAGATCTCTGAGTACCATTTCTTTTTTTTTATCTCTCCCAATTTCTTCCATGTTAGAAATATTCCTTGTCTTCAGACAAGAGAGACTTTTCATTTTTGAGGTCATTATATTCTTTCTTAACTGATATTATCCTATTAATTTTCTCCCAGAACCCTTTGAAGTCTGCTCTCTGAAAATCTAGGGTTCTTGTTGGACTATGCCCAGCTTTATCTGTTTATTTCATAAAATCCAAGGGAGTGATCATTTCTCCTATTTTCTGTAATTTTAACCTAAGCATGTTTTTTTTTTTTTTTTCTCTCTAAGGGTGTGAATCAAAAGATTGCCTCCTTCATAGTTCCTCCATTTTTTGAAGTAGGAAATTTTTATTAAAGTAATTCAAGAAATTGAATTGCTTTTTTGGCAAAGAGATTATTCCAGGAGAGATCTCAATAATTGAAATCCACCATCCCTACCCTGTTTTCTGTTTCCTAAAGTTTTATCTTTGTGTTTAGGTATTCTCAAATTAGTTTTCATAAAAAAACAAGCAAAAAACACCGCAGTTTTTTTCCTTCATTGTTCTTCATCTAAATGTTTCCCATCACACTCCCCCTACCTTTTCTTAATTCCTCACATGGATATACCTTCTAATAGAGAAATCTAACCCCGTCTCATTTAACTATACTGAATCTTTTAAATAAAACAGAATAACTCAAACCGTAATTCAGTTATGAGTTTCATGCTACCAACTCTCAGTGATAATTGCTTGCATTAGGACTTCTAGTTCATAATATTTGTAGCATAATCTTATATACTAATGTTTAGACTTTTGAGACCATTAGTCTTACTACTGCCTTTTTTTTTTACATTTTGCTTTCTATTTATTTCTGGTTGTCTCAAATGATCTTCATATGTGGTAGAAACTAAATTCTTCATAGATTGCTGTATATTCATGAGTTGTATTTTTCTCCATTTTCAGTTTAAAATTATTTTGGTTAAATGTTTGACATTAGGAAAATACCTTTTTACCAGCCCTCATTAGGAATGTCAGGAGCCTATTAATCTGTCCTTTTTAAAAAAAAACTATTCCAGGGTTCATTTATATCTCTTTTTATCTATTGAAAGAGGTAGTAGAATGAGATGAAAGGGAAAGTATTGGGTTAAGCAAAAGTTCCTTATTTCTTTCAAAGTTGATCTAATTGGCCTCTTGTGCTTGGGACAAGGACTCAAGCTATAAGAAATTATGGCCTATAAGGAAAGACAACCTCTTTAGGTCAAGAAAAGAATAGGTATTAATCTAAATAAACTATGGTGCAGAATTCAAGTGACATTTTCAGATACTGCCTTCTTAAATAGATGTTTACTTCTTAAATATACTTTTCTCTTCTATATTCCTTGCCTGTTATGGGCAAAACTAATGAAATACCCATTCTTTCCCTTTCAGCTTCATTTTCTTTTCCAAGATCTCATAAATTTTAGTGACATTTTCTAGATTCATTCTGGAATATCTTGGAAACCCATATAAAACTGATATGAGTACTAATCGTCAATTTTCTATCATGTATTGGATCACGTTCTAGGAAGGTAACAGATCATTTTAGTATTGTTATCATGTAGACAAATAACTGCCTCAGGACCCTTCAGCAGGAAATATGACTACCCTTTACTTCTTTCACCTTGAACCACATATGTATCCACTTTTTCCTTCCTTCAAGAATAAGCAACCGCTTTTCCACAGAGTGTGCAATGACCTGCTCTTTGAGAAATATGTCAAATGTGGGGTATTTTTGGCCCATTTTGAAAAATGGGCCTTCATTGCTGCTTCCTTTGTATGACTTTCTCCTACTTTCCAATCTCCTGATGTTGCTTGGGGTCACCTTATACCATTCAGATATTTTTGCTTCTTTCTTTTCTCTTCTTATTGAATTCAGGTTCACACGATTCATATTTTCCAGAGCTAATAGATCTAGAATGCAAGTACTGAGCCACTATCAGTGATATTTCAAAGATAACTGAGAACAGAAGTACCAAAAGTACCAAAAAGGGGTACTTTGACATTCAAAAGAGGGGAATGATCTATAATCCAGTAAATTTATTTCATTTCTTGCCTGGGAAAATTGTATTATGGATTAAATAAATGCTCAGTCACAATGGAGAAGGGGAAGAGGTCATCACAAAGAGCCAGCACAATTTCACCTAGCAAAGTTCATTGAAGAGTTTCCTCATTTCCTTTATTGGCAGGGTTGCTAAAGTCTTAGACCAGGGGAATGCTGGTTAAATTGGTTACCTAGATTTGAGCTAACGATTTAACAAAAAGTTTCATGTGATTTGTGTGGAAAAGATAGAGAAATGTCTATTAGAACAAGCAGGTGAATTCAGAACTGGATAAATGCTTAGATTCCAAGAACAATCATCAATGGTTTAAAGTCACCTTGGAAGGAAGACTCTAGTGGGATATCCCAGAGAGCTATGCTTGGCCTGTTTGGTTTATAACTTGGTAGGGACAGTTAACTCAAAGGATGACAGAGTGGGGATTTAAAAAAAAAAAGAAGTCTTAAGACCTAGAGAACTGAGTTGAATCTAATAAGATGAAATTTATTAGAGATAAATTTAAAGTCTTAAAATTAGATTAATTAAACAAGTGCTGTGCTAAATATTTACAAATATTATCTCATTTAATACTCACAAAAACCCTGTGAGGGAGGCACTAGTATTAGTATCCTCAACTTACCTTTGAAGGAACTGAGGCAAATAGAGGCTAAGTGAATTGCTTAGAGTCACACAGTAAGCAAGTGTCTGAGCGCAGATTTGAACTTAAGTCTTCCAAAGAAAACTGGAGTGAGTGAAGGGAGAATAATTGCCTTCCTGTGTTTGAAAGGCTATTGAAATAACCTGACTTGATGAGTCTTAACAAAGTGACCACAAAGTCCGAATTAAAAGGTTTTAAGGAGCTTTAATTTACCAGCTGGGGCTACTCCATGCCAATTAAAGGGGGAGCAGCCCAGAATTCAGGGGTGAGGAACCTTTTATATATTTCTTTAGGTTTACATATCTAACTAACACAATTCGTTACTAAGCAGGTTGTCATATAGATGCAAGCAAGCAGCTACTAAGGCAAAGCGGAGGGGGTTTGTAAGGTAAGTGGAGGGGCACAGGGCATGACCACTGAGCAGGGAAAAGATAAATTACCCTAGGCCGGCTTCCCAGGTTCATTAAGTTTCACTTGGCTGGTTTCTAATTCCATGAAGTATTACTTAACTATTTCTTGACCATAACACTATCATGTTGAAGAGATATTAGTCTTGTTCTAAGTGACCCCCAGGGGAAGAATCAGAAAAATGGGTAGAAGTTTCAAAAATGAAATTTCTGTCTTGATGTGAACACATTTTTTTCTAGCAATGAGATCTGTCCATAAGTAGAATGAGCTGGTTCTGGCAATAGGGGAGTCCCGACTCAGAGTTCTTCAAGTAGAAGTTAGACTTGTGAGGGATACTGGAGCAAGGATTTTCTTTTATTTCAGTATAGGTTAAACTAGATGGCTGCTGTAGACCCTTTTAACTAGAAAATTCTGTAGTTCTCAGGTTTGATTATTCTCAGATTTAATTATTCTATCTCTATGTAAATGTATAAAGTTGAAAGATTGTGTTCAGGTAAGAGTTTGACACATTTTAGGAAGAACATTTCGAGTTTGAAGCACCTGAAGAGGACAATTTGAAGCAATTGAAGAGGAGGATGAACAAGATGATGACGGTATAGGAGGCCATGCTGTCTGAAGATTGGTTGAAAAAACTGGGGAGAACTTAGGAGAAGGGAAGACTCAGTAGGGATAAGATTACTGTTTACAAGTATTTTGAAGGGTCATCCGAGGTTGGATTAGAAGACCTCTGAGGCCACTTCCAACTTGCAGATTGGATAATTCTTTGATCCTGTGAAGTGGCACTTTTTTTTTTAGACACACACACACACACACACACACACACACACACGCACACACAATTCACTCAACCCAGGGAAGCCTCCTTAACTGTCCCTTATTCACTCCATGTCTGTGGTCCATGGGAACAAGTTATGCAGATAGGTACCATGGTCTGAATATCTGTCAGGCAAGATGCCCTAATATTAACAAAAGTTGAGCTCTGTGCAGTGAAAGTCTATGAAACACTATTGACTCCTATTTTCGTTAACCATTTAAATCTTTACAAAGAAATAGGGAGCTGGAGTGGCTAGGTGATGCAGTGAATAGAGCACTGGCCTTGGAGTCAGAAGGTCCTGAGTTCAAATCCTACCTCAGCCACTTAACACAAAAAAAACTAGCTGTGTGACCTCGGGCAAGTCACAACCCCAACTGACCTACCTTCCCCCCTCCAAAAAAAAAAAAAGTAGGGAGCCTAAAAGGCCTCAACATAAGCAGTGTTAAGAGAGGGAAGACCTGTAGATAGAAGGAGATCAGGAGGAAGGCTCAGTAACATTAGAGAAAGTGAATCAGGAGAAGCAAAGAAGCTAATCATACTCCTCTCTATTATTGTGGTTCAAAATAGGGACCCCAAGCAATTCATCATTAACAATTGTACCCCAAACTGGACATCATCCTCTCATTCTATGTTTCTTTACCTCCACAAATGTTCATTTCTGTCCTTACCTGTTTGTTATTCATTTCCTCAGTATCCTTGAGGGCAGGGACAAGGTTTATTTTGAGTATATATCCCAAGAAAATGGTACTGTCCCTTGCTAATAGGAGACACTTAATACAGGTTGGTTGAATGGGTTAATGGGAGGAGAACTAGACAAAATGCTTCGGAACATTTGTTCCCTCATTCTCCTCAGTTCTGTTTCTTTTCTACTGAGGGCAGCTCCTCTGATTGCGCCATCCCTATAGTAATTTGATGAGTTTACTTTGTTATAAAGGAAACTAAGGAAATCAGAAAGGCCTATGCTTCAACATTTTCACAAGTAGTTTGATGGTGACTGGAGGTCAGAAGATACTAGCTGTCAGGTATCTTCCTCCAGTTCACTTTCTCCTTAGGCAATTTCTATTCAACCTACAGTTGTGAGTTTTTTGTTTTTGTTTTTGACAAATAAGTGTTCATAGGGAGGGAACTTGCTTTCTGGGAGTCAGTGTATAAACCTGGGTAGTGGAGATGGAGAGGAGACATTTTAGAGTTTTGCTGTTTCCCAATTAGATTATATTCATTAGTGGACAACCAAGAGAGTTAGAATAGTGGCAACCTTCTGAGGATCAGTGCAATGCTCTGGAGCTTCTTAAGCTGGATAAGAGAATTGTTCAGAGAATATGATAATTGCTTTCTGATATAAAAGAACTTTTCTGTGCAAAAGGACTCAATTTTTGTCTCTGGTTCAACAGGAAAAAGTACAAAAGTAGCAGAGAAAAATATATCAGCTAAATGTAAGAGGAAATGATCTAATAATAATTACAATTGTCTCAAAGTAAAACAGTTCAAGGGTTCCTAATCTGGGTTCCCGGAATTAGTTTTTTTTAAATATCTTGATAAATATATTCAATAAAATTTGTTTTCTTTGAAATCCTATGCATTTTATGTTATTCATTTAAAAACATTATTCTGAGAAAGGGTCCATAGATTTCACCAGACATCTAAAGGGTCCATGACACACAAAAAGCCCCTAAAGACAGAATCTGGAGTAGGGGAGACCTTTTCCCTCTTTACCCTCTCTCCCTCCCCTGTCTCTGTCTCTGTCTCTGTCTCTGTCTCTGTCTCTGTCTCTGTCTCTGTCTCTCTCTCTCTCTCTCTCTCTCTCTCTCTCTCTCTCTCTCTCTCTTTCTCTCTCTCAGGAGAGGGATGGAAGACATATACTGGAGTCTACAAAACACACTTTGATTGGTGGTCTCTGAGGTCTTCAAGAGGTGACATTTTGAGATTCTGTAAAGTAAAAGATATTTTTGGCCATAGCAGCTGCTAAAAGCAGTGTTAGGATGAATAGAGAGGTTGCAATCAATTCTAGAAGAGGAAATACGTTTATAAACATCAGATCCTTTGAAACATTAAATTGAAGGAAAAATTGCTAATATGTACAAAATTATTTTATGCTTTTAAAAAATTTATATTATAAAATATATTAAGAGCACACATATATGTGTATGTGCATGTATGTATATAAATGCATATATACTGATGCATACATATACACATATATCCACATACTCCCCCCCATACATGTGTGTATGTGTGTGTGTGTGTGTGTGTGTGTGTGTGTGTGTGTGTGTGTGTGTCCTTTTATGCTGATCTCATTTCATCAAAGTGTAGACAAACATTCTACTGGACCACAGAGGAGAAAAAAAAGTGGAGTGGGAGGCAGGGAAGAGGAAAGAAGATGGGGAAGAGATTGAGAGACAGAGACAAAGAGACAGACAGTGAGACATAGGCAGACAGAGACAGACAAAGAACAGACAGTGAAAAAGAGACAAAGACAAAGAAAGAAATGGGTTGGGGGAAGGGAGGAGAGAGAAAGAAAGAACCTAAGAGACAGATTGGATATTGGTACAAGAACAGACTGGACTGGAGAAAATGAGCTATGTTATTCAGACCAAAGCAAGAAACTAGTGAGATCTGTCTCTAAAGTTCATCTCTATCCACAATATAACCCTTACATCTTCCATATCTAACACTTTCCTTGTCTCCTGCTTCAGAAAACAATGCTAGGTCCATTGGACACTCTGTAAGGACCATCCCATAACAGAGTTATGTTTTCTAGGGCTAGTTCCACTAGGTATTTCAGGAAATGCCTCCAATTCTTGCTCATAGAGGAGACTGAGGCTGGTGGGTTGCTGAAATGTGACAGCTCTGGGCTTAAGTTCATGAGTTCTGAGTAGAGATGAAAACCAATCAGGTGTTCACACTGAATCAGACACCAATATGATGAGCCCCTAAGAGAAGGGGGGCATAAACTGCATTGGAAGGGGGTAAACTGGCCCAAGTTAGAAAGAGCTGATCAAAGTTCCATGCTGTTCAGTTTCTGAGTGGCTCTTCTACTTCCAGCCTGGATAGGATAACGAGACCACGTTTAGAAAAAAAAGAAAGAAAAAAAGAGCTATTTCCTTTTTTTCCTGAGAGGGGTTCTTTATAGGTTCTATATGCATACGAGTAAAACTAGTTTATCGACTTCAGTCACACTTGGGAGATGGGGCCTCAGCTTAGTGCTGCTACTATCAATGACTCACTATGTGCAGAGGGATGAGAAATAAGGAGGGAGGGTGTTATTTGCTCACAAGCAGCACCCCCAAATTCTAGATGAGGAAGAACAAGGAGTATAGCAGATAAAGCTGTCAGTTTCCATAGACATTTAAGGGATATTAAGAGTTCCTATTTAGTAGAAATTAAAATAGTAAGAAATGTATTTTTTTTAATTTTTTTTTCTCCATGATACAGTCCTTTCAAGAATTACCTGAAGGAAGGAAACTTTTTCAGTCCTTAATCAAATTTCTCTAGAAACAACTTCCTTCATTAAAATTCAGTTTTAAAAAAAAATATTGATCAAGTGTTCTTTTTCAAATAAGTTTGGAGAGGATTTTAAAGAAATAATTATTTCCTTAATATTTTTCGTTTGAGGGGTGGCTAGGTAGCACAGTGAATAAAGCACTTGCCCTGGAGTCGTGAGGACCCTAGTTCAAATCTGACCTCAGACACTTACCACTTACTAGCCATATGACCTTGGGAAAGTCACTTAATCTCAATTGCCTTGTCTCTCCCCTCCAAAATAAAAGCAAAAAAAAAAAATTCATTTGAACTAAAAATCTCATTTTGATATGGTGACACACAGCTAATTTTTCAGTAGTTTGATTGGTATGGCACTGAATAAGTAAATTAATTTAGGTAGAATTATCATTTTTATTATATTAGCTCAGTCTACCCATCAGCAACTCATGGTTTTCCAGTTATTTAGATCTGACTTTATTTGTGTGAAAAGTATTTTGTAATTGTGTTTATATAGTCCCTAGATTTGTTTTGACAGTCTCTTCCACAGTTCCTAGGAAACGTGCTGGTGATTGTTCTGGAGAATTATCTCAGCAAAGAGTTCACCTCTGAGTTTCAGGCTGCCTGGCAGAAATTTGTGGCTGGAGTGGCCAATGCTCAGCCCACAAGTAACCTTGAGACATTGCATCTTTAGAGGGATATGACAGTATCTTTCTTTTACTGAGGCCTCATCAAACTCCAGAGCCTGTAACCTGTAAATGGATAAAATAGTGCTGGCAATCTGCTGGCACAGCCCTTGACTAATAAAGGACTTTTAGCTCAGCATTCTTAATTAAATTGTTTGTCTTTCTGAAACTTGCTTGCCCATGTATTCTTGAGAGTGAACAAATGATGAGGAGATGGAAAAATCAAATACCTACAGCATAGGTATAAGGACCCCCCCAGAGGAGATAGAAGCCTTGGGAAATACATGACAGGACAAGGCAGAAGGCCCTAATTAAACTTTAAGTGATCAAGAGAATCCCCTTTTGAATAGAAGTGGAAAAAATAATCATGGATTCTGGATAGGTAATAAAAGTTGGAACACTAAGAGCTTTTATTCCTTATCTTTGGTAATAAAGCCCACTTTCATTCTCCTACTGCTTGAAAAATGCCTGAACTCAATATGATGGGAAATAGGGTGCAGAGCCAAGATGGAGGCATAGCAGCAGCAACATATCACAGCTTTTACATAGCCATCCCAAAATACCCATAAAATATGACTCTAGAACTCCAAAATGCACACAAATATACCTTCCACTAAAGTCAGCTCAGCTATAAGGAACCATATCAGCACTGCAAACCCAAACCAGCCTGGCCTGAAGACCTGGCTGAGCCCCGAGGGCAGCTGATGGGAGGAGCGGAGGAGCCTCGGATTAGCCGCAGCTGCGAGCAGCATTCAGAACTAGGTCAGTAGGACTTGCGAAATTGGGGAAGAAAAGGGTCCAGCCGAAATGCCTCCAAGGCGGGAAAGTGAAAGGCAGAGGTTTTGCACCCGCCTCTGCATTGCAGCCCTTGCCCTGCAGACAGCAGGGGGACTAAGCGATTGTTCAGAGGCCAGTGCTCTTGCATTGAGCGGCCTGGATCCAGATTGCGGTATTGGGCTTTCGGTCCTGGAGTCTTCATTATCCAGTGACCTGGAAGTAAGTAGGAAGGACCCAGCACCTTTCTGAGAGCTACGGCAGCTGGGAGGACCCCAGCGATTTGGGACAGAGCTTTCCCTTCTGGAAGTAGAGCTCCATAGAGATTAAAAAAAAA
>CM053588.1:78778232-78797676 GCA_028646515.1 Pseudochirops corinnae | reverse complement strand
GACCTTTAAGGATCATGGCTGCCCTCCTCTACGGGTCATCAATTCCCTTCCTAAAATGGAGTGCCTAGAACTGGGCACCACTCCACATGTGGTCTGATTCTGGTAGTGGTCAGTGGTACTATTGCCTCCTCATTCCTGAATTCTCAGCCTCTCTTAGCATCTTATTAGCCTTCTCAATTACCAAGTCCCACCGTAGACACGTACTGAGTTTTCAAAACCCCAAGATCTTTCTTTTCTTATATTGTAAAATTGACTTATTAAGCCCAATTGTAAAATGTTACATATTGAATTCCATTTCACCCATTTTTCTAGCCATGTGGCTTTCCCAGAGTTATGGAGAGCTTGGGCACCAGACAATGGAAATGAGTCTTCATTGAGAGATGGAAACATCTAGGTGACACAGTGTGTAGAGCACTAGACCTGGAGTCAGGAAGACCTGAGTTCAAAACCAGTCTCAGATACCTACTAGCTGTCTGATCCTACATAAGACTTATGACCTCTATCTACCTCAATCTCCTCATCTATAAAGTAGACATTAAAAAAGCAGTTACATTCTAGGGTTAAATGAAAATAAAATGAGATAATATTTGTAAAG
The DNA here is from genome assembly GCA_028646515.1 of Pseudochirops corinnae. NCBI lineage: Eukaryota > Metazoa > Chordata > Mammalia > Diprotodontia > Pseudocheiridae > Pseudochirops > Pseudochirops corinnae. The sequence continues at coordinate 78,797,081 of CM053588.1, read as the reverse complement.
TGCTTTGGAAACCTTAGCATCCTTCACTCTCTAGAGACAGAGTTTTGTAAGAAAATTTTTCACATTCCCTTTCCGTATGCCCTTCTGCCTTCCTTTTGCCTCCCACTTCCCTACATCTCAGTCTCCTCATTGTTTCCTTCGCCCTCCTTCAATCTGGAACAGCAGCAGCTTCACTGAGAATCAATCAACCACTAAGTCTAAGATTGGGCACTAGGTATACAAGCTCACTAACAACATTTTGTTTTATATCTTAAGATTTACAAACCGGGGTGGCTAGGTGGTACAGTAAATACAGCAAGGGCCCTGGAGTCAGGAGGACCCAAGTTCACCCAGCCTCAGACACTTAACGCTTACCAGCTGGGTGACCTTGGGCAAGTCACTTAATCCCAATTGCCCTGCCTTCCCCCCTCAAAAAAAAAAAAAGCAAAAAACCAAAAAAGGAAGAAATATTTACAAACCACATTCTTTACAATATCCCTTTTGTGGTAAATGGTACATGTATTATGGCATTTATATAAAAGAGAAACCTGAAACTCAGGAGAGGTTAAGTGATTTGACTAAATGAGGAATATGGGACTTAAAAGAGGTATTCTGTCCCTAAAGACAGATCTCTTTCCCACTGCTATGTACTCTCTTATTCCTCAAGCAAAGTAAGCTTCTAAGATTCTAAGGGATATTAAAGGATTTTGCATTCAACATCCATTTTGTAAACTGGGAAACTGAGGCACAGAGCAGGAAAAGGACATAACCAAAGTCATTTAGTCATAGCTTCTTGGGATTCTGCCTTCTACTATAAACCCAGACTTGGAGAATAAAGGCTTTCTCTGATGCATTCTGCCCTGCCACAGACCTGATGACTTTGGATCAGCCCTAAGGTATTAACTGACTCACTCTAACATTAATCAAACTGTTATCAAGAGACTTACCACACTGGCTAATGCACAGACAAACTGAGGCAAACTTTCAGAAACTAGGCATTGCAGCTATGCCTCATCTTCTCTCAAAATCCTTCCTTCACTTCTGGCCCTTGCTGTCCATCAGGGACTTAGTATGTCTAGGATCCTGAATTTTGTGATGGGGAGCTGCCTTGGGGTCCCTGAGGGATAATCCTCCAGGGGATATAGGATGGAGGACATAGGAGGGATGAGAGGGAAATTCTAGAGCTCATACTAGGAAAGAAATTGGGAGATGAGAATAATATTTAGCAAAATGGAAATACTATTGCCTTCACAGCTCACAGAAATCTTGCCCTTCTATCCACTCTCCTAAAACCCAGGTTTTCAACCACCTTTCCCACAAGAAATGTGGCTTCTCATTCCCATACAAGAGGCAAAGTTACCTTGAGATCAACCATCTCTAGCTATCCAAGGCAGCATATTCTTCATCAGGAGAGTACTTGAATATGGAACTCCCTGGCATCTCTTGGTAGCTATTTGGATCATAAATTCATGGTTATTCCTTCTTAGTCAGAGAATTGAAAAATTTGGAAAGAACCTAAAAATATTAACATATTCAATACATTCATTTACAGAGATGAGGAAACTGAATCTGAGAGAATGAAAAAGATATGGGGGGGGGGTCTACATTGGGTGCTTACTGTGCAAAGTCCTTAATTCCAGATAAAGGTCTTTTCTAATCCATGCCACCTCCCTTTTTAGACTTCAGGGAAACAAAATCAGCCCCGAAACTCCTTCACTTCTTCTGAACTCCCATTGCCCCCAGATCACGAAAGGCACTACTGAAATATTGGGATGGGGGTGGGAGGGCACCGAGACATGGCTGAGCTCTCAGTTGGCAGGCAGTCACCTCTAATAATTCTATTGGAATCCCATCTAGCATCAGGGTATTTATGCTTTAGACTGGCTCCCCAGAGCCCTTTCCTCTTCCAAAACACTTGGCTCTTGAACAGTCTCTCCTTGGCTTCCCTCCCCAGCTCCCCCTTTCCATCCCTGTAAGGATCTGGGACCCTTGAGCCAAATTATGTGGATCCCTCAGCCTCTTCCCTGTGGTCAAAGGGAAGGATTAGAGTAGACTTACTCACTCAACTAAGTAAAATTAACTTCCTCAGAGCAAAGAGAGAGGCACTCTATTACCAGACAAAGTCTTGGACTTAGATTTGGAACAACTGAATTTTAATTATGGCTTTAACCTTTCCAGCTGTGATGCCTTGGGCAATTCATTTCCTAAATCCCAGTTCCTTCTTCTGCAAAGTGAACATAATAATGCTTGCTTTACCTGCCTCAGGGGATTGCTATGAAGAAAGTATTTTGCAAACCTGAAGGCACTAAGGAAATGTGAAACAGTCCTCCTTCTTCCCAAAATCTTCAGTCTCCCTACTACTTATTAAATAAAATATCGACTCCTTGGCCTAACAATTAAGGCTCTTCACAGTCTATTCCTACTTTATCTTTCCAGTTTTGGTTTCTTCTACTCAACTGTCACGAATCTTATATTGCAGCCTGTGTGTGTGTGTGTGTGTTATGGCTTTACTCATGGTATTCATAATAGACAATTGAATGCCACAACAGATAGAGAGCATGAGCTATCTTTAGAAAGACCTAAGTTCAAATCCAATCACAGACACTAGCTTTGTGACTTTGGGCACACCTTTACTTGTTTCTGCCTCAGTTTCCCCAGTAAAATGGGGATGATAATAGCACCTACCTCCCAGAGTTGTTGTGAGGTTCCAATAAGATATGAAGAGCCTTTGAAAACTTTACAACTCTATATAAATTATCATCATCATCATTATTCACAGTACCTGGAATTTCCTATTGCACCATTCCTTCCAGTTCAAAAGCATCAGGCTTAAGTCTCACCTTCTCCTGGAAGGCTGCTATAATGACTTACCAGTGGTTCTCAACCTTCCTAATGCCATGACCCTTTAATACAGTTCCTCATGTTGTGGTGATCCCCAACCATAAAATTATTTCGTTGCTACTTCACAACTCTAATTTTGCTCCTGTTATGAATCGTAATGTAAATGTCTGATATGCAGGATGTATTTTCATTGCTACAAACTGAACATAACCCACAGGTTGAGAACTGCTGTACTAATCGGTTAAATGACAACTATGTAGCAAAGCAGGTCCTCAAGTTCAGGTTGTCCTGTTTCTACGTCCCATAGTCCTTTGCAGTGATCAGTCAGTAATGTCGAGTCCCCCATAATTATGCATCATGGTAAATGATGTATGTCTGCCTCAGTCCTCAGATCAACTATATGAACACAGTGATTTTGAGCAATCTTTGGAAACACTCATATTTAGTAGTAAGATAGATTTATTGCAGGTTTTTACAGGATAATTCAGGTAATCAGTAGGTACATCAAAGAAGGTGTGGAAATCCCTTATCAGCAGCCATGTTAGCATAGTCATTCATAGTTGCTGCCTGCGTCTTGAAGGCATGATGGGCCCTTGGAATCTGAATAAATTCTATGGAAGGAAACAAGGGTGAAAACAAACATTTATTTGGTGCCTTTCATGTGCCAGGCACTATACAAATATAATCTCATTTGATCTTCATAATAACCCTATGTTATTATCCACATTTAACATTTGAGGACACTGGTGCAGGCAGCATCTAAGTAACTTGCCCAAGATCACGCAACTAGTTCAAATTCTGGTTTTCCTATGTCCAGGCTCAGCGTTCTATCACTGAAAATAAACAGCTGCTACTAGCAGAGCATTGCTCTCATGCCCAATGGACTTCTCATTTTGTAGTGTTGAAAGGCTTTATTCCCTTCAGGAGACTTCAGTGGACAAAGTACCAGTTGTTTCCTGGTGGAGCACTGGGGCTTGACTTCTGTCTTTTCTTCTAAGCCTTGAGTTAGGCACCTGGTGGGAAAGCAGTGGCTAGGAGAAGCTTGTCATGGGAGTCACAGGAGTCCAGGAACCACACACAGCCACTTAGCACACCGCTTTACAAGCTAGCTCCATGACAGTTGGTGTGGATGGAGCTGCTAAAACAATGAACACCTCACATCTAGCCCATTTCCGGGATTTCTGCTGCCTACAGAAAATCAGGCTATCACTTACTCCATTAACCAGCTAGGAAGTAACCTTTGCAATTTGGCCACCAGGGGGCAATATCCTCAGGTCACCCATCAAAGGGAGTAATCCAAGGGAGCTACTCTTTCTGAAGGCTGTAGTAACCCTACTCATCACCAGAAGGTGCTCAGCCAAAAGCTTTTTAAACTTGTTTTCCACTACCCAAGTCCACTTTGGTGGGGTCCCTCCCTGAATTTGTTTTTATTAATATTTTGATAACAATATTTCAATATAATTGAGTTTCTTGGCAATGCAACATTTTATTTTATGCGTTTAAAAACATTATTCTAAAATGGCTCCATAGGCTTCACCAACCTGTCCTGTCCAACCTTTCCTGAGCCTATTTGGGGTTTTCTTGGCAAAGATACTGGAATAGTTTGCCATGTCCTTCTCCAGATCATTTTACAAATTGGGAAACTGAGGCAGAGTTAAGTGACTTTCCAAGGGTCATACAGCTAGTAAGTGTGAGGCCAGATTTGAACTCAGGAAGATGAGTCCTTCCTAACTCCAGGTCTGGCACTCGATCCATTGTGTCACCTAGCTTCCCTAATCCATAATATTAAAAGGAAAAAAAAAAAACCTTCCGATCTAGTGAGTATGGAAATGCAATTGAAAAAATAATTTGAAATAATAAGGTTATGGAAATCTCTATCAGAAAACTACTCTCAACCCATCAACTTAGGCTAATAAAACTCAGAAAGATGACTTTTCTACAGCAGTATAATTTAGTAAATGCAGTTGAGTAAGTAATGCTTAGGAAAATTACAACAAAATTGCTTCATTCAATGATGTCGCGTTTAATCTTCCCAACCACACACATCATACCATGGGAATATGGAAAAGTATTAGACAATGGACTGGAGTGTATGAGGTCAATTTTCAGGGGTCACTGGATTCTATCAACTGAGAATCAATCACACAATAGACTTTAAGCAACGACTATGTATCAAGCACTGTGCTAAGTACTATGCATATATATAATATATACATACATACTTATAGATAGATATATATACACACACACATACACACACACACACACATATATTTTCAAAAGGCAAAAGACAGTCCCTGCCTTCAAGGAGCTTGCAATCTGATGGAGGAAATAGCATACAAACAAATATACATAAAGTAAGCTAGAAACACAATGAGTGGGAAGTAATTAACAGAGAAAGGGAAGGCACTAGAGTTAAGAGGGATAGGAGAAGAAATCCTGTGCATTTTAGTTGGAGCTTAAAGGAAGTCAGGAAGGTCAGTAGTGGGAGAAGAAGGGAAATACTGTTCCAGGAATAGAGGACAACCACAGTCCAATGGGGAAGACAACATGCAATGAAACAAATACAAATAAGACATGTGGGGTAGCTAGGTGGCACAGTGGACAGAGTACTAGCTCTGAAGTCGGGATGACCTGAGTTCAAATCCAGCCTCAGATACTTGACACTTACTATCTATGTGACCCTGGGAAAGTCACTGAACCCCAATTTCCCCCCCCCAAAAAAATATATATATATAAATATACATTTATACACACTGGATAATCTCAGTGGGAAAGCACAAAAGTTAAGGAAAACCCAGGAAAGGCTTCTAGCTGAAACTTGAAGGAAACCATGGAAGCTAGGAATCAGAGATGAGAAGAAAGAAAGAGTTCCAGATATGAGAGATAGCCACTGAAAATGCTTAGAGTCAGTAAATGGAGTATTCTCTGTGAGGATAAGCAAGAAGGACAGTGTTGATCTCAGAGTATGCAGAGGAGATATAATGAAGTGTAACAAGACTGGAAAGGGAGAGAAAGGCTGGGTTATGAAGTGCTTTACAAAGTCAGATAATAAGTTTTATATTTGATCATGGAGATAATAATCCTTGGAGTAGAGACAGTTGAGACTGGAAGACCAATCAGTAGGCCATGGCTGCAGTTGGAGTATGAGGTGATGAGGACCTATACCAGAGTGGTTGTAGTATCAGAAAAGAGACATATGGGAGAGATGTTATGAAAGGAGAAAGAATAGTCTTTGACAACTGATTATGATTAGGGGGATGGGACTAGGAGATTGAGGGTACTCTCAACAGTAATAAGGAATTAGAAAAAGGAGAACAGTTGGAGGGAAAGATAATAAGTTGTGTTCTGGATATATTGGTTAAGAAATCTACAAGAAAATACCCTTAAAGGTGTCTTATAGGCAGCTGGGAATACTAGAGTGGAGGTCAGCAAAGAGGTTAGAGCTGGATAAATAGATTTGAGAATCATGCATTCGATATGCCGGGGGCCTTTGCTCTGTTGCTCTTGACTTTTGTAAGAACAAAAACCATCTGGCTTTCTGTTTCTCGTCCCTCACTGCATGAATGGCCTACCTCTTTTTTTCTAGCTCGTACATTTCTTTGATAATGTCTTTTACTTGGTTTCCCATATGTGACTTTTGGTTGATGATAGACAGCAGTCTATTCATGTTTATTATTTGTTTTTCCACGGTCCTTTAGTCAACTTCAGTTCCTTGGAGGCTGAAGTATTCCACCTTTCCCATGCAGCTCCACCTGAAGAATACTGGTGATACTGTAGCTAGTACAGTTATCCCCTCCACATAGCAACTTTCCCCATCGCAGCCTTGATATATCATGGGCTGGCATAAGAAATTAAATGAGAATTTGAAGGGAGTTTTGCAGAAGCCATAGACAATGTATGAAGGGCAGCAGACAACACAGAGCCTATGACCCATATACTTAAACCAAGTTTTACAATAAGGGACTGTAAACAACTCATGAAAGAAAAAGAAAAAATTCAGACTTCTCTCATATGAAAAGAAGGCCAAAAATTTTTACTTGGATTTTCCAGATCATAGAATGCCATGATCTAGAAGAGATAACTGTATTTTATTTAGGATTTTTACTACTCATATTCATTAATGGAGTGGGATGAAGAAAGGGAAAAAAAAAAGTTATATGTTAACTTTATCATATATTTTAAAAGAATAGCAAGTTGTACATTGTAGTGGACCAGACTTTCATGCTGCCCTTCTCCTATGAGGCAGATATGCAGAAAGATTATAATCTTGTTGGGTGGATGCTTTCTTTGGATCTTGAAGTATTCTAGAAATTTCAGAGGATTATCAAGTCCTGTGACTCCCTGTTTGTTTGTGCCTCCGGACGTGGTCCTAGGATAAAATGTTAATAAATGATTAGTCTTGGGCTGGGGCAGGAGTGGTAGATTCCAAGATGGGACCATTTGTTCCAGGAATTCCTGCTATAGGAAATATAAGCCTTATGATTTTCTTGCATCTTTGGCTCTGTATGAAACGGCTCTCTAATAAACAGACTATCGAATATATCCCCGTCTCTCTCTCTCTCTCTCTCTCTCTCTCTCTCTCTCTCTCTCTCTCTCTCTTTTTTATTCAGCTGGTTGCTAGGCCACATTTCTGTGCTGGTCACAGCAGTACATAATTGATTTGCAGTTTACAATCATCTTTTTTTCTGCTCTGTTATGTTTTAGAAATGCTTGTTTTATTTCTTAAGTTCAGAATAAAATAAATATGTTTTTTAAAAAATATTACAGATTAAAAAAATGGACCTTTGCTAAAATAAAGTTTGGGCTGTGTACTGGACTGAATTGGAAGAGAAGATTTAGCATCCAGATTAATGATGTCACTTGTGAAACAAGAGCTAGAGCCTTAGCAAACTAAAGACTCCAGGCCTATATCTGTGTACAGTTATTTGGATGACTCATTGGAGAAGGAGAGTCGGGGAAGGGTAGAAGGTTGGCCCCTGGCTTGTACAAATCTTGAGGAAAGAGTTTCGAATATCAAATAAAAAAAAAAATCTAGATTTGAATTCTGCTTGTGCCACTTACTATCTGCATGATACTGAGCAAATAATTTAATCTTTCTGGGCCTCACCTTTATCACCAGAAAAATGGGGGGGGGGGAGGTATGTGAAGAAAAAAAGGAGAATTAGAGATTTCTTCCTGTGATTGTATGATACCTCGAAATGTGAAATATTGGAAGCTAAGTGAGCCTAGTTGGAAATCATAGCAGAATAAGTTTGTTTGTTTGTTTGAGGGGAGGAGGAAATTTGGAGCTTAATTTTTAAAATGCATATTAAAAGTCGTTTTTTACATGAAATTGTGGGGAGGGGGATATTTTTAAAGAATAGGGTTTAAAGATTATCAGTCACTTAAACCTTTACTTTTATTGTTCTCTGTTGCTTTCCCTTTCATATTCTAGAAAATAACAGCATCAAAATGTTAAACCCACTGTCTCTCTGGGAAAGAAGATCCTCTTTCTCTTATAACCTCACTTGGTTTTTTTTTTTGTTGTTGCTTGGTTGGGTTTTTTGGGGAGAAGTGGACAAAGATATTGGAGCAGTTCTCCATTTCCTTCTCCAGCTCATTTCACAGATAAGGAAACTGAGGCAAAAAAGGATTAAGTGACTTGCTAGCAAGCATCTGAGGCTGGATTTGAACTCAAGTCTTGCTGACTCCAGGCCTTATCTGTGTATAGCCTCTGGGTAAATTTGTTTGCTTGACCGCACATATTTGTTATAAAAATTCGCTTCCCCCACACGCTGATAGGGTTGAGAGGAAGAGAAAATAAATAGATTTCTCTTTGTTTTAATTTTTCTTTAAATAGAGAGGTAGGAGAGTACTACAGATGTGAAATGTATGAATTTTTAGACAAGGCCACTGTATTTTTAGTTTTACTTAACTATTGTGCTTTATTATAAGAAACCTCTTACAAAGTAGGAATACTCTGTAAATGTTTGTAATGTTAAAAAAAAACAGTATAATGAAAATAATAGCAGGACCCTCTAAAATTTAGAATCCTGTGGTAAAGCTCTGTTTGACCTACCCTAGTTTTACCTCTGACTAGGGGCCTCAGCCCCTAGCTCCTACATTTACTTTCTTAGGTGCCCTTGTTAAGGCAAAAACCGTGAAGAAAAGAGCGTAAGGGCAAGGCATTTAGCACCTACTCAAGGTCAGCTAAGGTGGGATAAGGATTCTCATTACGCTCTCACTGGGCTCATACCACCTCATTCTTAGATCTCATTATTTAGAAACTAATTTCTTCTTTCTCAGTACTTGCTATCACTTCATGGTTTCTCATGCCCCTCTCCCCTTCCCCTATCTGGAGCCTGAGAATCTAAATCTCAAGTCTCAGACCGAAGCAAATGATCTCCAGGACAGGGACTTAGGGATCCGTAGGATATCACCGAGGGAGCAGAAGATACCCAAGCAGAAATTCCCCAGGCATCTGACAAAAAAGACAGCAGCATCCTGGGGGGAAATCTTCTTGGATAAATGTGCCACATCACGGGCCTCTGAAAAGAAGCAAGTGACAATGGCAGGAATGAGTCCTTGGATGAGATCAGAGATTTTTCCCCAGCACGGTGGCTCTGGCTCTGGTGAGTGAGGGGGCTGGGAAATAGGTATAGGGAATGAGTTTGCCTTTTAAGAATCTCCCTACTGCCTTTAGAGATGGGACAAACAGAGATGCCTATTCTTAGAATTCCGGGGTTCTGCATGGACACCATCTTAGCCTAGAGGGACAAGTCCATGGAATTTTGACTGAGACACCCACATAGAAAGATCCACTCGACCCCAAGTTCTCTCTTTGATATAATGAAAAGTTTATGTGTTGGAGTTAGAGGATATGGGTCAAATTCTGTCTCTTCCATTTACTTATTATGTGATTTTGGGATAAAAAATAATTTAACCTCCTTAGACTTCAATTTCTTTTTCTATAAAACCAAAGAACTGGGTTAGACAGCTTCTGAGGTCCATCCTAGTTCTAAATCTATGACCTGGGTTCAAATCCTGTTGCTATCTATATGACTTCAGACAGATCACTTAGCTTTGTTGGCCTTGGTTTCCTCTTCCGTAAAATCAGAGATTTGAATTAGACATCCTCTGAGGTCACTCCCAACCCTAAATCTGAGCAATTCTCTGGGCAGCTTCAATTGAGACTTAGGTCAGGTTTCATTATTCCCTTTCATAAGAGTCCGCAGATTACTGGAAGAGAGAAGAGAGAATTTAGGAAAGAATAGATGCAAAAAGAATATAGAAACCTGGGGATATGATGTCCATTTCCACATCTGTTCAATTCTTCTCTTTTCCGCAGTAAACATCCTCTCATCTCCCTCAATATTAACCCCAGGGACCTCCCAAAGCATTTCCCAGGTCTCCAGGCAGGACTGAAAATGCTAGACACTTTCTCCAGATTGTTATTTTGATCACCTGAGATGGGCCGGCTTTACGAACTGGCTTTCACTGTTTTTTTTCTCTCTCTTCCTCTTCTATGGTCCTTAAGAACCCAAGGACAGCCTGCCTGAGCATCAGAATAGGACCAGAGAAAGACAAAGACTGAATTTCTCTAAGAACCCCCTTAATGCTAGTCCTTGGAGAACCCTAGAGCTTGACACTTTGGGGTTCTGGTGGGCCTGGTGATACCCAGAAAGGCTGGAACACTGCTTGAGTTGATGGGTCATTGTTACCACAAACTATCACTACCACAGTAGGTAAGATAAACAATATAGATAACTTAGGCCAGTCTCTCTAATGAAGAAATGATGAAATGGAGGCCTGGAAAGATTGTAATTTGTCCAAGGTCATCCAAAGCAGTGAGTGGTAAAGCTAAGATTGGAACCCAGATCCCTTGACTGCAACTAGGTCTGTGGATTGGTAGGATGCTTTATGCTAATTAGTTAGTGGTTACCACTTAGTCTACACCTTGTGCCTAGTCATGTGCCTCTTAGTATAGCTGCTTCTACCTCATCTATCAAGTGCTCCAGAAGACACTGACGACATTGTAGGGTATAACAGCAGCCAAAGAGATCTAGATGTCAGAGTGTGAGAGATCACAGAAAAGAAAAAGCAGAAAGAACCAACAATGACAATAATAACAATAGCTTATATTCAAATTGTACCTACTGTGTGCCAAGGCTGTACCAACTGCTTTATGAATATTATCTCATTTGATCATCATAACCCTATGCCCATTTTTTTTATTATGCCCATTTTACAGTTGAAGAAACTGAGGCAAACACAGGTTAAATGATTTGCCCAGGGTCATACAGCTAGTGCCTGAGGCCAAATTTGAATTTGTCTTCCTGAGTCCATGCTCAGCATTTGATCCACTGTGACACCTAGATGCCTTCTAAGGATATTGAAGGCCAAAGAAGATTCTTGCTATTTGTAGAACCAGGAGAATGGGAGGCCTGGACAGCTGTTCTCCTCAGCCTGGGATATGGGGTAGAGGCCTTGTGTCTCAGGACACAAGTAGGGTAGGATCAGGGGCAGTTTGGTCTGGCTTGTGGGCAAAAGTCTAAGAAGATATTTCTCAGGGAGAGAAAAACAGGGAAACAGAATAGATTCTGGAAATTGACAGAGATATCCAGATCTAGGAGACTTCTGAAATAGTGAAGGTTTCCTGAGCCAAACCTCCAACCCCCTTTAGCCCTGCGGTCCTCCCAGGATCTGTGCCTCTTAGTCAATGAAATAAGTAATTGCTATTGCCACCACATAAGACATCTGATGTGGCATTGGAGCTTGTGACTAATGGGAAGGAAGAGAGAGGGGAGGTGAGAGGGAGGGTAAAACCAAGGCCGCATCCCCAAACTGTGCCACAAGAATCTCAGTCATTTCAGTTGGAGCCAAAGAACTGAGCTGGGTGTTTCATATCACTGATAGCCCCAGTCAGGAATTCAGCTTAGTGTTAGATTTGAGTTCTTTCAAATTGGAGAGCTTTTGTTTGCCAGAGCCTCACACTCTGCCCAGAAAACTCCTGAAGTGTACACAGACACACATGCATATACTTATCCCCCATCCCTGGGACTCTGAACCAGGAGGAATCCAGACACCCCCTTCTCATACTTTTCTTGTGCTGTTTCTCCTCCTCTCCCTCCTCTAAGCTCTCCTTTCCTCACTCTGTCCTCTCTCCCCTCCTTTTATGTCCTCTCCCATCCCACTCCTTCTGTCTCCCCTACATGAGCTGCACCCTCTTCTCGCTTCTCCCTACTATCCTCTTCTATCATCGATTCCACCATGCCCCTCTCTTCATCAGCCTCCTTCAATTCCCTTTTCTGCTTCATCAACGTCCAGTCAGCCATTCAGTCAATCGGCTACTCAGTCTACATGTGTGTAGGTGAAATTAATGATTGTGTACATACAGCAAATTCCTTTCTGTTATCTTGACATTCTGTCAGTAAGACCTTCAACAATATTTCTTGTTGTTCTTTGTTGTTCCTGTTCAGTTCTTTCAGTCATGTTCAACTCTTCGTGAGCCCATTTGGGATTTTCTTGGCAAAGACACTGGAGTGGTTTGCTATTTCCTTCTCCAATTCATTTTACAGATGAGAAAACTGAGACAAACAGGGTCAAGTGACTTGCCCAGAGTCCCGTGGCTAATAAGTGACTGACTCTGCATTTGACCTGAGGCCTTCCTGATTCCGGGTCACAGCAGCCACATCCACTGTGCCACCTAGCTGCCTTCAATAACACTTACCGAGTAGTCGTCATTTTCTCCCTTTCTATCCCCCAAAGAGAGTACACACTAAACCTCTCCTGAGCTCTCTACATATTATAAGAAAACAGTATCTTTGTTCTCCATGTCCGACCTCTGTCTGGCAGAAAGATTGCTTTGATATAGTGATTCATAAAGAGATTTTCTAAAAAAAATGTGAATTTAGTACATCCTAGAAACATCAATAGCAAAGGATCAGTGGTGACACATACAAATCGTCACCTGTGATCATACATCTTGATCCCATATGCTGTGTATATTCATGTAGATCTCTATGACATTGTCTAACATACCCAGGTTTTATGACTGTTTCTTCAGCTTGTGAAACTCCAGTGTTTGTGGTTACCAATATTTATGTCAAGGTAAATATGAATATGGATATATATGCATGCATGTGGTATATATGTATGTATTATATATATTATATATATATATATATATATACATATATATGTGTGAGTCACAGGGCATAGTGTATACAGAGTCAGCTTTAAAATCATCAAAACCTGGGTCTGAGTTCCACCTTTGATATATATTTACTGTGTGATCCTAAGTTGCTTAGCCTCTCAATGCCCACAGGCAACTCTCTAAGACCATTGCAGAATAGTCGCCCATCTCTGTAAGTGAATAAAGTTACTTTGCTGGGAGTCCTACAAGCCAATGAACTCTCAAATCTGACTGTATGTGTATTTATATGTATGTGTATGTTATATGTATATCTTATGTATATGCACATGCATATGTACAAGTACATATATGTGTGTGTATATATACATATATACATGCCCCCATTCATGAGTATACTTACACACATCTATACACACATAATTTTGATCCAGAGCCATGATTTCAACTACGTACGCTGATATGTCCTTCATTATTCTGGAACATAGAATTTAAAATCTTAAAGAATTTCTTGGGAGCACTAAATGGTTATTTGACTTGTCCAGTCATGAAGTACATATATGGCAAAGTAGAACTTGAATCCATATCTTCATGACTCTAAGGCTGGTTCTCTATCCATTATGTCATGCTTGAATAGAGAAGGGTTGGAGAGAGAGAGAGAGAGACATAGAGAGAGAGAGAGAGATCTTTATATCTATAATATAGAGACAAAGAAGCAGAGAAAAAGAGGGATAGAGAACAGCATAGGAGAGAGAAATGTGTGTATAAACACAAGTATACACATGCACACACAACTGTAATGCCTACTTATGGCTTATGGGTGCAAGGAGGCAGGAGCTAACTCCATCCTGTTGTCACTTTCTTCAAATGAAGTTACCAGTAACTTTAACCATTTTTCTTTTAGGTTCTTATTATCTATGAACTCACAGCATATATAGCTCAAATGAGCATTAGCACAGAATCCTTTTCTTCTTTATTAGGTTAAGAAATAGCTTATAAGAAAGATAAGCTCTCTCTCCTTACTGAGTATGTAAGATTTCTTCAAGAGATATAAGTGATGAAGTTTGCCAGAAGAAGGAGGTTAGAGTTCCAAACAGCAGCATTTCTGGTAAAAGACTTCACAATGTCCCAGACAAGTATAGATAGCAAGAAAGCCAGTCTTTTCTGAACTTCTACCTTTCTTAAGCTGGGGCTGCAGACAGGAGGAGACTTTCTATAATTTCTGTCATCCTCAATATTAGCCAGTAACACCATCCCATGCTACAGCAATATAATGTAGAAAGACACTATTTCTAGTGATAAGCATGCAAAGATGTATTAGGGTATCCAGGTACCAACTGGGTTCTTCTGAACATTGAGCTAATGTGGTAGGAAAGTTGTATTGAGACCCAGTCACAAGCTCAGTGGCACACAGCTAATATGTGTCCAAAGTGGGACTTGAACTTGGGTCTCCATTGTTTCAAGACCTGCTCTCTCTATATACAACAAGGTTGTTAAGAGGCTCAAAGGAAATAATATACATGAAGTGCTTTGCTGATTTTAAAGTGCTATCTACACCTAAGTTCTTAAATGGGGGGCAAGGAGTTGAAATCACAGGGAGACAGAAAAAAAAATAACACTTAAAGCTTTCAAAAAATGGAATGGAATAAGCTTCTTTGGGAAATAGCACATTCTCTATCACTAACATATCTGTGGCCAAAGGGAAAATGTGACTGAGATGCCTAGTGTCTGATGACAGATCTCAAAGTGGAAGCTGGGTGACCACTGGGCAGAGATATTGTGAAATAGATCCCTGTTCAGGCATAAGTTGAGCTAGATGGCTTCTGTCCTCCCAATCAGTTCTGAAATAATCTCATTCAATGTATCTATTTCCTATACTTCAGGCATTCTGGAGAAGAGACAAATCTTTCCCTTTGTTTCTCTCCCTGAATTGGCACTGGGAAATGGACATCATTTAAATAGGCAACCAGGTCCTTTGCTTCACGAAACTCCAAGGCTTAAGGAACATACATCACAGCATCCACGAGGGAGTCTTTTCTACCTGTAAAGACCCCCTCCCAACATGAGGTCCAACAGCAGCAGCATGGCCCCTTTCTTGCTGACTGGCTTCCCAGGCATGGAAGCAGCTCACCGCTGGATCTCCATCCCCTTCTTTGCAGTGTACATTTCTGTTATTTTTGGCAATGGCACTCTCCTCTTCCTCATAAGGAATGACCACAGTCTCCATGAGCCCATGTACTATTTCCTGGCCATGCTGGCAGCCACGGATCTTGGAGTGACTTTAACCACAATGCCCACTGTTCTGGGGGTCCTATGGATGGATCAGAGAGAGATTGGCCATGGTATCTGCTTCTCCCAGGCCTACTTCATCCACACACTCTCTATAGTGGAGTCAGGGGTCTTGCTTGCCATGGCCTATGACCGTTTTGTTGCCATTCGCAATCCACTGAGATACACCACTATACTCACCAATTCCCAGGTTATGAAGATTGGGATTGGGGTGCTGATGAGGGCTGCTTTGTCTATTATGCCCATAATTGTGAGACTTCATTGGCTCCCTTATTGCCATTCGCACATCCTCTCCCATGCCTTCTGCCTCCACCAGGATGTCATCAAGTTGGCTTGCACCAACATCACCTTCAATCGCCTCTACCCTGTTGTAGTGGTGTTTGCAATGGTACTAATAGACTTTTTGATTATTGTTTTCTCTTATATTCTGATACTCAAGACAGTCATGGGCATTGCCTCTGGGGAGGAACGGGCCAAGGCCCTCAACACCTGTGTGTCCCATATCTGCTGCATCCTTGTCTTCTATATCACTGTGGTTGGACTGACTTTCATCCATCGATTTGGGAAACACGTACCACACGTGGTCCACATCACAATGAGCTATGTCTACTTCCTTTTCCCCCCATTAATGAACCCAGTTATATATAGTGTCAAGACTAAGCAAATACAGAGTGGTTTTCTCCGGATCTTCTGTCATCACAAACCTGGAGCGTAACCCCTCATTAGACAAAGGCTATGAAATCCTGAGATATGGTTTGTAGAGGTGAGTTTTCAGGGGACAAATAATTCCAATCTAATAATGATGGAAACTATATGGAAGTAATGGTTTTAGATGATTATATAAAGGAAATATGAGGAAGTCCATTCAAACAAGTTGATCCTAAATAAAAAGCTAATAAGTGTAAGATAAAACCTGACTCAGCATCATCAAGAAAAAAGGATCTCAATGGACCCAAAGAAAAATACACAGGGCTCTTTCCAAAGACACAAACAAAGAGAAGTATAAGGTCAAGGAATATATTCCTAGAAAATAGCATATTAAATTCAGGATCAGAAGGTTAGGAAGAGGAAGAAAGATCAGTGTTCCAGTTGTGAGGTACATTCTTTAAACATGCAGAAAGGATATGGAATGGCCAGATGTGGGGAATTTTCCCCAGACCATCACTGTTGGAGACCTAAAGGGACTGTGTGTTATACTCAAGACTTCATGTTATTTGCAAATAGAGTAGTTGAATGGATGGTAAATCCTGGTGTGTCATTTTCAATTCCTTTTATATTTTGTTTGGTTCAGCGGCAAAAATGAAGCACTGCATTTGGAAACCAAAGACCTGGGTTCAAATTTCAATAAATCTCAACCTGTATGACCCTCAGCAAGTCATTTAACCTCTTTAGGTCTCAGTTTCCTTATATATAAAGGGAAGTGTGGACTAGATGATCATTAAGACCTCTTCCATCTCTAATCTACTGCACTAAATATTTGAAGGGTTGTTAAATGAAAACGATTAGACTTGTGCTGTTTGTCCCCAGAAGTTAGAACTAGGAACAATTTGTGGAAATTGAGGAAGGTATATTTGGGGTAAAAAAAAAAAAAAAAAAGAAATAATTTCTTAATAATTAGAGCTGTAGGAGAAAAAAGTACAGCTAGATCCCTCAGAAGATATTAACTTATCCACACGAGAATACTTCAGGCAGAAGATAAAGTGATCACTTGTCTATAATGCTGTAAAGGGTTATCAGTTGAATATGTTTGAATTAGATGACCTCTTTCAGGCTTTATAACTTTTAAGTTCATCAATTCTGTGATATCCATTGTTTTTTTTCATCCTGAAAGATTATAAACATTTTTTCAATTAAAAGTTATTATGAGAAAACAAACATATATTGGACACCACTCCCACTCCTGAATTCTTCAATAGATCAAATTGAACTTGTCTCTATCTCTCATACATAATACTTCATCTCCCATCTCCATGCTTTTGCACTGGTCAGCCCCCGTACCTGGGGTGCTTTAAGAAGCAGCGTGGACACCATTTCCTTCATAAAACTTTTCCTGATCTCTTCAACTGCCAGGGCCTTCCTTCCCAAACTCATTTGTATTTAAATACTTTGTGTACATTTGTACTTACTGACTTCATATTAATGTCATATATATTTTTATATGTAATTGTTATCTCCCTTAATGGAATATTAACTCACTGTGAGTAAAGACTGCTTCAGTCTTTTTCCTTGTATCCTCAGTGCCTGGCACAAAGAAAGCATTTCATAAATATGTATTGGCTTATGAACTGATTTCAGTGTGAGATACAGCTCAACTGGATCATCTCAAGTGTATTTGTAGATGAAACTGGAGGGACAATAAATAGAAATGAAGTGGTACATGTCTGCTAACTTTCTGTTGGAATTTATTTTCACGAGTTAACAGTAGTGGAAATACCACATTTTGCCTCTACCACATACAGAGGACATTTCCCTTTAAACTTTTTATCTTCTTATCTTCTCATTTCTCTTCTCAGTTCTCAGTTCTCCTTTCTCTCTGGCAGTAGCAGCTCAGCCTCCAGAAGCTTGCTCCAAGCAGTTCTGGCCTCTCTCAGCTTGGGCTTTTACTTATATATGGTATATGGTATGTGTATGTGTGTGTATGTATGTATATACACACATATATTCACACATATATACCTATATATACATACACATACACACATCTATCTATATATCTATATCTGAGCATAGATATAGATACAGATATACTATCTCTATAAATAAATATCATTCTCCTGCTCAAGAAATTTCCACAGTTTCCTATTGCCTGCAGATTAAAAACCAAACTCCTTTGGTATTTGATACACTTCACCATTGAGCTGCAGTTTGATTGCAAATTCTTTCCTCTTATGAATTCTACTTCCAATCAAACCAGCCTCCTTCAAGTTCCATGTTCCTGACATTCATTCACCCACTTGTATGTCTTTACAAAGGCAATCTCCGGGGGGGCGGAGCCAAGACGGCAGCGTAGCAGCAGCAACTTATCGCAGCTCTCATATAGCTACCCCAGAATACCCATGGAATAAGACTCTGGACCAACTCTGGGACTTCAAAACGCACACAAAGATACTTCCCACTAAAGTCAGCTCGGCTATGAGGAACCATGTCTGCACTGCAATCGGAAACCAGCCTGGCCTGAAGCCGTGGCTGTGCCCCGGGGGTGGCTGGGCGGGAGGTGCACAAAAGCCTCTGAGGTGAGCCACATTAGCAACAGCTGCGAGAGGGGATTGTGAAAGGAGGAGATAAGCATCTGGCCAAAAGGTCTCCAGAGCTGAAAAGCGAAAGGCGGAGGTTTTGCACCCACCTCCACGTTGTAGCTTCCTGCCCTCGGCCTGCAAAAAGCAGGGGGACTGAGCGATTGTTTTCAGACCAGTGCTCTCCCGTTGAGTGGCCTGGATCCGGATCGTCGTCTTGGGCCTCGGTCTTGGAGTCTTCATTATCCAGTAAGCCGGAAGTCTACGGCAGCCGGGAGAACCCCAGCGATTTGGGACAGAGTTTCCCTTCTGGAAGCAGAGCCCCACAGAGATTTTTTTAAAAAAATTCACGGTCTGAAGAACCATGAGTAA
>CM053588.1:78738243-78772279 GCA_028646515.1 Pseudochirops corinnae | reverse complement strand
ATATATATATATATATATATATATATATATATATATATATATATATATATATATATATATATATATATATATATATATATATATGTATATATATATATGTCCAAAAAACCACATTGATATAGTTTTCAAAAATGTTTATTCATGAGTAGAAGACATTTGAACCTAACCACTATCTTATATTTCTATCAAATCCTGGAGAATACTCAATGCTAATCTGCTATCATCAGAGTTTGGTTTTGTAATCAAGCTATGTTTACAGTAAAATTAATTTCATACCTTATTCTTAGTTATGCCAACAAGTAATTAATGTTACACACCCACATATCAATGTCCTCATTCAAGAAGCTGAAGATCTCATTGTATATTTCTCAGAAAACATTGAGACCACTCAAAGAAAGGTCCCTTTTCCCCACCTCCTTTTCTTCTCATATCCCTTAGGCACTTCCCTCTACTATCTTCTCTATCACCTATTTTCACATGAAGATGTGAACATTCTCTTCATCCAGACCAGCACCTTTATATTCACCCAAATGGCCCTCACTTTCATTCTCATTCTCTTCAATATATTCCTGTCTACTCACATCCCTCCCTACTCTAATTCATTTTTACCTCATTTGCTAAAATGATTTCCCTAATGTGCAAGTTTGGTGAAGTCAACTCCATCTGTTCCCTATTATCTCCAGGATGAAAGATAAAGTCTTGGGTTTGACATGTAAAGTCATTTTGTAACTTGATCCATATCATTCAGGTCTTCTTCTACTTTCATCCCCCACCCACATTCTATGATCCAGATATACTGGTCTAATAGTTATTTCTCAGACACCACACTTTATGTCTAGTTCTTCACTATCTGTCCCTCTTACCTCAAATGCTCCCTTTCCTTCAAGATTCAGCTCAAATATTATTTTCTTAAGGACTTCCCCTGTTCCTCCAGCTGCCAGTACAGTCCTCTTTGAGATTTTTCAGTCTACTCTGAATATACCTTGTACATGCCAAATTATTTACATATTTTCTCACCCATCATGATATGATCTCCTTGAAGGCAGGAACCACATTTTTTGCCTTTTCTTTTTGTATACCCAGTAGACAGTGCAAATAGAAAGCACTTCCAAAAGGCTTCTTGAGTAATTGACTGCCTATTCCCACTGTCTCCTCCAGTTTTAGTAGGAAATCCTCTTCCTATCCAAATGTAATAACTCCTTTAACATACTATGTTCTAACCACCCCACCTCCAGATCCCTGAGACAGTTTTCTTCAATTGTGTCTTTTCTCATCTTTATTCTCTCTTTCTTCATTGTCTCTTTCTCCTCAACCCTTCTAACACGTATAGCTCCTCTCTGAGTTGAAAAATATTTTACTTAAGCCAGATGTTCTCTTTAACTACTATCCCTTTTCTTCTTTTTTGCACTGACAAATTAAAAATGAGCTTCTTTTCCCACACCTACTAAAATGTTTTCTCTAAGGTTACCAATATGGAAAAGAGAGGAGAAAGTGACCTGTCATACTCAAAGGCTTTTCTCAGTTCTAATTCTACTTGAACTCTCCAAATTAATTGACACTTTTACCTCTCCATTTCTTTTTGAAAATCTTTTCCTTCCTTAGATTCCATGACATTACATAATCCAAATCTCCTTCCTTCCTTAACAAAAGTTTTGTTGTTGTTATTTTTTTCTCTTATTCATTCTCATCCAGAAAGTTATAGTAGAAAGAGAGCTGTCCTTGAAGTTAGTAGATGTGGGAATCAGGAGTCCTGCTTTAAAAATCATGCTCTGACATGTATTAGACCATGAAAAAGTCATCTAATTTCTGTCTCACCTTTTTACCTGTAAAATGGAGCATAACCATTTACTATTATTTGTTTCATGAACTTCTTTTAAGAAAGCAATTTATAATCTATAAATTGCTAATACCTGAATGTTCTGCCCTGATTCCTGACCAGATTTAGCCTCCACTAGGCACTCTCTGGATTTATGAGGGCTATCAGTATAGTTATATCTCTGCTTTGGGTGTGTACCCAGTGGTAGATTCTACATTTGTAATCAAAGGACAAGTTTCACTCAGTTACTAAGAATTCGTGGCAAGGTTGGCTGCTGGATGACAGATAAGATCTCAAGTCTCAAAGTCTCTCTACCAAGTTGTGAAAGGAGGACAATTTGTGTCAATGGAAGAAGTTGTTACATTATAAAATCAGGGATTTCTCAAGTAATAAAGTATTACTGTCTTTCTCAGTGTTGCCATTATATTTGAGAAGTTCTCAATTTTAGTTTTTTATGCTCTTTTGTCTCTCTAGGGATTTGGAGGAAAGGAAGATAGAGATGGAGAGTAGTGGGCATGAAGAAAACTTAAGGGATAAAGAAGGAAAAGACTTTTGACAGATAATAGCAACTCCAAGACTAACAAAGGACTTTACCAACAACTCCACGAGCTGAAAAATACATGTATTATTATTATCCCTATTTTACAAATTATTGTCTGTAAAGACATTTAATTGACAGAAAATTCACTACTTTCTGAGGAAACCCATTCCACTGCTGGAAAGTCTGACCACGAGAAAGAAAAAGAAAAAATTTTTCACTAAAATTCCCAATGTTTTCTCTGGAATCTAGCTTCTTCCATATGACAGACTTTTCAATAGGTGAAGAGAGTGATCACATCCTCCCTCAGAAATAGTATTTATAGAGCAAGAAAAAGGATAGTGGAAGAACCAGAATGAAGAGAAAGCCTAGAGAGTAGGAAGGTTATCACTTACAACCTAAGCTTTAAAAACTGGATTTTTTCCCCTTTGTTTAATGATTTAATTTTACTCAAACTTTTGTTTGTAAATGATTCTTTATGACTTTAAAATGTGTACTGTGCTAAACTTAAGTTGGGATTAAATAAGGTGATGCTCAGCCTCAGAAAAGACAGAGATAGCATTCTATAATAATAAGCTTGGAAGAGTTTAGAACCTGGACAGAGGGATCTCTTACTAGGGGAGTTTCCCATCAAAAGCAAAGGAACAGCAGCCTGTGTGGTGATCCAGATGCCATATTTGCCCAACCAGCATGTGTTTTCTTCACTATGTGATTGAGCCTTTCAAAATATGGCACAATATTCCATCTTTCACCTTATTAGGACAGAGAACAGTGGAACAATTATAGTCATTTCCCCTGCCAATTCTGTGTCTGATTTTCTAGACTTTGCCACTCTGCCTCAAATGCTGTATCACCCTGGAAACTCTGTCTATCTTGTTGGCCTCTTTGGGTCATTGGTGAGATCTTCCTGGGCCTCTGTTTGGGAGATGGACCAAGGCCAGCCAAAACTCCATTTCCCTTTCAAATTTGCTTCTGACTTTCTGGTCTTGGCCACAATGCCTCAGCTGCCATCTCAGCCCAAGTGTTTTGTATTTTCTCTTTTCCCCTTAGAATGTAAACTATTTAAGGGCAGGTACTGTTTTTCTTGTAACTTTATTCTAAGCATTTAGCAGTTTGGGGCACATAATAAACCTGACTAACAACAAGCTTAATAACTGCTTATTTACTTGTTGCCTCATTTTCTCTGCTTTGTGGTTTGAAATATTCACCCTCCCCTTTTGGGAAATTGGAACAATGCTTTACCATCTCCAATCCTGAAACATCTCTCTCATTCACCATGATTCCTCAGAAATCATAAACATTGGCCCAACAATGAGATCTCTGAATTCTCCCCAGAACCCTGAGAGTTAGGTGGTGCATATACCTCCCTAGGTATCTGGATGAAATGAGTTCAAATCCTGCTTTTGATCCTTTGTAGTTGTATAACCTTGAGCAAATCACTTAATCTCTCTGTGCCTAATTTTTTATCAATAAAATGAGGGTATTGAATCATATAACCTCTAAGGTCCCTTCTAACTCTGAATATATATGATTCTACATAGTTCATCTGGAATCTGGTGATTTAAACTCACTGGAAATGATTAGGTATGCCCTTACCAACAGATACCTATCTTAGATTTTAAATTCTTATTAATTATTTGGTGCTATCCTCATTCTGTATATGATTCTCGTTAACAGAGGAGAAAAATCAGAAGTGAAAGAGGAGTTAAATTGTTTAGAGTTCTTTGTGCTGGCCATTATCATTGTCCCATCCACTCCCAGCAGTGGCCCTTTCTCTAGCTTCTCTGTTCTTCCTCTTGTCCCTATTATGGCATTAAAAGATCTTTTGATTGAGCATTTGTGCCCAGCTTCAGGTCTTAACGTGACACTTTGGGATCCCTGACACTATTCTCATGGGACCTTGCCACTCTTTTCTGTTAATCCGCTTTCATGGTTCTTCCTTTCATCCTCCTTTTTTTTTCATTCAATTTTATTTCATTTTCACATTACAGTTTCTAAAGGAATCACGATGAAAAATGTCATCCTTCTATCTTTTTAAAGACTATAAAACCTTTTTTTCCCCACAAAATCCAAGTTGGCCAGTGGCTTCCCAGAATTTCTTCACTGTTCACTTCCTTGTTGAGATCATTTTTGTTTGAAGTACTAAAAGTTTGTTCTTGAGGGTCTTCTATCCCTTCTTATTTGACTTCTCTTGTAGAGTCTATAGTGTAAATTCACTGACCTCTGATTCTTGCTCTAAGGAAAGGAAATAGCTTTCATTAAGTGTCCCTGAAGCAGGAAAGGATCTATAAGGATGGTAATTATACACTTCAGAATTTCCTACATTCACCATATCCCAAACTCCATAGAGTCTACCTGTTTTCTCTAAACTTTTTGAAATCCATAACCCTACAATATAAGAAACACATCAGATTATACTTGACATCTACCTCCTCAGTGATCAGGAACTCTTAAGAAGAAGTGGCCACTGCCTCTCAAAGTTCTCTTCATTCACGTTTCATCCAATAGTTCATTCCTTTAAGTTGAAAGTTGGTCCATAATAGTTATTTTCTTCACATCTTCAATCTTCTGAAGAGTGAAATTAACCAGAAATCAAAGATATCTTTCAGACTATAGAGTGTGCCATAATCTTAGAGTATTATAGGACTTGGTGATATTGAGACACATCATAGTATGGGATGCTGGTCTAGGAGTCAAGAAAACTAGCTTTAAATCCTGCATCTTATACTCATTACCTGAGTGACCGTGGGTATGTCACTGAACCTTAGTTCTCTCATCTGTAAAATAAGGGGGGGGGTGCTTTTAATGACCCTTCCAGTAAAAAATCTAAGATTCCATAATTATGAAGCCCAACCTCCTTATTGTACACATCAGTTAACTAAGGCTTAGAGAAGTGGCTTTCTCCTTTACTAGAGAGAAGGAAAGCCAGGATACAACCTCAGATCCTTCTATCAGCACACTAATCACAAGTGGTATAATGATCATAGTGGGATTGAGAGCTGCTTTCAAAGTCAAGACAAGCTAGAATCAAGCCTTCTCTCTGTCACATGCCGGCTGTGGTATCCTCGGTAAATCACTAACACTCTTGAGATGCTAGACAACTCTCTAAGACTGGAAGTTGCAGAGAAAATTGTTGACATGCCTTGGAAGAAAGAATGTCCAAACCTGAGAGCTCTTTATGAAATCACTCTTTCAGTCCCTTCCCTAATGATGCTTCACACACCAGCAATTCTTAGTGATAGCTATGAAGTTGAATTTACCTGCTCTTGGCAAGATATCTAGATGGCTGTTTTATTGTTTATTTCTTTATTGTTGTGGCCCTCCTCTGTGCTTTGGTATATGAACTGGTCCCATGAATATTAACTCTCTACCACTGCCTCCTGGGAATTACTAGGAATCTCCAGAGCTACTTTTCCCTCTAGGTCAGAGATTCTTAACCGGCACTCCATGAATCCAAGTTTTCTTTAATATTTTGATAACTTCATTTCAATATTACCAGTTTCCCTCTTAATCCTGTTTATTTTATGCATTTAAAATATCATTATGAGGAGCCCATAAGCTTCACTGGACTAGTAAAGTGATCCACCTTAAAAAAAAAAATCCCACTCTAAGTAATGCCTCCTATTCTCTGTAGATCTGATTTAATTGTGTATCTGGGATCTTATCTCACTCCCTTCCTTTTTTTCCAGTTTAAATTGAAAGACTAGATTGCTTTCACTCTCTGCTAGCAAAGAGATTCAGGAACAAGGAGAGGGAGAGATTTTGTATTCAGAGGTCCGAGAGAATGAGAGACAAGAAAATACTAAGAGGTAGAGCAGTCTGTGGAAGAATGGGGGAAGGGAAGAGAGACAGATACAGAGGCAGAGAGACAGAGAAAGACAGACAGATTGATACACAGAGAGACTTATAGAGATAGGTAATCTGGCTGAGGTATAGAGAGAAGGGAATGCTTAGCAACAGAGAAACAAGAGGCAAAGAGGAGGGGGAAGTCAGACATTGATGACAGAGAAGGCTGGGTGAATGATACAAAATAAGTGAAAAGACAGAAAATACTGACTCTACAGTGTTATCTCCCAAGTCATTTCATTCAGGAGTCTTGTCTCTTAACAGGATCTTTCCCTCTTTCAAGACCCTTAGGAACAGAAACTCCTTAGTCACCTTTCTTTCCCTCTGTCAGCCTCTCACCCAGGTTTTCTCTTTTGCAAGAATTCCAGCCCTTCTTTTATGTTCTATTCTTGGAATTCTAGTGTGGGGTTTGCAAACAGTGGAGAGTAGTGGACATCCAGTCAAAAGACCTGTGTTTTAGTCTATATTTCTAGGCTTTGTTACTGAAAAGCTGTGTGTCACTTCCCTGTGCCTCAGTACTTCACATGTAAACAACTGGGACCACACAGGATTATAGTACCTGGTCTCCTTGCATCACAGTATTGTTCTGAAGATCAAGCCAAGTTATGGAAGAAAGGCATGGTGATGCACACCTGTAAGTTCTAATACTGAGGAAGCAGAGACTGGTGGATTGCCTAAGTTTGGGAGTTCTGAGCTGCAGTACAACTGAAGCCCATCAGGTACCAAGTTTCACCAATATGTTTAATGGCCAGCAGGTTACATGAGAAGGGGTAGGGGTTAGGGGGAACTAACCCAGGTCTGAAATGAAGCTATCAAAATTTCTAACCTAATCAGCAGTGGGGTGGAGTCAATGAGAGGGTCTGGGAAAGGAGATCAATTCTCAAAATTGATTTGATTGATAGATAAGAAAAAAATGATGGTCCTTGAAAAGTAAAACAGATTGCAAAAATATAACAAATAAGTAGTATTAATACTTAAAATTTTTTCTCTCATATCCCTTCCTCTTCCCCTAGGTCAGTGGTTCTCAACCTTCCTAATGCCGTGACCCTCTAATACAGTTCCTCATGTTGTGGTGACCCCCAACCATAAAATTATTTTTGTTGCTACTTCATAACTGTAATTTTGCTACTGTTATGAATGGTAATATAAATATCTGATATGCAGGATGTATTTAAATTGAACATAACCCACAGGTTGAGAACCGCTGCCCTAGGTAATAATCCAAGATTCTGTTCTAGCCATTAGAGACCATCTTCTGGCAAGGCTGAATTCCAACCCCAGCCCCAGTATTCTCCACCAAGTGCTTATTTCCATATTCACTCACCTTTTTTCTCTGTCAGCTGGATTTCCTCTGCCTACATCTGCAGAACCAGGCCTATTCTCTGCCTATCTAGTACTGGAATCCCCTTCCTGGTGACAGTTGAGAGGCTGTGGGTTACCCTCTGCTACTGAGATATTTATAGCAACTCTCTTTTCACAGACACTGCCCCTGGGATTTCAGGCTGAGGCTCAGTAGTGACTCCTAAGGGACTCCTGTAGTTCCACATAGGGAGCCCCTGGCCTCAGAGGGTTGTGGGGTCAATGATTCCCCCCCTCCTTCCCTCCTCCCTTCAGTAGATCAAGATTTCTAGGTTTTACTGCTAAGAGACCTTAGGAATCAGTTAGTTAAACTCCAGCATTTTAAAGAAAGGAACCTGAGGCTAAGAGAAAGGAAAAGAGAGGCAATGATAATTAACTATGATTAATTATTAATTAATTATTAATGATAATTTATATAATGCTTTAACATTTCTACAACCTTTCAAATACATTTTTTCTTTTGAGTATCCTAACAAATCTTTGAGTTCACAAGTCAAGTCAATAAGCATTTATTAGGTGACTACTGTGTGTCAGGCTGCCAGGCACCATGTTAAGTACTGGAATACAAAGAAAGGTAAAAAAAAAAATAGCTCCTGCTCTCAGGGAGTTCACAGTCTAATGAGGAAGACAACATGCAAACAATGTGCAAACAAGGTCTATACAGGATAAAGTGGGAGTAGTCTCAAAGAGAAGATATTAAGGTTAAGAAGGACCCAGGACAGGGCAAAGCCAAGATGGCAGATTAAAGGAAGGAACCCAGCTGAACTTTCTTAACATTCATCTCCAGGGCCCAATAACAGCAATGTTATAATGATAATCAACTGTGAAAGGCTTGGCTACTCTGATAAATAGAGAGATTTAAGATGATTCCAAAGGATCCATAATGAAAAATGCTATCCCCCTCCAGGAACTTAGAGACTCAGAGTGCCAATGGAAATACAATTTTCTCACTTTTTTTTTTTTTGCTTTTTTGCAATATAGTTACTATGAAAATATATTTTGCCTTATCTCGTATGTAAAATTGATATATTTCTTGCCTTTTCAATGAGTGGGGGAGGGAAGAATCTGGATCTAAAGATTTTAAAGAATGTTTAAATTAAATAATTATTTTTTAAAAGGACTCAGGAAAGGTTTTTTTCACAGAAGATGGGATTTTGACTGAGACTTGAAGGGAACTAGAGAAGAGAGGAGGTAGAAATGAGGAGGGAGAGAGTCCCAGGCATGCTGGACAGCTGATCAGAATGCCTGGAGTTGGGAGATAGAGTGTCTTGGGAAAAGAACAGAAAGACAGTGTCATTGGACTGTAGAGTTATGTGAAGGTGAATTGGGTGTAAAAAGCCTGGAAAGGTAGGAAGGGGCCAGATCATGAAGGATTTTAAAACCCAGACAAAAGATTTTATATATCCCAGAGACTAAAATGATCTACTAAATATTGAATATTGAATGGGGGAGCGTATGATCATCCAATATTTATGGAAAATCACTTTGACAACTGAGTGGAGCATGGATTGAAGTGGGGAGAGACTTGAGGCATAAAAACAGGAGAATGGGACGGAGGGAGATAGAAAGGGAGGGAGAGAGAGGGAGAGGGAGAGAGAGAGAGAGAGAGGATGCCTGATGCTCAGGAAACTTCTGGGTCTTTCTAAAGCCACAAGGAAAAATTCCAAATTCTTCTGCTTGGCATCTAAAGTCCTTCACGGTTTAGCTACAGTAGACATTTCCAGACCAAGTTCACATTACTTCCCCTTTAAATTCTGCTTTCAGGCAGAGGGAGAGAGAGAGAGAGGGAGAGAGAGAGAGAGAGAGGATGCCTGATGCTCAGGAAACTTCTGGGTCTTTCTAAAGCCACAAGGAAAAATTCCAAATTCTTCTGTTTGGCATCTAAAGTCCTTCACAGTTTAGCTACAGTAGACATTTCCAGACCAAGTTCACATTACTTCCCCTTTAAATTCTGCTTTCAGGCAGACTGACCTACTAAATCTTCAGTATTTCTGACTCCATCTCTCCTGTCTGTACCTTTGTGCAGAAAGTGGCTCAGACCTGAAATGCTGTTGTGCTTGCCTAGCTTCCTTGCAGGGTGAAAACTGCCTCCACAAGTTGTTTTATGTTCTGAAATGATTTTACATTTATTTTACATATTTTTTGCATTTTTTTTCCTTGTGTGATTTTTTTCACCCGATTCAAATATAAGCTCCTTGAAGGAGTTGTTTCATCTTTGTCTGTAACTTCATTGCCGATAAGAATTCTTAACACATTGGGAGTTAGGAAGACCTAAATTCAAATCTAGCATCAGACATTTATTATCTGGGAGATCTTGGGAAAGTCATTTAATCTGTTTCCTCAGCTGTAATATAGGAACGATAATATTCTCTTCCTCCCAGGGTTGTTGTGAGGAACAAATGAGATAATATTTGTAAAGTGCTAAGCTATGCTATATGCTAACTACAAAGTAAGTACTTAATAAATGCATGTATACTTTATCTTTCCTTCCTATAAATAGATGCTTGATAAATTGAATCCATCAAGAAATAAATTCCTTGTAGGTGGGGACTGTGTTTCATCTGGCATAGTAGATAGAGCAGAGTTGGAGACAAAAGAAAAAGCAGAGTTCAAATCTAACCTCAGAAACTTACTAAATGTGTGACCCTGGATATCTCACTTAATCTCTCTATACCTTAGTTTCCTCATCTATGAAAGGAGAAAGGTAGAATCAATGACCTCTAAGACCTTGTCTGGCTCTAATTCTGTGATGCTATGATCCTTTGGGATTCCCATGGCTTACTATAACATGAGTACCTAGGGATTTGGGGCTGCATATATTTTTTTAATCAAAATGAATTGATAAAAGTCAATTTGTACAATTCTCCATCCTTCAGAAAAGTTGTAAATATTCATTGTTCGATTGTTTTTCAGTCATAATTTTCTTATCAGAGATATTGGAGTGGTTCTTCTCCAGTTCATTTTCTAGATGAGTAGACTGAGCAAACAAATTTAAGCGACTTGCCCAGTCACATAGTAAGTATCTGAGATTGATTTGAACTCAGGTCCTCCTGACTCCAGGCCTGGATCTCTATTCACTGCATCACCTAGTTGCCCTTTTAAATCTTACTTATCCTTCAAGAACATATCTGTATCCATCCACTGATGATGATGATGGCACTTGACCTGTATTAACAATGATGATAGCCTCCTCTTGTGAGAAACATGGGTAGAACTCAGACCATTCTATGCCTGCCAAGACCCTTTCCTTGTGCTAGTTTCTAAGGGTGGATTTTACCAAAGGCTTTGCCCTTTCTCTTTTCTCTTCTCTCTTATTATACTCTCTCTGTTATTGACCTTACCCACTTGTATAACTTCAGTGATCACTTCCACATTGATAAATTCCAACCTGTCCCAACCTGCTCCTATGAGTTCCTATACCACAATTCCAATGACCTAAAGAACAATGTTATCTTTTTATCTCATAATGATTTCAAATTCCATATTTACAAAACATACTTAATTACCTCTCCTCACTCCCTACCCACCCAAAAACCAAAATAAAACAACCCTGCCATTTTTCCTAATTGATTTATATGTTGAAATCTCCCAGGCTTCCTGCTTCTTTGCGTGACAGTCCTCTTCAATTCTTCATGTCTAATCAATGTCCTAAATCAGTACTTTGCTGCTATAATATTTCTTTATTCACCCTCTCTTCTCCACTCATTCAGTCACTACCATTAAACATGTTTTTATCACATTTGTCCTGAACAACTGAAATCACTAAACTCTAAGTTTGAATG
Organism: Pseudochirops corinnae; assembly: GCA_028646515.1. NCBI lineage: Eukaryota > Metazoa > Chordata > Mammalia > Diprotodontia > Pseudocheiridae > Pseudochirops > Pseudochirops corinnae. The sequence goes on along the minus strand of CM053588.1, from coordinate 78,760,938 downwards.
GTCCATAGAAGTCTTCAGAATGTGATTATGTCATATTAAATAAATTGATGCTTGGGTATAGAATATCTCTGAAGAGTCTCCAACATTTTGCTCATGGCAAAATACCCCAGCCTCCTCATCAAGAGGAGACCACCCTGAGCATGGCTTGACAGATTTACTGTGTTTTGACACTGGTAGATCACAGGATTCATCAGGGGTTGGAAGAGGATTGAGACTATGCCCATAAGCACATGGACAATGGGAGAAGCATGGTGCCCTAAGTGGTGAACAATGGACAAGCCAAGCACAGGTACATAGAAACACAACACAGCCAGAATGTGCAACACACATGTGTTGAGGGCTTTGAGTCTCCCTGGCAGAGGCAATGGAGAGTAAGATTGCAAAGGATAAAGGATAATTCAGGATGAAGAGAACATCAGAGCCCATGGCCAGCATTGATAATGCACAGCCCACAGATGCTATTGAAGCGTGTGTCAGAGCAGGCCAGGCGGATCATGTCCTGATGTAAGCAGTAAGCATGAGAGAGGGCCCTGGGACGGCAGTCCTCCAGATTTGGTGTCCAAAGATCTTAGTTCAAATTCTGGCTTTGCTACTAACTAGCTATGTGATGATGCACAAATCATTATCCATCTCTGGGCCTTGGTTTCTTACTCTGTAAAATGAGGAGGTTATTTAACTTAGTTTCATACTGTAGTGATTTTCCAATCTATTAATTTTCTCTCTATGGGAATGGGAAAATTACCAGAGAACAATAAACTTGATTTCTTGGGTATTCTATTTCTTGCCTTCTCAATGAGTGTAGAGAGAGGAAGAGATTTGGAAGTGAAAATAAAAAATTTAAATTTTTTAAAAAATGAATAAACTTCATTTCTCCCCCAGAGCTGAGCACAGGGCTCAGGACACAGCAGGTGAATAACAAATAATTGTTGAATGAATAAATGAATGAATGAATGAGCCTGGAATTTAAAAAATAGAGCTGTGTCCAAGAAGAAAGGACCCCAAACTGGAACCGAGGACTGGAATCAGAGAAGAATACAAAAGGACAGTTTTTATTTGCAGTGGAAATGGCTTCCTCTGGCTCCCTCTTCCAAATCTATCAAGCTTCTTTCTTAAACTACTTGTATTTATTACGGTTTTTTTTGTTTGTTTTGTTTTCCCCTTAGGTGTCAAACTAAAATAGAAAAAGCTCGATATAAGGATTCCTGCAATGCCATACAGACTTAGTTTTTAAAATGGATTGTTACCTACATGGTATTTTATTTTAATTTATTTTGCTAAATATTTCGCAATCACATTACAACGTAATTCAGGCCATGCTTGGGAATGCTGTGGGCCACATTGGGCCCCCAGGCCTTGTGTTTGCCACTTCTGCCATACAGGTTGCCTCTCCCACAGAATGTAAATGACTAGAGAGGACAGAGTGTTTCATTTTTGTCTTTTTTTCCCCAGTGCTTAGCACTGAGCCTGGCTCAGAGACCATGTTTAATAAATAATTGTGTATTGACTAAAAATACATAGCAGAAGAGCTGAATACCTGAAGTATGGCTGCTGTAGTCGCAATAGCTAGCCACCAAGAGGCCCCAGGGATTCTGGATGTCCTTTAATTGACACAATTCTTTGTTTCTGAAGATCTGGGATTCTGTCCCCTTGTTTATTCTAAGTGTGGAATTGTATAGTAGGGGACTTTAACCTCACCCTTCTTGACTTTAGGGATTATGGTTCTTTAAAAGTATTCTCCTTCTCCAGGGGTAATCTGTCCATGTTCCAATTGGCAGGGGGAGGGGGACTTACTTGCTTCTCCTTAGGTCAAGGTGAGGTGGGGGCAAGGAATTCAGGAATCCAGGTGATGAGGTACAGGCTCTGGGAAACCACCTAGAACTCTGATTGAATTTTCCCATTTGATGAGGCATTTGCCTGAGGCCATAAGCCTTTCATTGAGGCTTGGCCCAAATCTGTGTTACTAGCCTAGCCCTCCTTTCTCCAGTTACTTCCCACCCATGATCCTCCAAAATAGCTATATACCCTTAAACTAGCCTAGCTTTCCATTGTCTCATCTCCAGGTAGCCTCCAGTTACTTCCCAACCTTAATCTCTCATCACTGGAGTCTGACCTCATTTGACTTCTCCTGAAGATCCTCCCCAAACTCCTCCTCTAGACCACCCTTAGATTCTTCCCACAACCTTTCTGTATATAAGACTCCATCTTGCCTCCATGAGAAAGAGAAAGCTGGAGAATGATCTAGAGCAGACTCACTCTGTGTCAGATTATTCTGGCCTGGTTGTCTAGTACAAGCTCCTTAAGAGCTACCCATTAAGGTGAATCTTTAATGAACTTTGCTTTTCTTTGGCTGAGAGAAGACTTGAGTCGAATTCATTTGGCAGGACCCCGGTGTGTCGGTATTTTGGGGTCTGAAGCGTCCCTAACTCTATTATCTCAACATTTTATGCTTCCCTGGTCTAACAAAGGGAGTCCAGGAATGCCAATAACCAGAATCCCCGGAAAACAGTCTGGAATGAATTCACAACTCAAGCATTCTCTAAGTCAAGGTAGTAAAGACTTATTTTTACGCTATACAGCGGGCAAGAGTTCTTAAGGAACCTGCAACATTAGAAGGTTCAGTTAAAGTTTATAAAGGATAAATTATAGTATAACAAATGCCAAATATGCCAAGTAGGTGAGTCAGGGTGGAATTAGGGAGTAGTTAAGGAGTGATCAGTTCTTAAAGGAACATGCACTTTTAATATCTACTACACAAGTATAGTTAGCAGTCAGGGCTGACCAAGCTGCCACCCATCAATGTCATGTTTGACAAGATGGATGTTGGGAGTATGTCTATATTCCAAGCTAAGGAGGGATCCAGCATGCATATAACATGAGAGGGAGTATACATATGACTGAGTATAGGATACATACAATAGGTATGACCCAGGACACAGCTGCTTCAGCCAGTACACATTTGGGCCAAACTACTAAATTTTCTAAGTTCAGCTGGCCACTTTAGCAGGAAGAGAGAGAAATATTTTGTTAGGGCATGCAGCCCTTGAGCTACAGAGAAACTGCCTGAGAAAGTATTTTGAGGCTAGGGAGATTTGAGGCTAGGGAGAAATATGATTTTACAAACTGGGGTTCAAGCAAGGCACCCAAGCACCCCATCAAAGGGGGCCCCACCTATGAATCTGTATGCCGAGGTGCCTGCCTCTGCAGCCCCTCCCCCCTCGGCGACTCCTGCTCAGGTCCAAGTCACTGGTCTCACCGAGGCAGCTCCCCCAGCCCCTTCTGCTGTACTCCAACCCTTTTCCCCCTGGGTTCCCTGCCCTTTTCCTCTAGCCCAGTGGTTCTCAACCTTCCTAATGCCTTGACCCTTTAATACTTGTATGTGGGCATATCTGCATGTGGGCGGACCCATCTGGAGACAGATAGAGGAGCAGTGTCTCGGTTCCTAAGACCATCGAAAATATGTGTTTTCCGATTGTCTTAGGCAACCCCTGTGACAGGGTTGTTCGACCCCAAAATGGGGTCACGACCCACAGGTTGAGAACTGCTGCTCTAGCCTAACACCCCCCCATTTCCTGCCCCCTACACCATCCATACCTACTACCCTGCATCTCCCAGCATGGCCCCTCCTCCCTCAGGGACCCCTACTCAGGTTCTAACCACCTGTCTTGCTGAAGTGCCTTCCTCTGTGGCCCTTCCTCCTGAGGCAACATTTACTCAGGCCTCAGGTCCTACCCCCACAGCAGTATTAGGGGTATCTCCTCTTCTGACCCCTTCCCCTCCTCAGGTTCAGCTGACCTTCCCCTTTGCCAGCCTGATCCCCCAGTTTTGCAGTTTGATCCAATTCAGCCAGCACCCCCCAGTCACTCTCTCACAGGAAGTGGGACTTCCAGTCTCCCTTCCTAAGCCCCTGTCCCCACAGCACCTTCAGGGCATTTTCACTTGAGAGATGCAGCTCTCTCGGCTGGTGGGACAACTAGAGTGCACGTCCCATTCTCCATTTTGCATCTCAATCAAATTAAAGACAAGCTGGGTAAGTTCTCCCAAAACCCCACAAAGTCTTCTCAAGACTTGGAGTGACAGGGAGCATGAGGCTTGCCAGGGCTCCCACTTTCTCCATCTCACTGAAATCTGGGCAAGCATTGTGGCTGAAGGTATGGTTACCCACTTTATTATGGCTAAGTTCTCTGTTGTATCCAATTGGTTCTACCCTCCCCTTGACCCGTCAGGGTGTTGTATCAACAAGCACCCTAGTATCCCCAGGATGACTGCTAGCACAGGTTCTTAGATCTGCTTTTCTAAAGGAAAGCAACTCAAAATGGGTTAACAATCTTACTTTAATCAATCAAACATACATCATTTACCTAGTTCATGGGGAAAAAGTAAGCACTCTGAACTTCAGAGAATACAAACAAGTTACAAGCAGACAAAGAAACATATCAGCAGACAGGCTTCCAGTCATCTGACCATTACATCCATACCTAGTTAGTTACCAGAGAGGGAAGCATCTGGGTGTTCCAAAGCCAGGGGGCTCAATGGCTGTCCAGAGCGTTGTCTGGCCAAATCACACAACTCTTTCCAAAGTGAGCCCCAAAGCAAAACCTCACACCAGGGAATATATAGCCTTCTCCTGGATCAGAGAATGTCACAACCCACTTGACCCACTGCCCAATCACAAAGTAATAAGGCATGGGCATTCCTGAAGAACAAGCTTCCCACCATAGGCTCTATGTGACCACATTCAGTCTATTAAGGGGCAGAGTATACTTTCAAATCAGGGAAGGTTCTCAGAGCCACTTAAGCCTATCAAAGGGCCTAAGAGCAGGCAAGATCTTCAGATTCCCATAACAGATGTCTCCAGACATACCCAGTCCCCTGCCTATTTGAGGCTCTCTTGTTTGAACCCTCCTTCCTTATGCTCTCCTCTTATCTCATCCCCTTGTTGGGAAGGGACCTGCTGGTGAAATTGGGAAGCCAATTTTCTCTAGTTAAGCCCCCCAGATCTCCCCATGTTCCCTCAGGAGTGTGGGAGATAGTTGAGTCAATTGTTTGGGATCAGCAAATTCCTGGGTGAGCTATTTCTGCAATCCCAGCTTTTGCTTTTGACTCCTGGGTCCTAAAGTGTCCCTCACAGTGGTCTCAAGGCCTGGGAGGGACTGCAGCCATTAATTGCTACTCAAGGGCCTATCTCACTGTTCAAGAGTGGGGCCTGGAACAGGCTAAAACTAAACTAAATTGACCATTACTCCAGCTTTACCCAATCTAGGAAAAACCTTTTAGTCTCTATGATGATGGAAGGAGAGAACAGGCTTTGGGAGTTGTCTGTTTTTGAAAAGCTGCTATTGCTTTCCATGTGCTAAATGTCCATGGAGCAATTTAGAAAGGAAAGGGATATCTGACAGCATTTTGGCCTTGCCATAGTCATCTTTAATTTCTGCCAGGGAAATTGTTCTTTCTCTATACTTTTTTGTGACTGTTTTGGTCTTTGTTTGCTTAACCTCTTCACCAAGATGTCTCCTCCAGGGTTCAAGCCATCAACCTCCAGATGGGCACTCAGGCTATACCAACTCTGACTGAATCCAAGTTCTCCAGCCCACTGGACCTTGCCTCAGGTGTGTTCCAGAGTCTGACCCCTTGGATGTGAAGTCTGACCCCTTGAATGGGACTCAGAGAGGCAGGGACAGCTCTATGCCCCTTGCCAGCAGGAAGCACTTTCAGAAGCTGAGACTTTTGTCCTTTACCCCCAAGGAATTTGGGTCCCATTTGTTTGAGAGAGGAATGATGAGGTGCAGGCTCTGGGACCCCCCTTGAGCTGTTGAATCTTTGTGGTACAGGCTCTGGGAAACCTCTTGAAGTCTGATTAAATCTTCACACTTGATGAGGCATTTGCAGAGGCCATAAGAATTTCATTGTGACTGTGACATGCCCAAACCTCTGCTACTAGCCTGGCCCTCTATTGTTCATCTACTTGCCACCCTTGAGCTTATCAAAATATCAAGCCACCCTTGCACTGACCTCATTAAATCCTCCTGAAGACCCTCCCCAAACTCATTACTGGAGTCTGACCTCATTGACTCCTCCTGAAGACCCTCCCCAAACTACTCCTCCAGACCACCCCCAGAGTCCTCTACATATAAGACCTCTTCATCCCTCCATGGGGTATGAGAGTGCCATAAAATGGCTTAGCACCAGCTTACTCTGTGTCAGACTTACTCACAGATACCTAGGCTCCTTAAGAGTCTACCCAATACAGAGAACTTTTAATGAACTTTCAATAAACTTTACTTTTCTTTGGCTGAGAGAAGACTTGAGTGGAATTCTTTCTGCAGGACCCAGCGCGTTGGTATTTTGGGGTCTTGAGCAACCCTAGCCCTTTTTATGGGTAGCCTCTTCAGGGTGAGGATGGTCCCTTGGGGATCAGCTCAATCTGTGACAGAACAAAGGAACTAGGCCTGGCTTCTGCTAAGAATGGAGGATTTTGAAAGAAGGAAGAGGGAGTAGTTCTGACTTTGTGTTGCATCTTTGTAGTATTTTGCTTGCATCTCCAATACCCACTGCAGTGCCTCACACATAGTAGAAACTCAGTAAATGATATTTGAATCAAATTGAATTGGGAGCCAGAAACAAGAGGGATATCAGGTTCTAAACCAACACACTTCAGCCCATTCTGTGAAGAGAGATTGCCATCTGGGAGGCAGGGTTTGCCATTGGCAAGGTTTTGCCCAATTTGGTAAAGAACTCCTCATTGGCTCCTCATAGAAGTGTTCATGCTGTGGTCAGTTTGTTTTATTTTTATTTTGGTGATCCTGGAAAGGGCTCTGGACCAAGGGTCAGTTTCTGTCAATGTTTCTCAGAACCATCTTTCCATCATGTAGTCATAGGTATTCAGGCTGATTATATATGTAAGAGGGGATATTATGGTACCTCCTTTGACTCTCACTAAAGTTATTGGGAGATGAATGAATAGCTGTGGGGAAGCTTGCTTATCTTATTTTACTGAGACAATGGCCATCCAGGGGAACTAGAAAGATGGGGGCAGGACAAAGAGCTCAGACCCTAGAGGTCACACCCTGGTCACAACTATCCTCACTACCATGTCCATGTAATCTGCATAAAGAGGGAATGTAGAGAAACACAGTGAGGAATTTGAGGAATTTCAACCAATCCTAACTCTACCTGCAAGGACAGAATTACATAACCTCACTCCTGCTTCTGTATATGTTTCTAGTGAGAACACACTGGCTTCCTCACCTGTGCTTAAATGCCTTCCTCTGCACACTCTGATTTCTTTCAGTGAGAAGAGGGTTGCCATTTTAGGGGGCATGTCATGTGGATCTTCTTAAGGGCCCCCTGGGAAGCAGTGGACAGTGGAAACTTGTCTGAGCTAACTCCCTGACCCTGCCTGGGAAGTCCTGGGATCCCCACAAGTGTGTTTTTCACACATACAAATTGGTTCTTCCCAGACCCCACCCTACCCACCAGGAAATATTTACAAGTTTATAATGTTAAACACATATATTACGTGGTTAGTCATAAAAGTAACATATAGTTAGTCATGTTGTTCAGTCATGGCTGACTCTTCCTGACTCTATTTGGGGTTTTCTTGGCAAAGATCCTGAAGTGGTTCTCCAGCTCATTTTACAGATGAGGAAACTGAGGCAAACAGGATTAAGTGAGTAGCCACAGCTAGTAATTGTCTGAGGCTAGATTTGAACTCAGCTCTTCCTGACTCCAGGTCTGGCACTCTATCCACTGTGCCCTAGCCCTAACTACATACAATTCCCATTAATCCTTCCCACCTAAGTCTGAGTCACCCATTCCATGATCTACCCCTCCCCCCAAATCGCTGCCTGACATGAGTTATATCATAGATTTAGAACCAAAAGAGACCTTTTTCAGGTTGGAGCTCAATGCCTAGCACCAAGTAGAGGTTTAATAAATATTTGTCATTAATCAAACATGAAAGGAACTATCATCTGCCTCACTCCCTGGAAGGCTTCCATTAACCCTAGTACCTAGAAATCCATTTTAGCTGCACCAAGAGCTTGACAATTGCCCCGCGTATCTCCTTGGTCTTGATGCTATAGATAATGGGGTTCAGCATGGGAGGCACAAATAGATAGATGTTAGCCATGAGGAGGCGGACAACTGGTGAAGCATGCTTTCCAAAGCGGTGTACTAATGACAGCCCCACCATAGGCACAAAGAAGACCAACACAGCACTGAGATGGGAGGTACATGTCTGAAATGCCCGTAGTCTCTCTTCTCTGGAGGCCAGACCCATCACAGAGTGCAGAATGAGTGCATAGGACAAGGCAATGAAAACCAAGTCAAGAACCACTGTGAATACCACCAGTGTGAGTCCATACAGATTGTTAAAGGTCGTGTCTATACAAGCCAGGCGAATCATATCCTGGTGCAGGCAAAAAGAGTGAGAGAGAATTCGCTGTCCACAGTATGGGAATGCTTGGAGGAGGAGGACGATGGGGAGTAGAGCCACAGGGCCCCTGAGGATGATGGCAAGGCCAGCCCAAGTCACTCGCTGGCCTGAGACAATGACTGAGTACCGCAACGGGCAACAGATGGCCACAAAACGGTCAAATGACATGACAAGGAGCACGGCAGACTCCATGAAGGAGAAGGAATGGATACAAAACATCTGGAACTGGCAGGTGCCAAGATAGATGCCCTGGGACCCAAGCCAAAAGGTGGCCACTGTGGTCGGCAGTGTGGACACCGACAGGCCAAGGTCATTGAGGGCCAACAGCGAGAGAAGGTAGTACATAGGTGTATGAAGATGAGTGTTTGTCTTAATGATGAAGAGGATGAAGCAGTTACCCAAGATGGCCACCAGATACATAAGGCAGAAGGGGATAAGGATCCAGTGTTGAATGGCCTCCAAACCAGGGAACCCAATGAGGTAGAAAGTAGGGCGGAACTGGGTGGCATTGATCAGGAACATAGAGTGAGGACCAAAGGAGATTGGGCCTCCTTTCTGGAAAGCAAGCTGAAAAGAGAACCATCAATATCTGGTTATTAATTAGCAAGAGGCATGTCAGAATCAGAACTCATTTTAACACATCACTATCCTCCTTAACATATCTCTATCTCACCACAGTCATTACCATGTGCAAGGCAAATGTGATCTGACCACTTGACGCCTTCATCTCCACCCCTGTGAACTATGAGTTCTCTATGTGAATCTTATAAAACTACCTCATCCCCAAGCCACTGGATGCTAATAACAATAAAATGTTGTTGTTATATGTGCTGGAGTGGATTTGAGCCGTTATTTTCTTTTTTATAGACAGGATTTCAATGTCTAACCCAAAGCTTCATGTAGTAGACCAGACCTTCATGCTCCCCCTCTTCTATGAGGCAGATATGCGGAAAGAGTATAATCTTGTTTGGTGGATGCTTTCACTGGATCTATGAATGACTAAAGAAAGTTTCAGGGTAGTTAATCTGCAAGTCTTGTTTGTGACTCTCCGTTTGTTTGTGCCTCCGCACATGGTCCTAGGATTAAGTCTTAATGAATAATTAGCCTTGGATTAGGGTAAAGAGTGGTCAGGAATAAAGAAGGGTCCTGGCATTTCAATTACCTCAGAGTCTCTGCTATAAGGTATATAAACCCTGTGATTTTCTTGTACTTTGGGTCTATATGAAATGGCTCTGTAATAAACGGACTATCAAATACATCCCCATCTCTTCTTTATTCAGCTGGTTGCTGGGCCATATTACTGTGCTGGTCACTGTAGGTGGCCCTCACAACGTTGGGGCATCAGGACTGCAGTCAAGTCTCCAGCAACTGGTCCCCCTGGAATTGCTGGCAGGTGGCGGGCCGCCAGAGTACGGAGGGACAACAGATTTCATTCAAGGTAAGAGGGGAAGGCTCTATGAAGAGCGACTGCCAGCTTGCTCAGTTTTTCAGTTTAAAAAAAAAAATTCGGAGCTCACAGAGACGTTAAAATGGCAGGAACCTTAGTGAAGGGTTTAAAAGATGAAGGAAAAGTTTTAAGGATACTGCAACTTATAGCGTGTAAGAAAGGGATTTCAGTTAAAAAACAGATTCTGAAAAAATTTCTAAAAATAGTCTATCAAGCAGCTCCATGGTTTCCAAGCGGTTCTCAGATCAGAGAACCTGATTGGGAAGTAGTAGGATAGGCCCTAGGTAATTATTTTAAGGAGAATGGGCAGGAGAGTGATTCTGGTTCCATATTTGCAATTTATAATGTTATCAAAGTATGCTTAGCAGACAAAACAGATCTTAAAGAAATACTGACTGTCATGGGTGAGAGCGAAGGCAGTGATCAGGAAGAAACTACACCTCCTGTGGGAGAAGGACCCCTAAAAAATACCAAACCTCCTAACCTCACTCCGTGTCCACCTTATAATTCCACATATGTACCTGAAAAACCTGGGAAGTATGATGGCAGTCCCACCACAGTTTCAGAATTATGCACTCCCTTCCAAAAACTTATGAAAGAGGAAGGACAAGCATTACGAGAAATGGAATTTAAAGGCTGCAATTTGTTAGCATACCCTGTTATAACAGATGCCCGGGGTAATAGGACATGGGAAAAATTGAATATAAAAGATCTTAAGGAGGTGAAAAAAGCTGTACAAGAGTACGGGGCAACAGCCAATTATACTATGTCATTATTGGAAAATTTAGCTGCCATAGCTTTGACACCATTTGATTGGAAGCAACTAGCTAAAATGTGTCTCACCCCAGGTGATTATTTACAGTGTGAGGCCAATTATAAAAGAAAATATCATAGCAAACTATATGATCTTATGTTAGCAGAGGGACCTAACGCACCCAGTATTTTTATGCTTTTGTGTGAAGGGCCTAATACATTACCTAACACGCAAATGAACTATTCAGTGGCAGTATATAACACTATTCAAGAATGTGCAATGCAAGCTTGGAAAGAGATAATCAGTTCTGGCCAAGGAGAGAAAACTTTTACAAATACTATGCAGGGACCTGAGGAATCATTCCCCGATTTTGTGGCCAAAATACAACAAGCAGCCCAGCGCACATTAGGAAGTACTGCAGGACTGGAAGAGTTTGTAAAACAAATAGCTAGAGGGAATTGCAACATAGATCATAAGAAAGCCTTTTTGGCCCTTCCTGCTGATGCCTCCTTGGATCAATTAATCCGAAAATCTATGGAGGTAAAATCCATGGTCTTTCAAGCACAAATTTTAGCAGAAGCTCAAGCAGCTGCAAAAAGACAAAACAAGAATTGTTTTAAATGCGGTAAAACGGATCATTTTAAAAGAGAATGTAATGGGGGTAATAATGGTGGGGCATGACCGAAGACAAAATGCCCCAAATGTCATAAGGGCTTTCACTGGACTTCAGAATGTAACTTTAGAAATTCGGGAAACGGCCTCAAGGGCCAGGTCCCGGGCCCACAAAAAACAGCAGGGACTTACACCCAGTTTGGGACTCCAGAGGTTCCGGAGGGCAAGCCGATTTGTACCCCTCCCCCTCTGAAGTAACTTCTGTTATTTTACAGCCTGAGGCTACATCCCTAAACATCTATCCCGGCCAGGAGAGAGAAGTGCTTTTTAGAAGCTCCTCTCGGGCCACAGCGGTACTTCTGTTAACCTCAGAAGGGGAATATACGGATATACAATTCCCTCCAACTTATGTGGAACAAAAGGACTGGGAAGATGATAATAAAATCAAAATTAAAATTGCTAAGCCCAGCAATTCCGTGATCCAATTAAAAAAGGATCAACGGATATTTCAAATACAGAATCCAGAGGTCATGTGGTCCCAAATTATTACGACCTCAAGGCCTATTCTTCACATAAATGTGGAGGGTAGGAGAATTCAGGGTCTGTTAGACACCGGGGCAGACAGGTCCATTATCAATCAGGAACAATGGGACCCAAAATGGATTGTCCAAGAATCAGATATAAACATGAAGGGCATAGGAGAACTTAGCCAGCCCTTTCAAAGTGTGAGGAAACTTACTTAGGAATTTGAGGGCAGGTCAGGAAAATTTCAGCCGTATTGCTTGGCATCCTTGCCAATGGCTTTATGGGGCAGAGATAATTTATCACAACTTAAGGTTACAATCACAACAAATTTTCAGGAGGGCCCCTGATTGATGGGCAGCCAACAGCTGATCCTATTGAATGGCTTACCTCAAAGCCAGTGTGGGTGGATCAGTGGCCCCTAAGTGCAGAAAAAATCGCTGCCCTATTAGACATAGTTCAAGAATAGCTGGAGCTAGGTCACATTGAAAAAGACAAATAGTTCATGGAATTCTCCAGTTTTCTCAATTAGGAAAAAGACATCTGGAAAATGGAGGATGCTTATGGATTTGTGGGAAGTGAATAAGGTTATGAAGGACATGGGAGGATTACAGCCTGGCTTACCATCTCCTAATATGGTACCAGCACAATGGCCTTTATGGGTCATAGACATAAAGGACTGTTTCTATAGCATACCTCTCCAAAGTCAGGACAGAGAAAAGTTTGCATTTTCAATACCTTCCATAAATCTAAGAGAACCCCTAAAAAGATACTGTTGGAAAGTATTGCTTCAAGGGATGAAAAACAGTCCCACATTATGTCAAAAGTTTGTGGCAAAGGCTTTAGAGCCAGAGACAAATATCCTACAGCTTACCTAATTCACTACATGAATGATGTTCTATGTGCACACCAAGATGTATTTATTCTAAAGATATTAGAGGAGGTTACAAATAATTTCGCTGCTGTGGGACTTAAAATAGCCCCTGAAAAAATACAGAAGACAGCTCCTTTTATGTATTTAGGTAATAAGGTTCAGAATACTACTATGGCACCTCAGAAAATGGAAATTAGGAGGGGTAATATTAAGACCTTAAATGACTTGCAAAAGCTTATAGGAGACATAAATTGGATCAAACCTAGTCTGGGTATCTCAAATGAGTGTTTATCACCATTATATCAATTACTAGAAGGTGATAACCTCAATTCTCCTAGAATTCTTACACCTGAAGCTAGGAATGCTTTGGATTGCATTTAGGAAGTTATTAGGACTGCAATTACATATAGGATAGATCTTTCTTCAGGAATGCAACTCATGGTGCTGAGCACGAAATACAGCCCTACAGGTGCTTTAATGCAAAATAATTTTGTGATTGAATGGGGTTATATTTCACATCAGCCAAAATATTCTTTACAAACTTACCCTGATGGGATGGCTCAACTCAAAGAAAATGATCAGACGATTTTTATGCCTAAGTGGTCATTTGCATGAAGTTATAAAAGTTCCTTATACTCAGGATCAAATACAGCAATTGGTTGAAAATCAGGAATCTTGGCAATTGTTGTTAATACATGCTATCCCCATACACCATTATACACCAAAAGGTATTTTCAGATTCTTAACAAACAATGAGTTCATACTCACTAAGGTATATAAGGATCAACCTGTTTCAGGATTTAATGTATTTACTGATGCCACAAAAGGCTACAGAGCTTCTGTGTACTGTCCTGATAAACAGGTTATGAAAATGATCACTACTCCTTATGATTCCACACAAAAAAACGAGCTCATTGCTATAATATCTGCTCTCACTTTATTTCCTCAGCCTATTAGCATTATTACAGATTCTCAATATGCAGCCCTAGTAACTCAAAAGATAGAAACAGCCAATATACGTAGAAGTAAAAATCAGTTGTACACATTGTTCTGTAATTTGCAAGATACTGTACAACATACATCACATCCCTTTTACATTATGCATATCCCTTCTCATACTGGTCTTCCTGGACCACTTTTTAAAGGAAATTATATAGCTGATCAAATTCTTGTGGGATCATTAGAATTAGCAAGGGAATCCCATAATAAATTCCATCAATCTGCTAGAACGCTTGCTAAGACTTTTGATATCACTAGAGAGCAGGCTAGACAAATAATTAAAAGTTGTCCATCATGTGTTGTCTGCAGTCCTTCTACATCGAAGGATGTAAATCCTCGTGGATTGTTACCCAATGAAATTTGGCAATCTGATGTTACTCATTATTCTGCTTTTGGGAAATTAAAATATATATATGTAACCGTGGACACATATTCAGGGTTTACATGGGCAACTACTACGTCTGGAGAAAAAACTTCTCATGTTAAAGAACATCTTATTACATGCTTTGCTACTGCGGGGGTGCCAAAGCAATTAAAGACTAACAATGGCCCCGCCTATACCTCAACAACTTTACTGAATTCTGTCTTCAATGGGATATTCACCATGTTACTGGGCTTCCTTATAACCCCACGGGTCAGGCTATTGTTGAAAAAAACCGCACTCTTAAAACTGCTCTTAAAAAACTAAAAGGAGGAACCTGGTGCATGGGTACCCCAAGACGAATGTTGGGGTTGTCATTTTATGTAATAAATTATTTAACTTTAGATCATGAAAATAAAACACCAGCTGAAAAATTTGGGGGCATTACTGACCATACAATTGGCAATTCTAATAGGTCACAGCACCAGGCAACTGCAATTACTGAATGGGTGATGTGGAAAAATGTTAAGGAACAGTGATGAGGTCTGCACTCTGTGCACGGCCCAGGCTTTTTGTGTGTTTCCACAGATGATAAGAAGGAAGTCTGGATGCCAGAAAGGAGAGCCAAGGACTGTGTCAACAAATGCAGAGACTACACATTTGGCTCCCTCCAGACCAGAACCAGATGAAGCCAACAGCTGAGAAGGAGCCAGAGCCAAAATGAGGGCAAGCGGATCTTCCATTTTTGAATTGTAGGACTGATGTACCTACTTGCCATCAGGTGGATCAGCAAACCTATGTTTCCTGGCACAATGACATGAACATTAAATATAGACATGGAGGGTATCCTAAACAAAACTGGTTTGGACATTTACAGAGAGGAAACCCGGAAATATGGAAAATCCCTTTGCTGTGGGCCCCAATAACAACAGTTTTTGCTACTTTTGCTCCTAATGGGACATACTTGAGAAAGTCTGACCGCAGCTTTGTACATTCCTGTTTAGGAGGGAGGTATGCATTCATGTGGGGAAATCTTAATGTAAATATCACTAAAGTTGATAAGTATTATAATGTCACATGTATTAATTGTAAGGTTTCTGAATGTCATAGTAATACTTCTTTGGGACAATTGTTATTTGTTATAAGGAGACCTGGTATGATTATGATTCCTGTGGAGAGTGAGCATTGGTTTTACTCTCATGCTGATCATTCTATTGCTCAAATTAATCAGCAATTGGGTTTTAATTGAAAAAAGATGTATTTCCTATATTGTTGTTGGGATAATTGCTTTAATTTCTACTATAGTGAGCAATGTTGCTGTTAAAATACATAATGAGTCAGAATATGACATGGCCCAAATTAGAAATCATCTTAATGGGCTATGGGGTGACTGTAACACCTCTCTTGACATAAATGATTTGGAGAATTTGGCTCACCTCATGGATCAGGAAAGATAGCGGTCACTACTACCAAATCCAGAGGCACAAAACATTGTTAATTGGATTAAGAGAGCCCAGGGCACATTACCTGGGCAAATACAGGTTTTTCTAGGAATTATAACTTTTCTAGGAATAGGGGTGGTAATACTGGTCTTAATGTACCTGTTTACCCATCCTCATTTCCTGTTTTTCTCGCATCATTTGACAAGTAGTATACAATGTCCAACTGCATGATTCTGCCAGTAGATATATATAGTTCATATAGGAAAGATGCAGAGAACTCTTAGGAGTCTCCCCAGGCTTCATTAATGGGATGTTCCCCTCTCCTATATGTGGTTCAAATAGGAAAGATGCAGAGAACTCCCAGGAGTCTCTCCAGGCTTCATTAATGGGATGTTCCCCTCTCCTATATGTAGTTCATATAGGAAAGATGCAGAGAACTCCCAGGAGTCACCCCAGGCTTCATTAATGGGATGTTCCTCTCTCCTATGAATAAATAAAATGGGGGAGATGTAGTAGACCAGACTTTCATGCTCCCCCTCTTCTATGAGGCAGATATGCAGGAAGAGTATAATCTTGTTGGGTGGATGCTTTCACTGGATCTATGAATGACTAAAGAAAGTTTCAGGGTAGTTAATCTGCAAGTCTTGTTTGTGACTCTCCGTTTGTTTGTGCCTCCGCACATGGTCCTAGGATTAAGTCTTAATGAATAATTAGCCTTGGATTAGGGTAAAGAGTGGTCAGGAATAAAGAAGGGTCCTGGCATTTCAATTACCTCAGAGTCTCTGCTATAAGGTATATAAACCCTGTGATTTTCTTGCACTTTGGGTCTGTATGAAATGGCTCTATAATAAACAGACTATTGAATACATCCCCATCTCTCCTTTATTCAGCTGGTTGCTAGGCCATATTACTGTGCTGGTCACAGCAGCTTCATAAATAAACTCATTTCTTCTTGAACTTGAACAAAGAAACAGTAAGGTCATTTGAGCAATAGGTACATGGCAGAGGGTGGAGGTGAGAAATTTGATTAGGAAAAAAAAGCATATTTTTTCATCCCACTCTTTTTTCCCCCTTTTTTGTCCTTGATCAACCTAAAAATCCTGAATTTCTACATCTCTCCCTATGGAATTCATTTGGGGTACAGTAAAATGCTGTTAAGATCTTATGCTACAATATCTGGTCTTTATCTATTGACACAAAATCCTAGTGAACTCTCTAACAATAAGAGTTTGTACCTATTTACAAGTATTTTGTGTCCCCCATTCCGAGGTAGCTTTCTTGAGGTGAAGAGAAGTTTTTGCTGTTCTTTTTATTCTCAGCACTTAACATAATACTTGACATAAACAATGTGCTTACTAAATACTTGCTGATTGAGGGATTGATTGATTATAAATATTCTCTCACATTATTTATTGTTAATGTTAACTGATATTAATATAGTGCTTTGAGATTTGCTGTTTTGCCTTTATGTACATTCCTTTTTCAACCTTTTTTAGTTATTCTTGAATTTACTACAGCTCCCCCTCCTCCCACTCTCTAAGCTGAGAACTTTGCCTGATATTTCACCAAAAAAAAAGAGCCCCCTTTTCGTCCTTGCTCTTCATCATATGTCACTTAGATGCCTTCTGTCACTCAATCTTCTCTTGAATCCCTGTTTCACATAAGTGCGCCCTTCCTCTTACTAAGGCAAAACTCTCTAAATGCACGTTTTCCCTTGCCAATACAACTTCTCCAGCAGTTTACTCCCTCTATTATTCCCCTTTCTCTTAATTATCTTCAGTATCTCTGTTTCTACTGGCTACGTTCCTACTGCCTACAAACATGTTCCTATCTCCCTCATCTTCAAACAAACCCCATTAGATGTTTTTAATCCCATTAGTGTTGTCCCATTTCTCTCTTCCCTTTTTTGGTCTCCTTAGGAGGTCTTCTATCATGGGTACCTTCACTTACTTTGACCCTTCTTAACTTTCTACCACATGGCTTTCAACCTCAACATTTAACTAAAATGGCTTTCTCCAAAGTTACTAAAGGTCTCTTAATTGTCAAATCCAATGTCCTTTTCCCAATCCCGATCATTTCAGATCCCTCTGCAGCCTTTGCAGCTCAATTAACCCCTTCTCCTTGATATTCACTTCTCTTTAGGTTTTGATGCATCTTTTCTTCTTGATTCTTTCTTTTCCTAAATATCTAACTGTTCTTTCTCTGTCTCCTTTTCTGAGTCTTCTTCCACAGCATACCAGCCTTCAATGAGTATTCCCAAGAATTTGGTCTGGGGCTCTTCTCTTCTCCCTCTGCACTATTTCACTTGGTGATCTTATCAGTTTCCACAATTTCAATCATCATCTCTATGCATTTGATTCTCAGATACTTATCCAATCCTAACCTCTGTCCCAGCTTCCAGTCTCTCATCTCCAGCTGCTCATTAGACATTGAACTAGATAATCTATAGACATTTTTAACTCAATCAATACAGAACTCATCTTTTCCCCAAAACTTTCCCCCTCTTACTAGCTTCCCTATTACTGTAGAGGGTACCACCATCATCCCAGTAACCCAGGCTCAAAACCTAGATATCATGATCTATATCATCCTCCCATAGTACCCCTCTTACTCAATGAATTCCAATAATTCCCCAATTAACTCTAAGAAAAAAAAATAAAACTTCTATTTGTCTTTCAAAGCCCTCAGTAACCTGAAGATTTCCTGCCTGTCCAGTCTTCTTACACCTTACTCTTCTCCACATAGAACTCCATTGAACAATACTCTTTATTGGTCCTCTCACAAAATACTTATATCCTGACTCCAGCTCTTTTCAGTGACTGTTCCCCATTCCTGGAACTCTCTCCATGTCTCCACCTCCTAGATTCCTTTGTTTCCTTTGAGTTTCAGCTAAAGTCTCATCTTCTTCAAGAAATCTGTCCCAGTCTTCCTCAATGCTAGTAGTGCCTTGCTTTAAGATTGTCACCAATTTATCCTACATATTTCTTGCTTGTACATAATTGCTTGCATGTTGTCTCTCTCTTCACACTGGGAGCATTTTGAGAGCAGGAAGTGGATTTTGTTTTTCCTTTCTTTGTTTCCTAAGATCTTAGCACAGTGTATATGTGTGTTTTGTGTGTATGTTCATGTGTGCGTGTGTTTTGTGTGTGTGTATATATATATGCATACATACATACATAAATATTATGTGTAATTTCATGGAAGCCTCAAAATAACCTTGTGGAGTAGTTACTATAGCTATTCTAATTTTGTGTGGGATAAAACTGCAGCTTTGAGCTCTTGAAGGACTTGTTAATGTTTACCTATGAAGTAAGGAGGTTAAGAGATAATAAGGGCATGTGATAATATAATAGATAATAAGGGTCAATGGTGGGATTTCCACCATTCTTTTTAACTTCAAGTTCTGAACTGTATCTAGTCTACCATTCTGTCTCCCCCGAAAATAATAATCAAAATTCTCTACCACTTCCATAAAAATCACTATTAATGTCACTGATATCACCATTTCCATGGTCATCATCATCATTGCCAATTTCCTTTTGTCACTTCCTAACCTTGTCTAGTTAATTGTCCCCCTGTCCTTCATGATGACTGTCATGGTAAGATCTGACCAGCCTGTGTCTAGGTATTGTGATTTCAAAGAGGCAAAGAACTCTTAGACTGATGCTTTCCTCAGTCTATTATAATGTTTTATCTTATATTACACTTATTTATTTAGTTATCTATGCATGTGTTTTATCTTTTATTTGCCTCTAAATTCCAAAAAAGAAGGGATTATGCATTCACTAAATACTGTTATCTCTGAATACCTTCCACAATGCCCTGCTTAGGTACTGAATAAATTCTTACTGAATTTCTCTAATGCATAATGTAAGATTAGTTAAAGAGGAATTAGTGAATTTGAGAAAGAACTGGGGAGAACAAACAATGGAGGAACAGTAAAGGATGGAAGATGGAAGGTATGCTGGGTGGCTGTGAGTGGGTTTCTGAATGAATGTCTGTGACACAAAGAATCATGACTGGAATCAGTTAACCAGAAAAAAAAAATCCCTTCTGCACAATTACATACAAGGCAGGCACAAACAATGACAGGGAGGAGTGTTTGATACTGGAATAAACGGCTAAGGCTTTGAGCATGAGATAATTTAACTATACCTGAACAGATCAATGAACCACAGGATCTCTCAAATCCCCCATGATTATGATAGAACACTCACACATATTCAAACTAAAAAAAGGGACTTGCTAATTGCAGGATTTTAACAATTATTTTGTTGTTCTTTATTATTTATTGTGTCTGAATGAGGGAATAGGGAAGGAGAGAGGGAGGCAAGGAGATTCTCTATATTTGATCTAAGAATGAAAAGATGTTTGTGTGACAAAGGAGGAAAGAGAAGAAAAGAAGAAGAGAAGGCAGAGACACATGAGAGCAAAGAGGGGGCTTTGGATTTGCTAACCTGAACGCTGAGTAACTGGGGCCCAGGTGTTCTGACTCCTAACCTTTGCCCTTGTCAACCCCCTGAAAAGTGATCAAGGATTAACAGAACCCAAAGCAATAGACAACAGGCAGCTAGGAGATGACTAGGGAGTAAGGTACAATGGGAAGACTTTAGAATCAGAGAACCTAGGTACAAATCTCCTTTCTAACATGTACTTTATGTATGACTGGGCAAATCATTTAATTCTCCGTATTTGCATTTTCCTCATTTATAAAATGAAGGAGTTAGACTAGAGGGCCTATGACAGTGGTTCTCAACCTTCCTAATGCCAAGACCCTTTAACACTCATAGGTGGGCGTATCTGCATGTGGGCGGACCACCTGGAGACAAAGAAAGGAGCGGTGTTTTCCAATGGTTTTAGGGGACTCCTGTGACACCTGTGAAAGTGTCATTCTCTCAATACAAGTTGAGAACCGCTGCCCTATGAGATTCCTTCTAGTTCTACAATCGTGATCCTATAGAGGCACAAGACCTTCCCTTTGACAGTCTAAGATGTTTAGGATTCCATAAGATTCCTTAGCCTGCAGTGGAGTAATTATGTTCCAACTCTGTCCCTCTCCTTGTTTCTACCTCTATTCTTGTCATAGAATATTAATCAATGTCAAAAGCTAAGTAGATCTTATAGGGTAGAAAGTCCAATCTTCTTTTGCAAAACAAACAACAACAAAAAAGCACATAAACAAATAAAAGGAAACTGACACCCAGAGAAGGGCAGTGCCTTGCCCAAGGTAACACTCAGTAAGTCAATAAACATTTATTTAGCATCCAATGTGCCACACTGCTAAATTCTGAGAATACAAAGAAAGGCACAAGTCAATCCCTGCCTTTGAGGGTTTCTCAGTCTCAGAGTTCTGAAGCAGCAGTGCAAGGGATCATATTCAAGTCCTCTGAATGCCAATTCAGTATATTTTCTACTATTCCTGAATCATAAATCCTTGCCCCAACCTCTCCCTCCCCCCCAACCTCTCCCTCCCCATCCTTACAACATCACAGCATGGATAATCAAGACAGATCTGAGCTAGGAAACACTCACGGGCTGCTCTCCAACTGATCAGGTTTGTGTCCTACTGGCTCTTATTGCAGGAAGAAAGCAGTAATCAGACATCAGAAAGTAGAGGCATTGAGAGACCATATTCTAGTATCTATTCTGGGCATATTTGTCTTCCTCCTTTTTCTATCCCCAGGGAAAACTCAAACCTCAAGTGCTAGAAGCTGAGCACAGAGTCCCAGAGGTAGCATCAATCTCACTCTTCCCTTCCCCTCTAACCATTTCAGAATCTTTCTTTCTGTCACTTTCTCCCCTTACTCCTACTCATTCCCCTACTTTCCCCCTCTAATCTATGACTCTTAATCGGTTTTCCTCTTCCTTTTTTACCCCCACCCCTGGATTAGCCTGCAAACTCTGAGCTTCAGTCCCTGACTTTCTAAAGTAGGTCCATCAATGTCTCTCTTGTAACATTGCCTACTGAGGACTACAACATCAACTTCTCTCGCTCTTGATCCATTTTCATCTTCTCTCCTTGGTTCCAGTCTCCTTTTCTCTGCACCTTGGGAATCTGGGTCCAAAGCTTTTCATTTCTTCTTGCATGTTAACCTTTACTTCATAATTTTTAGCTCTAATAAATTAATGCTTAGCAACCCTGCCAATATCCAAGCTACCATGAGCAACACAAGTAGACTTAATTGTCAGAGAAGACTTCCTAACAGTTAAAACTCAATCAGCAATCAATCAATCAATATTTGTTGATGTTTATTCATTAATGTCTACTACATGCTAGACATGGAGCTAAGTGTTAAGGATACAAAAAGGAGCAAAAGGTAGTCTCTGCCCTCAAGGAGGTTACAGTCTAATGGAGGAGATAACATGTAAACAACTATATACAAAGCAAGCCATATACAGGACAAATAGGAAATACTTAACAGAAGAAAGGCACTAGAATTAAGAGGGTTTGGGGAGGGCTTCCAGTAAATGATGGAATTTTAGTTGTGACTTAGAGGAAATCCTGGAGGTCAGCAGACAGAGCAGAGGAGGGACAACATTCCCGACATGGGGGACAGCTAGAGAAAATTCCCAGAGCCAAGAAATGGTGTGTATTGTTTATAGAACAGCCAGGAATTTAGTGTCACAGAATGGAAGAGTATATGCTAGGGAGTAAGATGTAAAAGACTAGAAAGGTAGCAGGGGACTGGATTATTAAGGACTAGGAATGACAAAAAGAGAATTTTGTATCTGATCCTGGTGGCTATAAGGAGCCACTAGAGTTTATGGAGTAGGGAGGTGACAGGGATGGACCTGTCCTTTATAGAAATGACTTTAGCATCTGAATGGAAGATGGATTGAAGTGGTGAGAGACCTGAGGCAGACCTGCCAGCAGGCTATTGCAGTAGTTTAGGCATGGGGCAATAAGGGTCTGCACTAGAATATTGGTAATGTCAGATAAGGGTGGTGGGAGGGGTGTGGATATATT
The DNA here is from genome assembly GCA_028646515.1 of Pseudochirops corinnae. NCBI lineage: Eukaryota > Metazoa > Chordata > Mammalia > Diprotodontia > Pseudocheiridae > Pseudochirops > Pseudochirops corinnae. Next base: position 78,738,526 of record CM053588.1, on the reverse strand, counting down.
CAAGAGATATTACAATGGTGAAATTGACTGGCCTTGGCAATAGGTTGAATATTGGGGTGAGAGGTAGTGTAGAGTTCAGGATGGCTCCTGGATTGCAAACCTGAGGGACTGGGAGTGAAGGGGGCTGCTGAGGTCTTGTAATGTTTTGAGGTGACTTTGTCTTGAATCTCATCTGTTTGGGCAGCTGGGTATGTGATATCAGCCTGTGGAAAGGTCACCTTTCCCCCCCCCCCCCAGCTGTAAGTCATTAACTCTGTCCCTTCCCCCGCCCCCAGCCTGTAAG
>CM053588.1:78716024-78737743 GCA_028646515.1 Pseudochirops corinnae | reverse complement strand
CTGATAAGATAATGAGAGAAAATGGAAACTGGAATAAAGTAAAAGTAAGTTAATGCCAAGTAATAGTAAAAATATAGCAAACATTCAGTAAGAAGTAAAAAAAAGGTCTCAGAATCACAGTATCTCATATTTGGAAATCACTTGGAAGTCACTTATTCATTACTAAAGCATTCTCAGTTGAGTAGAGTGTTGAAATGTGAAGTGAGAACTGTCTTATTAAAACTACAAAGTATAATAACAGTAATAATGGCTAATCTCTGTCATCATACTTAATATAATGATCATTAAACATATTTAATGAAGTGATTCTTTTAAGGGAATCAAATAATTTTTCTGGGACATGTCTATGAGAAAAACAGTTGCTGAGAACTAAATATGTCATGAACATTCACTTGTCTGGGTCACAGTTTTGCCTATATTGTTTTTGGTTTTTGCTTTTTGGAGGGCAATTGGGGTTAAGTGACTTGCCCAAAGTCACACGGCTAGTTAGTATGTCAAGTGTCTGAGGTTGGATTTGAACTCAGGTCCTCCTGACTCGAGGGCTGGTGCTCTACTCACTGCGTCACCTAGCCACTGCTTGCCTATAGTTTTGAGAGAAGCATTTACTATAGTTGAATCTCATTCAGACTTCTAGAGAGAAGCTGCTGTTTTGCATGTAAAAAGCTGTAGAACAGTAGAGCAAACGGAAAACACAGAATTATTCAGTGATTTGCACATATGAAGAACTGAAGGATTAGAGAACTTTTAGGTTAATAACTGGGAAAATAGGGCTATCAGAACTGCTCTACAGTTATGAAACATGTCATTTACCTGATTCTCGACAGAAGATAAGAATTTGGTTTCTAACCATAAATGAACGTTGGGTTGTTTATAGAGAAGATCCAGAGTCTTAGCCCAGAGAAAAAGAAAAGAGAAGTGAAAGGGTAGATTTCAGAACTGCATGGCATTGGCGATCAGAAGGCTTATCTTGAATCTGCCACAACTTAGCTGCATGTTTTGGGGGCGTGACTTTCCTCCTAGATTGGTCTATTTTTTTTTTGGTCTCAGGACCACTTTACATTCTTAAAAATTATTGAACTCCCACACAAAGAAAGCTATTGTCTGTGTGAGTTATATCTATTGAGAGTGAAGGTATTAGAAATAAAAATATCTTAGTATTAATGTGAAAATAGTTCTGAATTTTTGGATGTACTAAAAGGTTCTTGAAAACCTTCAACACCCAGAAGACATTTTGAGAACCTCTACTCTGTCTAGATGTTCTCAAGGTACCACCCAGTTCTGATGTAGAATGCATCTTTTAATTTTCTCCTTTTGTGGCCACTACTCTGCATTCCTGCTGGCAAATCACTCCTTCATTTGGAGACATCAAAGACAGAAAGTATTTCCAGGGACCTTCTGAATCCTTGGTTATTAAGCCACAAGCCTTCTCCTTCCTGTGAACTTATCAGGAATGCACCCAAGCCATAGACGAGGCACATGGGTGTGGCACATTTTGACTCTGGCAAAGTGTCTCTTCTTTAAACCTGTAAACTCTGTTCAGGCAGTAAAAAAAATAGGCCTTTATGATGTGTTCATTATGTGTTTCATCCCTGTGGTAAGAACTAGGAATATCAAGAAAGATAAAAACACAGTCTCTGCCCTCAAGGAGCTCATGTTCCAATGGGGAAGACAGAATGCAAATAAACACAACACACAAGACATATACGGTGTCAACGGAAGATAATCCCACAGGGAAGGCAGCTGGCAGTGGGGTCTGCTGTGTGTGTGTGGTGGGGAGGCAGAGAGAGACTCTTCTAGGTGGGATTTAGGCTGTCTTCAAGGAGACTGAGGCGAAGTGGGAGGCACAGGTGATTGCAGTTTATTAAATGTTCAAGAGACATCATTTCTAGGTAATTAATCATTTGATTAATTATGCTAGTAGATAATTAATAAAAAAGGTGAGTCAGTGGCATTTTCAAATGCCAAAGACACCCTCATGGAACACATTCAGCCCTTATATGCCCTTGGAAGAATGGGTTTTCCTGAAGCTATTAATCAACTCTGATTGGTTAGCAATACTATAATGAGAGGTAGACCAATTCTAATGAGGGTTGAGGGATGTGATTTTAATCATTCTGACTCCCAGACCAATTCCCAGCACCCCCAACCTAGACATAGGTTCTTACCCCACCCCCTTACCAGAGCCTGCCTGAGTGAAACAAAATGGGCCAGAATTCACCTTAGATTAAATTCTCTATATGGTTCTGTAGTTGAGTGGGGTCTCCCACCGAAGATCTAAAAGCATGGGGATTTGGGCAATCTTATCCATCAACAATGTCCTTCAGAGACTAAAAAACCTGTAGGTTTCTGAAAAAAAATTCTGGTCCTAGTTCAGTAATTAATTATTAAAATGTGAGAAAAAAATCATTTCTCTTATGACAGTAAAAAGGCATAGAGCAGAAGAAATGGAGTACTGAGGGCAAAGAATGCGAGTAGGACAATGTAGATGGTAGAGGTTACATAAAGGAGAATGCGAGAGAGTACAAAGTGCATATTACTGGTTGACTACCATACTATACTCAGAGCACTCCTTTCCAAGAAGTCTCTCCTCAATCTAACTCTGCTTTCAGAAAAGACTCTGAGTTAGTATCCAGCCCTAGAGATTTAATGACTGTCACTGGGCTAATACTCCCAGAGCACTTGCATTCCAAGCTGGAATTCTCCTGGGGAGGGAAAGATTGTCTCTCCTGAGAACTGGCTCTGGAGTAGTAAGAAGTAGGAGGGATGTTGGGCAGAAGCCTTTGCTTGATTCCACCGATAAGAGTGTGCCATGCTGGGGAACAAAGAGAAGTGTGTGTGTGTGTGTGTGTGTGTGTGTGTGTGTGTGTGTGCGCGCGCGCACATGTGTGTTCAAGTGAGGTTATTGGCTGACTATGATAAACTTCAGAGAGAATAATTAGCCAAGATAAACAGTGAAGTGAGCCCCTGTAGTGGGTACTGATTTGCTTGAACTTGGTGATAAATTCAGTGACTCAAGGTATTTGATAAAGCATTACCTGTTTTTATGATTAAATGTCCTTTTCCAATTAGATGCTTAGTTAAGTTCACTAAAATGGAATCAAGAGTCCTGGGTTCTAGTCTTGGTTCTACCACATACATGGACAAGTTGCTTTATTTCCCTCAGACTCAGTTTATTTATCTATGGTTTGTTCTAGAAGGTCTACCAAAATGATCATCACTGAGTTAATGGATCTAGATTCCAAACTTGCTTCTGAAGCGTACTACCTTTAGGACCTTGTGCAAGTCATTTATCCTGCTGAGGACTCAGTTGCCTTATCTGTAAAATGAAAAGGCTGGACTAGGAGATCTCTGAGATTACTTCCAATTTGAGATCTATGCCTCTTTGACAATATTGCCCCCTTTCCATCTCCTTGATTTCTGTAATAAGTTCCATGTGGCTTCCAGACAGATCTGTGTCTAGGTAGACAATTTTGTACTACATTTCCCAGAATGTTGGGGCCAAAGGGCATGATCACTGAGAAAGAACCCAGAAGGTGACTTTTCTTAGGGCTGTACATGAGGAATGTCTTTAGTCACTGAAGTTTTTAAAAGAAGAGAGACAAAGGAGGAAAAAAAGTTGAAACTTTGGAGAAAGTACAGTGGCCCTTGTTGACTCCCCATGAGTCATGTCTCATCTAAGCTTGAGGGGTTGATCCAGCATGAGAGCCTGCACATTTCTTATATAGTCTATGATTACAGCCCTTTGTAGAATGTACCTCCCTAGTGACAAGAGACACTGCTACCCAAAGCAGTGAGGTCCAAATACCATTTGCGTTCAGTTGATGAGCATTCTCAACATTCTGTCAAGTCCCTGTCACATAGCACTATATATTAAGGTAGTTCTGGGGAGCTTTGAACTCATAGCCCTAGTTATCTGGTAATCAATAACATTTTGAAGAAATTCAGTTTAATTGTCCTTAAATTTAAAATATTTTATGCTACTTTTTCTAGTATTTTCTCAATATCATGATTTTTTATCTTTTGATTGAATTTTTATTTTTTGACAAGGTATAAAGTCATGTGATTTTAAAATCCTTGTACTGGGAAAGGGTATTCAAAAAGGACAGAAGATTTGTGACCATCAAATGCAGCAAAATAAATACTGTTGAGGTTTTGCAGGTGAACAAATGGCTAGGGAATAGCTAAATTCTTTAGAGCTCTATAATTCTGTATGTAAGCCTACAATTTCCATATCTCTTGATTCTCCTCTAAAACGGTTTTCTGATTTCTCTGTGACAGAAGATTTGACAGTGAAGATTTCCCTGGTCTCTCACCATGGAACTTTTCTATGTCTCACATCCCACTGTATTCCTCCTGAGAGGGATCTCTGTCCTATGGAGCACACAGAAGTAGCTGGCTGGGCCCCTCTGCATGATATACAAAGTGGCTTTGGGGGCAATATGATGATCCTGCTGGCAGTGTATGTGGGGGGGAATCCAGGCTCCATGCATCCATGTACTATTTCCTGTCCATGCTTTCCTTCAGAGATGTGATTATGTCTCTGGCTACACTTCCCACTGTATTCAGAACTTTCTGCATCCATGCCTGGGCCATTGTTTTTGAAACCTCCCTTATGTTCCTCTTTCACTCATTCTCCAAGACAGAGTCTAGCATTCTGCCATGAGTTTTGACCGCTATGTAGCCATCTGCAACCCACTGAGGCATGCCACTGTCCTCACAAACCAGGTGATTGCTGGGATAGGTCTGGCTGTGGCAGCCTGAAGCTTCACAGCCCTCTTTCCCTTCCCTTTCCTCATCAGGAGGCTGCCCATTTGCTCTCCAATTCCTACTGTCTTCACGCAGACATGATGAAGTCAGCCTGTGCTGATATTGCAGTCACTGGCATTTATGGAATATTTGTGCTTCTATCTACCACTGGTCTGGACCTTCTCTTTATTATCCTCTCCTATGTTTCTGATCCTTTGCTCAATGCTGGCCATTGCCTCCTATGAGGAGTCAAGACTGCATCACATGTGTATCATACACCTCTGCTGTGCTCATTTCTTACATATATGTGTGCATGTGCTCAAGACAAGTATCTATCTCTTTGTGTCCCCTGTTCTCAACCTCACTATCTACAGTGCCAAAATAAAGGAGATCAGACTAAGTATTTTCCCAATGTGTCACCAACTGACATGTGACCTTGGATTTAGATAATTGTGGTACTCTTCGGGAAGTCATTAGTATCATTGCCATCAATATTATCCACAAACACTGATAACCACTTATTCTGTGTAAGATACTAGGAAAAGAAAGAATCATACAATATAGACTTTTTCGGATGAGGTTTTACTTTAATAGGGAAGGCAGGATATATGTATAAATGAATACTTAGCCATACAAGGGTACGTAAGAAAATGTCATATTAGTGATTAAAAAAAAAAAATAAGTGTGTCATGTCTTCATAGAAAGAACGGTAGAGGAAGACCTTATGGAGATGTAGAGGAGCTGGCCACTCTCACCATGATCATCATCATCATCACTATCAGCTATCACAATCACCATCACATAAATACCACAATCTTTCTCATAGTGTGTATAGCAAGTGTTGAAACTGAGAGATTGTTTCAGGAGAATTGTCACCTGACATGCATTTAGAACAAGTGCAAAATTTTTAGCTCCCATTGCAAATCGAGATGTGTTCAATGAATCTTTGATTGGAATGATGAATGACAGGTCTATTTTTCTCCATCATAGCAAGTGATTTAATGTTCTTGTCTTGCTATGCATGTAATATCCATGTGACTAAATATGGAATTATGTAAAGAGTAATATATCCTGTTCTTCAATTAGATTCTAAATTATATTCTATCTACAGTATAGATATATATAGTTAGCATAGGTAGCTAGCTAGGCATACTTTATGTAGTTATTTCTCTTTTTCCAATGTCTTTTTTCATTTTTACTAAGTAATACCATCAAGTAATTTATGCATATGCTTATCTGGCTGTTCAGAAGAAAGAGAGGAAGAAGTCCACCTTGCCTACCTACCTAGGGTTGATGTACATGCTAGATAAAGGCTTAATATGGAATCAGCATAGGTGTGGAGTTCAAGATTTAACACTCACTACTGTAATAAGTGAACTGAACCACAATCTGGACTAATCAGTGCTTCCCAAATGGACATTTTTCTTTCCTCTAGTGAGAATACAGTTCTGGTGAGAAAAGAAGGGAGTTACTACATTCCAAGTTTTTTGAGCTAAAAATGTAGGCACTCACTCTTTGCCCCCAGATGAATGTACCTACTATATGTACAACAGTTGAGTTTCATGGGACTCAGAATGGGTCTCAAATACTTCTGTATCCTTTCTCTACTACATCCATTAAAGGATTCAATCTTTTTGATTAGTATGCTGAAGAGTTCCTTTCTCTTTGACCTCTTTTATCTCATAACTCTACAATCACTGTCACTTGTAGAGATGGTCACCTCATTCATTCATACCTCAATTAGTTATAGCATCACTAACTTGGGTTACTACGCATAGAAGTGTTAACAAGACAATATAGAAGACAGGATCAGAGTCAAGCTTACAATGCCAAGCCTTAGAATCTGCGGTTTCTAAAGCACTTCTTTCAGGCACCTTCAACTTGCCTTTTTTTTTTTTTTTGGAGGTGGGGAAAGCAGGGCAATTGGGGTTAAGTGCCTTGCCGAGGGTCACACTGCTAGTTTTGTGCTAAGGTCACATTTGAACTCAGATACTCCTGAATCCAGGGCTGGTGCTCCATTCACTGCACCACCTCCAGGAACCTTCACCTTGTGCCAATGCCTTTCTAGTAATGGTTGGGAATAATGAAATGCTTTCCATAGTTTTAGGAAAGAAAAACATATCTTGCTTTCTTTGTTTTTTTGTTTGTCTGAATGCTGAAGAGTTCCGAGAACAAGAAATCATAAAATTATTCTGTAACATAAGAAGTTATAATATCCACCTTGGTGTTTAATGTGACTCTTAAAAAAAATTCAACACGTTTCTCACACCAACACTTCTCACTGCTATGGACAGAATTCAATGCATGAGGAATTCTGGGTAATCGCTGCAATCTCAGATCCTTCTTTAGATCTTGTCATAACTAAACTTTATATTCCTTCTAGTGCCTACACAGTGACATGTGAACAATGTGTACTTACTAAATGCGTGCATGGCTTATTACAATACTACTTTATCACCTTTACAAATCACACATTCCTTGTACATCTCATATGTTACTTTTTTGAACTGAAATTTTCACTGGAAATAGCTACTTGCCTATTTATGCCTGTTCTGTGTCATTCTTCCATAAAAATATTGATATGCTGTGTTTCCAATATCATTTTCTTTTCTGATATGCCCTTATCCTTACCGCAAGCCACTTGAACTATTCCTTATAACATGAAAAAATAAAAGATAAGAAAAACCAACCAACACAAGAACTATGTCTGACATGTTACCCAATATTCTGGACCCATCCTGAAAGTTCACCACCTCCTCACAGAGAAGATGAGGTGCATATTCTTTATCTCTTCTCTGTAACACGATTTGTCCTTGGATCATAAATGAAGGACTAACAGTTCTTAAAATCTTTCCCTCTCATTTCACATTACAAAAAACTGAGAACCTGAGACATGAGGTGATTTCTCCCTGGTGACACAGCAAGTAACAAAGATGAATCAAAGTCACAAGTTTATGGGTTTACAGGTTAAGAGCCAAAAAAGATTTTAGACTCTACTTACACAAAACCATTTTACAGATAGGGAAACTGAGATCCAGAGAGTGGATTAGCTTGAGGTCATACAGGTGTAAGTAGCATGGCCAGAACAGGAAACCAGGTCATCGAATTATAAATTCAGACTTCTTTCCAGTACTGAATGCCATGTTAGACCCTAAACTGTAAGAGCTAAAAAGGACATTGGGACTCATTTATTCAGACTTTTCTTGATTGTACATGTAAAAATGAGGAAAGCATGTTCAGAGAAGGAAAAGGGACTTGTCCTGGGTCACACAGTGGGTCAGAAATAGAAAGGGTTAGGATCAAAACAGTGAATAAGCTTCATTACTCTTCTCCTCTCCATTAGCTCTACTTCTTACTCTCTGGATCTTCTACAAAGGTCATCTCATCTTGAAAGTTTGTTCTACTTCTGGACTTCTCAAACTAGCATAACTTTCTGCCCAGGGGCCTTCCTTGGATTGGTTGCTTGCTACCAGAAACTTCATTTTAATAAAGTGCCTAGGCCAGTCATGTTTTCCTTCCTCTCCACATTCCACTCCCAACTTTTCAGACTTTCTTTGCCATGTCCCCAAATGGATACCTTCTCCTTCCTCTCTAATCCCTTACTGCTTCACTTTATGGGTTGCCTTCCCTCATTAGGATGTAGGCTCCTTGAGAATAGGGAAGATGTTTGACTTATATTTTCATTCCCAATGCTTAACACAGTGCCTATAACATAGTAATTCATGCTTATTAACTTGACTAGAATCTAGAGCTGGAAAGGAATGGAAAAAGACTATGGGTCTTGGCCTTCAGACCTGCCTCTCTGCTTTTCTCTCCCAGAATTCCTTGATGCCTCCATTTCTCCTTCTCCCTGATGCCAGAACAGCCTAAAAATTCTTTGAATGCACAGAGCTCAACATTCCTGTGCTGGTAATAGTTCTACATAACTAGTCTATCAGGCTTTGCAGCTGATGAAGCTTCTCGCAGTATTGTGCAAGAATCATTTTAAATACATAAGTTTTATAATAGTTCAGTTGTATATTTTATTAGTTATTTACATACTTTTTTGAAAACGAATAATAGAGTACATTTTAGGACAATTTAAAGTTTGTAAAACACCTTACATTCATTGTTTCATTTTAGCCTAAACGAAACCCTGTTAGGTATTCATTATTCCCAGTTTTTAGATGAGGAAACCAAGTCTCAGAGATGTATAATGTCTTTTTTTACTTAAATGTAAATTGGATGTAAATGAGGCAAAGTGAGAAGAAGTCATCAGCCTCACTCTCCCTTCCAGAGTCATCAAAGTCCAGTGGCAGGGCAAAAGCCAAGAAGACTGATGATGGTTCAGGATGCAGTGCATGACCCTTTGGCATCCTCAATGCCTGACAAAGCTCTAAGTGTTCCATAGCTCCTTCTTCTGCTGCCTTCATGTCCCATTGGAACAAATTATTCTCATCTGGGATTCCATCCACTCCCCCCAGAAAAAGTATTCACATGCGTAGGGGTAGACATTTCCCCTATTTCATCATTGGGTTTGAGGTCTGTCACTTACCCCCAACTGGATTTAGTCAATCTGTGGAAACAGCTTTACTAGAGCATGGCTGGTGCACATGTTACAGTTTCTTGGAGCCACAGGTGAGCTTTGGGTGGCAGGTGGACAGCAAAGGTAGAAAGCAGCCCTGAAAAGAGCTCAGCAAGCCCTCACACTAGAGAGGCTAGTCCTCCTGAACATTCCAGAGATGTATACCATTTCACTCATTGTAAAACAATTTAGAGTTTTTGGTGTCAGAGACAGATAAAATCCAGGTCTTCCAGAGTCCAACTCTAATACTCTACTCACCAATATATATTACTGTGTTTATGTCCATTTTATGTACCTGGGTTTATAACTGTAGCAAAGGTGTTTGGGTGGCATTGATGTGGAGGGTGTAGTTGGACTGCAGACACTTCTTATCACTGCCTTCTTTTTTCTTCCCTCTTTCAGTCTATAGAGTTTATCAAGCTACATCATGATACTAGAAGTGTGTGATATGCTTCTTTCTTAGCCTAGGTCTCTCAGCTCCACGTGGTCAGTTAGTCAATAAGCATTTTTAATTACCTACTATAATCCTTCTGCCACTTTCCAAAGTTTCTAGTCTAGGAAAAGTCATGAGTATAGCTGCATTAGTTTAGAGGTCCCAATTAAGAAAAGTTCCTGATGTTTACATAGAGGTTTGGCTCTGTCCTGATTTTAAATTTATGTTTATCACTAAATAACCCATCGCCCCTTGAAAAAGGATAAAGCAGAATTCAGGATATGGAAATGTTTGGATAAGGAAGGCAGCAAATATTTCATAGAGTATATTAACAGACAGGTATCATGAGGGAGAGTTGGAGAAAGAGCAGACCTGTCTTGAAACTTCCCTCAGTCCTTGAAGAGGAGGGTATAACTGGTGGATTCTACTGAAGGCTCCTTGGCTCCTTCCTTGGCTTCTACAGGAAGCAATGATCCTACTTGATTTCTCCCTTTTCTACCATAGCCCAGCCCTACTTTTTTTCAACTTTTCCTTTTTTCCCCTGTCCCAGGATGTTTCTGGCTAACCTCTCTAAGGCTTGGGCAAGACTGGGAAGATTGACCCTTTGTTCCTGAAAGTAAGTTATTGAAATCTCTTTTCTTCTAGCAATCACCACAGTTTCTGCTACATGGAAGGCACTAAATAAATGTTTATTGATTGACTGATTGATTGATTCTTCTTAGTCACTTACTTTACCTGTGTATGTATCTCTTTAGGAACTCTGGGGTACTACATTATTTTATTTTAATTTGCATTAATTTATTTTTAGTTTTCAACATTCACTTCCACAAGATTTTGAATTCCAAAATTTCTGTCCATCTCTCTCCCCCACCCCAAGACAGTATGTATTCTCATTATCACTTACCCCAATCTGCACTCTCCCCCCACTTATTTTATCCGCTCCCCTTTATTTTCCTGTAAGGCAAGACAGATTTATATCCCCCATTGCCTGTATGTTTTGCTGTCCAATTGCATGTAAAGACACTTTTTAACATCCTTTTTTAAAACTTTGAGTTCCAAATTCTCTCCCTTCTTCCCTCTCCACACACCCTCATTGTGCAGGCAAGCAATTCCATGTAGGTTATACATATGTAGTTATGCAAAACACTTCCATAGTAGTCATGTTATGAAAAACTAACTCTATTTCCTCCATCCTATCCTACCCCCCATTTATTCTATTCTCTCCTTTGATCCTGTCCCTCCTCAAAAGTGATTGCTTCTGATTACCCCTCCCCCAATCTGCCTTCCCTTGTATCATCCTCCCTTCCTATCTCCTTCCCCCTTACTTTCCTAAAAGATAGAGTTCCATGGGGTATGACTTTATTCTGCCATCTATTTCAAGGATCTCCATAGTGCCCAAGTGCTCTCAAGACTAAGAAGGGAATGCTTGTCCATTTGAACTATAAATCCCAAGATGTCATTAAGTCCTCCAATTGCTCACACAAAGATGGTATTTGGAAGCTTGAACTTGATTATAATTATTCTCTTTTTGCTTAAAAGAGAAAAAAAAATTTTCATGAATACAATTTCTTTGAAAGCAAGTCCTTGCCCAGGAACTTCCCTACTTGGATCTTTATTTATATAAGAAAATACAATCTAGTCTATGATATAATCCACATTGTGACCATTTCTAAGATTAAGTTTCTGTGCAATGCCAAACTGTGGTGAAACTAGTGGTACAAAAAAAGTGGAATCTAGTAAAAATAAGTGAAAGAGGCTATGACTTAATGATAGTATGAAAAGGTCTGTCTGCTAAGAATATGATATCATGACCCATATTCTCCAAAAAAACTCAGTATATCAGATTTTACCCAAATGACAGCCACTAGTATCATTAAGCAAATCTTATAAAACCAACACTTAAAGTCACAGTGATCTTGATAGGATGACGCTGTGTGTAGCTAGTGTTTTTTACTTTTTTTTTTTTTCCAGTTTCTACTGTTCAGAATTTAGTCACAGAGAATAACCTGATGAGCCTCCTACAGATCTCTTTTGTCTTGATGGAACAGATGAAGGGATTGAGCATGGGAGGGACAAAGAGGTAGACAAGAGACATAAGTGTGAACACATATGGTGGTGCATATCTTCCATAGCGGTGTACCATGGATACACCCACCATGGGCACATAGAAAATAAGTACTGCACATATATGAGATTCACGTGTTGAGTGTTTTAAGCCTCTCTTCTTGGGAAGAAATAGCCAGCACAGAGTGAAGGATGAGAATGTAGGAAAGGAGGATGAAGGCAGAATCCAGGGCAAAGATACAGATAACAACAAATAAAGCAAAGATGTTATTGATAGTGATGTCCCCACATGGTAGATGGATCAGGTCTGGGTGCAGGCAGTAAGCATGGGACAAGATGTTGACTTTGCAGAAGGGCAGACACTTCAGGAGGAAGGGTAATGGAAAAACCACACAGAAGCTGCAGGTTCCAATGAACAGACTCATTTGTGCAACTCAAGCATCAATGAGAATGGTAGAATACCTCAGTGGGTTGTAGACAGCAACATAACGATCAAAACTCATGGCCATTAAGGTCCCAGACTCCACAAAAAAAAAGAAGTGGATGAAGAACATCTGTGCCATACAGGCATCAAAAGCAATGTCCTGGGTATGGAAGCAGAAAGTGGCTAACACTGACAGCAGTGTGGACAAGGACATACCAATGTCATTGACTGAAAGCAGGGACAAGAAATAGTACATGGGTTGGTGAAGACTTTGTTCCTCTTTGACAATGAAGAAGATTAGGCTATTTCCCACAGTGGAGATACCATAGAGGATTCCAAGCAGCAGAAACATCCAGTGTTGAGAGTCTTCAAGCCCTGGGAGGCCAGTCAGAGTGAAGCGATGTAACCCTGTGCCATTAATGGAAGAAATTCCCATCATGGGAGTTTTATTCAGGCTATAGAATCAAATTTAATGGAAATAGAAGGAAGGAATAGGTTATTGTTGGTCAAGTCCTTCCGTCTGGCATTCAAAACACTGCAATCTAAAACTATACTATTCACAATTATAAGCCACTCTGTTGCTCAGCACATACCTTCTATTCTAATGAGATCAGTCTCTTCAGTATCTCCTATCTTTAACTCCTTGCCAATCCTTGCAATAATTTCCCTTAGTTTTTCAGTTAATTTACAACTCAACTCATATAGGAAGTCTTTCTTGTTAACCCTAACATCAGGGGATCCTATGGCCTTCCTGATTCCCCTTTTATTTTCCCCTTTGTCTTAGTTAGCCATCCATTATCTCTTGTCCTCCTTTTCTCCTCTCCCTCCTATTATTCCCTTCCTCCTTTTTCCCCCTTCCTTCTCTGCTTTTCTTCCCTCTTTCCTCTGATCCTCCCTGAACCACAGAAAGCCATGCCTTGACTGTTTCCCTACTCTCTAGGAGACCTTTACCTCCAATCCTCTGACACTGAGGAGAGTAAAGGCTTCCTTTGCTGCCTGAATTTCTGCAATCTACAAAACTAGGATGTAGTAAAAACTCTTCAGTGAAAAATTCATGAGAAATAAACTCAAAACTGGGGCAGCTAGGTAGCACAGTGAATAGAGCACCAACCCTGGAGTCAGGATGACCTAAGTTCAAATCTAGCCTCAGACACTTAATACTTCTAGCCATATGACCTTGGGCAAGTCACTTAACCCCAATTGCCCTGCCTTTCCCCTTCCAAAAAAGCAAAAAATAAATAAAATAACCTCAAAATTAAGGTTTAGAAAATTGTATTTACTGAATCTCTGAGCTGGAATCACAGAATCTCAGAAACTTAGCACTGGAATTGACCTTAGTAACCATTTTACCCAAACGAATAGCCCCAAATGAAAATTAATTATCCAAATGTCACTTGACGATGCCTAATGAGGAGAACCCCATTACCTCCAGTGGTTTTCAGATGACTTGAATGATGAAATATTTCCTTTTAGCAAGCCTTGACTCTTCCATCCATTATTCCTTGCTTCCTGGGCTAAGCCAAACAAAGCCAATGTCTCTTCCACATGACAGCCCGTCTTTTGATTATTAAAAGACAGATATCACACTGAGGTTTCCCCTTCTCTACATAAACACCCCTAGATTTTAAACTGAACCATCCATGGCCTGAACTTGAGACCATCCTGGGTATCTTTTTCAAGACACAATATATAGCATTAATGTTTTAGTAAGCAGAGCATACTTAAACAGAGCTGAACACAGCACTCATGATATAGTCTGTCTAGTGAACTGGAGTATCATCCACTTCTTCCTAGTATACTATGCCTCTCGTAATGTAGCCTACTATCACATTTACTTTCTTGGTTTTTATATCACACTATTGACTATTTCACTTGAAGTTTACAAAAACCTCAGATTGTTTTCATATGAATTGCTGTTTAACAATGCTTCATTCATATGATACTTGTGAAGTATTTTTTAAGTGTGAAATATTTCCCCCATTAAATTAATTTATCTTTATTTATTTATCATCCTTAAGTTTATCTTGTTTTATTTGGATCATCATTTTTGTCTATCAAATTTTGTTTTGGATTCTGACTGTTATGCATACAGGTAGTTATCTTTTCCTGCTTTGTGTCACCTGTACAATGGATAAACATTTCATTTATGCTTTTATCTATGACACTGATTAAAATGTTAAACAGTGCAGAGCTCAACATAGATTCATGGATCACTCCACTGGAGACCTCTGTTCATGTGGACTTATCCAACAGCTTCTTAATGCATTTCCTTGTGTCACATCTCTTTCCACTACAATTCCTTCTTCTACTTAGTTATCAAAGTGATTTTTCTAAAACAAATTTCTTACCAGGCCATTGTTTTCATTAAATTCCACAGGTCACCCATTACCTCTGGAACACAGATTCTTAAATTTTTTTTTTCTGTTACAGAACTTTTTGTACTCTAGTATAGCCCATCAAGCATTCTCTGAATAATGTTTTTAAATGCAGAAAATTTCTTCTTAAAAGTAGAAATACAAATAAAACCATTGATACTGGAATATAGGTAGAAAACATTTCCTAACATAACAAGCTCATGGCACCCAGGTTAAGAATGCCTGCTCTGGAATGAAAAATATACTCTTGTTTTTAATTTAAAATTCTTTGCAACCTACTTCCAACCTAATGATCACATCAATACTTTTCTCACATTCTACAATCCACTCAAACTGATTTTACATTCCATTATGTGTGGCAAGCAACTTGAATTCATAAATGGAAGCTAAATGCTCTCTATCTCCTTACTTTTTTCTTTTTTTTTTTTTCTGTCCAAAATTATTCACCTTGACAGATAAAGCAGGAACACAATTAAAACTGAGCATCTCTGAGTTTTCTCTGCTGTCAGTTATCCCTTCTTTGATCCTCTTTTTTCCTCCAGTATAACCCAAAATACAGAAATCTAACAATGGACAAAAAATCTTTTGTTGTCCTTAGCTTTCTTCATCATACTCATCTCATTTTGGGGATTAGTACTCTTATCTCTTTTTTTAGTATCCATATTCCTGGTATGTAATCTGCTCTTGTTTCCTTCATATGTAAAATTTGTAGGGCCTTAGAAGTAATATAGTGTAACTGGTGCATGACAAGAATCACCTCCAGAACAATCCCAAGTTGTCATACAACTCCTGCTTAAATCTCCCTAATATAGAAAAATGACCGTTGCCATTCCTGTTTTGGACAATTATCATTGTTTCCAATTATTCTTTACATTGAACTGAAATCACCCTTTCTTTCTGCAACTTCCAACAATTTTTTTTTCCAGTTCTGTCCTGTGTGGTCAAAGAGGATAAATCTAATCCCTCTTGCACAGAACAACACTTCTAATGTTTGTAGAAAGCAATCTTTTCTACCATCTCCCACCACCCCAAGTCCTTTCCAAGCTCACAACACACATTTACTTCAATGAATCCTCATATATCATGCTTGCTAGTGCCCTCATTATCCTAGACATAATCCCCACCTAAATATGCTCCATTTTCTCAATATCTTTTCTCAAATATGGTGCCCGGAAATGAAGATATTTCAATTGACCAAATGTGCAGATTTTTCTTTCCTTTAACTGCTGTTTCACTATATCTTTAAAATCTCATTCCCACCTCCTTCTCTCTCAGTCTATACATATAGTATTTCTCCATATTCATAGAATAGATAAAGTTTCATCTTCATTTCTAGGTAAGATTCAGTCTCTTTTTCCTTTAAGTATTATTTCAACATTGTCTCTGACTGGTTCACATGGATATAAATTGCTGCTACATTTTGGAGACTTAGAAATAAACTTTTGTTTACTGTGGTTCCCTTACTGGGAAGACTTCCGAAAGGGCTCTTCATTTTTAACATGTCTACCTGGACTACTCAAAATTCTATGAACATAGTCAATACTGACTCTATCCTTGGCCTTTATTCCAGCTATTCCTTATCCCTGGAATACCACTACCCACCTACTTTTCTCCTGGTCAACATCCAAGATTAATTTAAGGCTTAGTTCAAATGGTCCTGTACCTTTGAAGCCTTCCGTGACTGTCTAACCACTATGCTTACCTACCTGTGTTCATTCATGTAACTCTTTCCATTAATTATGACTTTTTATTACATATTTCCATGTTTTCTTCTCAAATCTATTCCTGTTTTCTCCTGTCCTTTATGCTGTAAACTCCATGTGGATAGGGACCATTTCTTGTACAACTTTGAATCTCCCCTAGTGCCCAGCAAAGGACAGTGCACACAGTGAATTGAATGGAAAACTTTTGAGAAGGGGAATGAGTGATATATTGATTTTCTAATAATAATTCACAGTTTTATGATGCTTTAAGGTTTACAAAAAAGTTTTTCTTAAAATGATGACTAGGTTCTTTTATAGTATATGGACATTATTATCTCACTTTAATATAACACATTCGAGTTCAAAAGTCTTTTCTCATAATAGGAATATTATCTCCATCTCATAGATGAGAAGGCTAAGGTCCAGAGATGATGTGTTAAGGCTAATCCTTCAAGTGCCAGGATAACCAGAACTGTCCTTTAAGAAGGTGGCTCTGGAAGAGCAAGCAGTGTGGATTGAAGAGGTAAAAGAAAGACTGCATGGAGCCAAGGATACTTGTTAGGAGGCCATCCCAATAGTTCAACTTAGTAGCAGTGTACAGTTTAAACTAGGCTGGTGATGATGGGGATGATGAGGACATAGAGGCATATGGTAAAACAGTGGAGCGTGATGCATTATAAGCTGGAGTTGGAAGAGTTTAAAAGACAATACCGAAAACTGGAACTTTTATGACTCTGAGGATGGCAGTATGAGCTACAAGTTCATTAATTATATTAAATAAACAAATTGATTCCAATTAATGTTGAGCAAACATTATACGTCCAAAACTGTATTAGGAAGCAGGCATACAATAAATCAAGTTTTCTTTTTTCCTTTCCACCTGGTGTATAAATTGTGTGTGTGTGTGTGTGTGTATGTATGTGTGTGTGTGTGAGAGAGAGACAAAGAGACAGAGACAAAGAGACATAGAAAGAGAGACAGATACAGAGAAACAGAGACAGAGGGACAGAGAGACAGACAGAGACAGAGAGTCAGACACAGAGCCAGAGAGACAGAAATGAGTATCACTTCATTCTATCAGGCCTCAGGAATTAAGAGTAGAACACTATAGGGTTAAGTGCTTGGAATATCACAGGATCATAGATTTAGAGCCTACAGGGATCTTAAACGTCATTTAACAGATAAGGAAACTAAGGCCCAGAAAAGTTAAGTTACTTACTCAGGGTGACATAGCTACTAAGTGTCTCAGTCAAAATTTGGAACTCAGTTCTTCCTGCCTCCAAGTCCAGCTGTCTAGAGAATGCTAGGAGAGCTGAAGGAAAACAAGATAGGATGTATGACACAGGTTCTTTTATAGAATAACAGAACTAAAGCTAGAAGGAACCTCAGAAGCCATCTAATCTAATCTGGTTTTATAGCTGACGAGACTAAATCTAAGAAGTCAAACTGACTTGTCCAGGGTCCAAGAGGTAGTATGTATTGAAGGCAGGATTTGAACCAACAGCCTCTGACTCCAAAGTCAGTGTTCTTTCCACTACCAACCACATTGTCCCCTCTCTCCTGTTGACATGGAGCATGACAGAAATTTCTCTGGCTGTCACAAGAATACTTCTTATTGTTGAGCTATGAGGGATGTGGAAGATTCCTGGTCTTCTAGCTTTCTTTACCCTTCTTTTACAGCAGTGGTTCTCAACCTTCCTAATGCCATGACCCTTTAATACAGTTCCTCATGTTGTGGTGACTCCCAACCATAAAATTATTTTTGTTGCTACTTCATGACTGTAATTTTGCTACTGTTATGAATCATAATGTAAATATCTGATACACAGGATGTATTTTCATTGTTACAAATTGAACATAATCCACAGGTTGAGAACCACTGTTTTACAGGTACCAATGAATTGGATTCTCCCTAACTTTCATAGCATTTGTATCCCCTGCCATTAGCACAGTGCCTGGCACATAGTAGGAAATTAATTAATGTTTATTGATTGATCAATTGCTACATTCACTTACCCTGAGATAAAGCAGGGATCTTTTGACCCATCATCTCATATCCTAAATTCTGTGACTGTCATCTAAAGACATACAAAACTCCCCACAGTAAACAAAGAACTTACAATTGGGATGAGTCTGCTGAGAAACCAGGCAGGAGTAGCAGACTAGACACAGATCCATAGGATCCAGATCCAGGAAGGTAAATGGTCCCACTGTACTTGGCCCTGGCTTGAGTTCCAGGGAGTACTGTTTCCAGTTCTGATCACTACATTTTGAAAGAAACTATGAGAAACTAATATGACCAAGGGAGGGTAATCATGGCAAAGATGTCCATGAAAATGCTGTCATGGGAGTAACAACACTGAAGAACTGAAGTGCCTTTATTTGGTGAAAGCCAGTCCTTGGCAACCCATGATACTTGCCTTCAAATATGTGAAGGACTTACACGTGAAAGAGGAAGTCAACATTTTCTGAGGCTCTGGATGGGAGAAATAGGACCTCTGAGTTCAAGTTATAAGATTTATTTTTGTCTTGACACAAAAATAATCCTGTAACTATTAGTGTTGATTAAGAATAGAACTGGCTATTTCAATAGTGAGCTCTCCATCACTGTGAGAAGAGGTTGGATGAGAACCCATGAGGGATGTTGCAGAGGGGAACTTTCCATTTCTTAGGTGATGATCTATATGACTATTAGGGCCTTTTGAACTTTTAGTATGCCATCTTGTGAAGACAGAGGTCTTTCTCCTCAGCAACCTTCAAGACTGTCTCACGTCAGTCTGGCAAGATGGGACTGAGGTTCCCCAGGCAGGGTTCCGAGATCCTGTGGTTAGTGAGGAGTAGGGGGTTTGGGGACCCAGGACTTATCTACTTCATTGAGACAATCTTGTTAAGGAATAGAGAGTCTGCAATTGTACAAATAAACACTCTCCAGACTCTGCTAGTCCTGAGTGCCCTAAGCTTTATAGGGATGCCTCTAGGGAGTCCCCAGGCTCCACAATTACACAGGCACTTAAGGAACAGATCATGAAATAAACATGAGGGAGGGAGGGGCCTGTGGTACCTTGGGATCTAGCAAGGAAAGACTATGGTCACGGATTTCTTCATTTCCAATCTCAGCTAGTAATTGCATGTCCCCCAGTTAGGTTGTATACTATGTCTCTGAACTATGTCCTCTTCAGAAGAGGCAGTCAGAATTAAGTCACTGATATTCAAAGAATCTCAGAATTTGATGGGACCTCTGAGGATATTTAGCCTAACCCATACCTGAAGAGGAATTCCATTTACAATATGGAAGTGATCATGTGACCTCTGCTTGAATACCTCTGGTGAAGGGGACCCATAATGTCTTGATGCAGTCATTCCAGCACTGGAAAGCTGTATTTTTTCCTTATACTGAGATAAAAACTACCTCTGTAGTTTCTACCTATTGCTTCTCATTCTGCCCTGCGGCACCAAGCAGAACAAAGCAAATCCATCTTCCACTGGATAGCTCTTCAAATACTTGAATACAATTATCATGACTCCCTAATCCACCCTTCTCCACACTAACCACTGACTTCATGCAGTTGTTCCTCCAGTTTCCTCACTACCCTAGTTACCCTCCAGTATTCCTCCGCATCTCCTGTATACAGACTTCAGCCTCTTTTGCTGAGTTCTGATTTTGAACATTTAAGAGATGGATTAGTACAACGCATCATCTTGTATAAGAGCTGCACTATGGGTTCATTTTTCTCCTATAGGTCAATCTCTAGAGTAGACCACGTGTTTGAATCCCTATGAAATGATTAACAGCCAAAATGTCAAAATGTTACATGGCTGACAGCTTCAAATTTATATTTATTTTTAAGTAAAGAAGCAAACTTTGAATCTATCTCTTTGCACTTGGGTCTAAGAGGGCTGAGTTCCTATCAGTTGAGCAAGGATATAAATTTCAGGGCATAAATGTAAGTAAAAATCTTAAAGAATGTGTAACTGTTTGGTGAAATCACAGACTACTAGCCTGGTCCACTTCATATACTTATTTATTTATTGAAAATTAACATTTTATTTTTCCCCAATTATTTGTAAAACAATTTTAACATCCATTTAAAAAAATGAATTCTAAATTTTCTCCTTAGCTTTCTTCCCTCCTTTCCCCTCCCCCCTGAGAAGGGAAGCAATTTGATATAGGTTATACATGTGTAGTCATGCAAAACATATTTCCAAGTTAATCATGTTGTGAAAGAAAACACATACAAAAAAAAAATAAAGAAAATAAAGTATAAGTACGCTTATTTTGCATTCAGACTTCATCAGTTCTTTCTTTGGAGATGAATAAGCATTTTTCATCATAAGTCTTTAAAATTATTTTGAATCACTGTGTTGATGAGAATAGCTAAGTCATTCATGGTTAATCATCATACAATAATTGCTGTTTCTGTATACAGAGTTCTCCCCTTTCTGCTCATTTCACTCTGCATCAGTCCATGTAAGTCTTTCCATCCTATTCATCATTTTTATAGCACACAAGTATTCCATTACAATCATATACAATTTGTTCAGCCATTCCCCAATTGATGAACATCCCCACCTCAATTTCCAGTTCTTTGCCACCACTAAAAGAACTGTGATCACTTTTTTTACATACAGGTTCTTTTTGTTTTTGTTTTTCATCTCTGTGATACAGAACATCAGTGGTATTACTTGGTCAAAGGTTTGCAAGGCTTGTCCTTTGAACATAGTTCCAAATTGTTCTACGGAATGGCTGAATTAGTATAACACTTCACCAACACTGCATTAGTATCTCAGTCTTCCTACATCCCCTCCAACAATTCTCATTTTGCTTCTGTCATATTAGCCAATCTGATAGGCGTGGGATGGTAACTCAGAGTTGTCTGAATTTGTATTTCTCTAATAATTAGTGATTTAGAGCATTTTTTTCATATTACTGTAGAAAGCTTTGAGTAATTCATCTGAAAACTGCTTGTTCATATGTTTTGACCATTTATCAACTGAGGAATGGCTCTTATTTCTATAAATCTGACTCACTTCTTTTTATATTTGAGAAATGAGGTCTTTATCAGAGAAATTTGCTGCAATTTTTTTTACTGCTATTATTACTACATATTTCCCTCCATTCTGTTTTCCCAGTTTATCCTACTCTCTCTATCTCTCCTTTCACCCTGTCCATTTTCAAGGAGATAGTTCACATTGCCTTCTATTTTTTCATTTGTTTCGATCTATTTAATAGTATCTTAATTTTTCATAAAGTCATTTGCTTCCATTTGCTCCACTCTAATTCTGAAGGAATTATTTTCTTTAGAAAGCTTTTGAGATTATTTTTCCATCTGGCAAATTCAACTTTTTAAGGCATTCTTCTCCTCATAGGCTTTTTGGGTCTCTTTTGCCATTTGAGTTAATCTATTTTTTA
>CM053588.1:78690453-78715524 GCA_028646515.1 Pseudochirops corinnae | reverse complement strand
AGTCAGGTTGTTGACTCTCTTTTCATGATTTTCTTGAAGCATTCTCATTTCTCTTCTCTATTTTTCCTCTACTTCTCGTATGTGGTTTTCAAAATCCTTCTTAAGCTGCTCTATGGCTTGAAGGAAGTCTTCATGTTTCTTGGAAGCTTTTGGTGTGGGAGTTCTGACTATGTTGTCTTCCTCCTGTTCCATGCTTTGATCCTTTTTGTCCCCAAGGAAGGAATCTAAAGTTCAGTTGCTGTTCTTACTTTGCTTCCTTTGCCTGCTCATGTTGCCAGTGAATTACTTGATTTTTTAGCTCTGTGGAACTGTTTCCAGGGGGAAAAGCTCTGTCCCAAATTGCTGGGGTTTTTGCAGCTGCTGGAGCTATGAGGAGGCCACTGCAGGCCCCCACCAGCTTTGGCTCACTAAAAACACATCCCAGGACCACCACCCAAGACCAAGATCCGGATCCAGGCCGCTCAACACAAGAGCACTTAGACTCTGAATGATCACATGGCCCCCCTGCATTCTGCAGGTCGCGAGCTCAGAAGCAGCCACATGGAGGCGGCTGCAGGGCCGCCACTTCTCCTACTTCCTTGCCCTGGAGGCAGTTTGGCCAGACCACTTTTCTCCCCCAAATTTAGCTGAGTTGCAGTGACCTTTCACTTTGTCCTTGTTTCTTATGGCTTGATAAGTCTGGAAACTGCCACAGCTGCCGCTGATTCACTCTCGTGAAGGCTCCAGCTGGGGCTCATCCTGGCCACCCCGGGTCAAGCTACGGTTTCAGGCTGGGCTGGTTTCAGCTCCCAGTGCTGTGATAATCCCTTCCTGCCAAGTGGCCTTCAGCGGGAGATGTGTTTTTCTGTATTTTTGTGAGTTTTGGAGCCCTAAAATTTGTTTAGAGTGATATTTTATGGGTATTTGAGGTGGCTATGTGGGAGCTGCAGAACCTAGTTGCTTCTATGCTGCCATCTTGGCTCTGAACCCCCACTCTGTCCATTTTCAAAAGTATTTTGCTTCTGACTCCCAAATTTGCCCAACCTTCTTTCAGCCACTTCTCCTCACACCCCCATTATCGTCTTCTCCTCATAATTTTGTGTACAGTAAGATAGATTTCTATACCAAACTGTATGTTATTCCCTCTCTGAGCCAATTTCAATGAGAGTAAGGCTCACATACTTCTCGCCCTCACCTTCCCCTCCATTGTAAAAGCTCTTTCTAACCTTTTTTTATGGCAGATAATTTATTCCATTCTACCTCTTCCTTTTCCCTTCTCCCAGCCCATTCATGTTTCTCACCCCTTAATTTTTTTTAGATAATCACCTCATTATATCAAACTCACACCTGTGCCCTCTATATATACTCCTAACTGCCCTAATAATGAGAACGTTTTTAAGAGTTACAAATATTATTTTCTCAGGTAGGAATATAAATAGTTTAAGCTTATTTAATCCCTTATCATTTATCTTTCCTGTTTACCTTTTGGTAATAATCTTAGTGATCTTGGGCTGGAAAAATGTTTTACCCCAATCCTTTTGTGGGTTCTATCATTCCGGAATTTGTTTTGAGGCATCATTTAAAGTTGTTCAAAGAGGTTTGGGGAAGAGTTCAGGTGAGTCCCTGCCTTTTCTCTGCCATCCTGGCTCCACCTCCATCTGACCTTCCCTTGGCCCACTTTAGTTTCACAAAAGAAACTGGTGCCAACAACATTCTCAGTTGGAGTGGTTTGAATAATAACAGGAATAGCAGCACCTTCATGCATTTTACCCATGAAGGGGTACAGTACTATCACTTGATGCACAAAATATGATTTAAAAAATAAATTTTATCCAACTCCCTTGCATTTATTTTTTTTTCCTACTCATAACAAAGCAAGAATTCTTATATCACATAAGCACAGTCAAGCAAAATATATTATGTAAAATGTCTTTCTTATTCTGCACATTAATGCATCATTTCTTTGTCATGAAGTAGGTAGTATTCTCCTTTATTAGTCCTCTGGAATTATGGCTGGTCATTTGATTGACTATGGTTAAGTCTTTCTCACTCACTCATTTTTATAATACTGTTGTTACTAGATAAATTGTTCTTGTTTTGCTCACTCACTCTGCATCAGCACATTATACAAGTCACTTCCTGTCTCTTTTGAAATTATTTTCTTCCTCATTTCTTACAGCACAATAATAGTATTCTATTATATTTATATATCGCAATTTGTTCAGACATTTGCCAATTGATGGTCATCCCCTTAGCTTTCAGTTTTTATTTTTTGCCACCACAAAAAAAAAAAAGGTAGCTGCTGTAAATATTTTTGTATGAATAGAATCTTTCCCACTTTCTTCAATTTCACTGAATTGTAGACCCAGTAGTCATATTGCTGGGTCAAGAATATGTACAGGTTAGTAACTTTTGGTAAAATAACATTCTAAACAGATTAGTGAAGGATATATGATTGCCAAAAGCCACTGAAATTAAGGAAAATCTAACTCTTCTTGGGTTAGGGAGAAGCACTTTGATCTCACCTGATTATTATCTAGACCAAAAAGAACCTCAGTGCCTCCTGCCACTGTCATTGACATGACTGTTCCATTTGAGATCAGATATTCTGCTTCTGAATCAGCCAGAGTGGCAAAATTATAAAATATTAAGTAGTGTGCCAGCATCTAGCCCAAGGTTATAGAGTTTACTAAGTAATGTGATGATTATGAGAACTGTGAGTTTATGCTATCCAAACTAAAATGCAGCCACAAGTATGGCAATCTCATAAGAAAACAAATGGTGTGAGATTCAATTGATGGAATAAAGATAGCATACATCTAGAACATAAACCATATGAGACAGTGCCGATATTTATAAGTGAAGGATGATGGATTTTTAAATTATTTTTTAGCAGGGGTCATTGGTCTTGCTCTTTTTATATCACAGATATTAACTTTCTTTTATTTCTCATTTATCTTATAAGTACCTGTGATATTTTTATTCTTTCACTTTATTTTTAAGTAAATGGTTATGTTTAAGACCTAATTGTCATCACTGTGTATGGATTTGCCCACATTAGTGTAGACTGGAGAGTATTAAGAGGTTACTTTGTGGCAAGAATATAAAAGAAAGACAAAAACAAGCCCTGCTTTAAAGGAGCTAACAATGCAATAGAAGAGTCAACATGCATGCAAAGAACTATGTACAAATAAGCTATTAAAGCTTTAAATTTGCACTGTCTTTTCCGACATGCCTGTATACAGGATATTTTGGAGGGAATTTCAGAGACAACATAATAATGCTAACTGGATTTGTGAAAGGTTTTAAGTAGTGAGTAAATGTATATTTCATCCATAACTGAGTTTGAGTGTAGCTAAGCTACAGGATAGTGATTCTTTTCTGGGGATTTAGATCCACTAGAAAGAGAAATGCGTTCTGAGGTTGTGTGTGTGTGTGTGTGTGTGTGTGTGTGTGTGTGTGTGTGTGTGTGTGTGTGTGTGTGTGTGTGCGCGCGCGCGCGCTCCGTGCGTGTGTGTAAAAGTATTTTGAGCAAGATTTAAAGAATGACACCTCGAGACACGTATAGTGGTTAGATCATAGTAAGTTAATAGTTTCACTCTACAACATATTGATTAGACTTTGCTACAGTGATTGTGTCGCTTTCTTCTACTTGTATTCCCAGTCCTTAGCACAGCACCTGGCACACAGTAAGCACTTAATAAATGCAGATTTGCAATAACAAAATACACAATAGTTTTAAAAATTTATATAATAAAATTTAAAACCAGAATTACCTGTAGTTTTTCTTTTCTCCCTTCACCCCCACCTTTTTCTCAGTGAAAGTTATAACAGAGAGAAAAATTATTCCGTTGGCTCATCAGCAATATGCAACAAAGAACACAGTATAACCTCTCTATTACTTCACAGCATCAGATTATACAGTTTAAACTGCAAACATTTTTCCCCCAATGGACGTGTGGAACCAAACCCACATAAGAACTATGTCCACATAGGACTAAACTCACTACTATACCGAACAATACAGCTGATGAACCGATTGACAGTCTAACTATAGAAACGAGCTTTTAAGTGCTTAAGGCAGATCCGGGTGCTTTTTTTCCCCCAAGCCAGAGTTGGGGGCATTGATCTTTTTCTATTTGCTTTTCCAGGGAGATGAGGCTTGTGTTGCAAGGTTTAGGGCCGGTGCTTCCTTGCTCGTGTTCTGACTTCTCAGGCTCCCAGGTTCAGCCTAGCCTGGTCCTAAAATCCTTCAGATTCAGGAGACAGGAGCCAAGACCAGGGCTGGAGTTGGGGCGGAGTTAGTGCAAACCTAGGCCTGTTTCGGCTCGTCTGTGGCATTCGTTATGTACTTAGTCTAGGACAAGCACTGTGCTAGGCGCAGGGTAAAAAGTCCCTGCCCCCAAGGAGTTCACGGTCTAACGGGGGAGGCAACAAGCAAACGACTATGACAAGATGCAGACTGGGTAACTTCGGGATAGCGTCAGAAGGAGAACTAGCATTCTTCACAGAAATTGTCGCGATTACTCCCAGTTTGGTGCTTTCTGGAGGCAGTTCATCAGTTCACGGTAAACAAGACAAAGACAAATACATACTTGGAATCTCGGCTCACTCCATTTTCGGAGAGGGCGGGATCCGCCTCTACAGCTTCTGCACCAATCACAACGTTCCAACCGCCATGACGCCCAGTCTTCCCTTCCTCCTCCTGCCTCTTCCCCTACAGGGGACCGCCGGGTTGCATGACGTCATCACGCTCTGGAGTGATCACGCGCCACGGTGCGTGACTCGCGGCGCGCGGCGGGCGAGCAGAAATACTTCCTGTTTCTCCATCGGTCGCGGCTGCTGACTTACAGCGTTTGTGTTGGGAGTTCGGGCGCTTCTTGTCCAGGATTCCTTTCCCTCCTCGCGGTGCGCGATGGGGCGCACGTCCAAGGACAAGCGCGATGTCTATTACCGGCTGGCAAAGGAGGAAGGCTGGCGGGCCCGCAGCGCCTTCAAGCTGCTGCAGCTGGACGAGGAATTCCAGCTCTTCAGCGGCGTGAGGCGGGCCGTGGATCTCTGTGCCGCCCCCGGGAGCTGGAGCCAGGTGCTGAGCCGCAAGCTCGGGGGCTCCGAGCCGCCGCCGTGCATCGTGGCCGTGGACTTGCAGGCCATGGCACCCTTGCCCGGGGTGGTGCAGATCCAGGGGGATATCACCAAGGCGTCCACGGCGCAGGAGATCATCGGGCACTTCGAGGGGCAGCCGGCGGACCTGGTGGTGTGTGACGGCGCCCCCGACGTCACCGGGCTGCACGACATCGACGAGTACATCCAGGCGCAGCTCCTCCTGGCTGCCCTCAACATCGCCATCCACGTCCTGAAGCCTGGCGGCAACTTCGTGGCCAAGATCTTCCGCGGCCGGGACGTCACACTGCTCTACTCGCAGCTGCGCCTCTTCTTCCCCGACGTTGTGTGTGCCAAGCCCAGGAGCAGCCGCAACTCGAGCATCGAGGCCTTTGCCGTGTGCCGGGGCTTCACGCTGCCGGCGGGCTACTTGCCCAGCATGCTGAACCCCCTGCTGGACCACAGCTACCACGGGGACTTCAACCAGCTCGAGGGCCCCACACGGCTCATCGTGCCCTTCCTAGCCTGCGGGGACCTCAGTGCCTATGACGCCGACCGCACCTACCCCCTTCAGCTGGAGGGGAGCCCCGAGTACCGGTACACGCCGCCGGCCCAGCCGCCCATCCGGCCGCCCTACCAAGAAGCCTGCAAACTTAAGAAGTCCGGGGGCTTGGGCCGGGGTACGCTGCAGCCTGGGGCCCTGCTTGATGCCCAGGAGCAGGCAGCTGCCCAGCCTGAGAAGGAGGACGAGCAGGCTGTGATCCAAGCTCTGAGTTCCCTCTCCGTGGACCCCTAGGGAGGAGTCCTTCCCCTTCCCTGCCCCCAAAAGGGCCTCTGGAAACATCCCTACTGACTAGGGCGGGGCGGGGTTGGGCAGGGTCAGGTGTAATCCTCCTGATGCCAGCTCTTCTTTTGGTTATTCATCATAAGTATAACAGCTTTAGTTGGGATGGGTTAGGAATAATATTTATACATCTATATATTTATATAGGTGTGTGTATATGTATTCACACATACACATACATATTTGAAATAGCTTTTACATTTGTAAAATAAAATTTCCAATTTTTCTTAGATTTTTGTCTACTTTCTTTTTAAAAATTCGTTTCATTGATGTCTTTTTTACTGTTGCCTAAATTCCTTCCAATATCCATTCTCCCAGTGACCCTTTCCATAAATAATAGAATTTTTATTTTCACCAAAGGAAGAAGGGGAGGAGGGAAAGAATTAGCAAAACCCATCAATACTTTGCAAAAAACTGAAAATATATGCAAAGTTACATACGGGAAGCTTCCCACTTCTGCAAAGTAGTTGGGGAAGGTATATCTCCTGGGACAATGTTTGTAATTTTTAATTCTACAGCATTCCCTTTTAGTTATTTTGTGGTTGTTAGATGTTATCTACAGTTGAAGGGTTTGGATTTTTGCTTCTTGGAATAGGAACTAACCAGACAAGTGTTGATTGATTGCTGAGTGACTCCTCATCCTAACATACTTCTAATTTTCTGTCTTTTTCTTGATTAAAGCTTTTTTTAAAAATTTAAGCAAAATTGGAGTATAAATACTTAGGTGCGAAATCACAAGCATTAATTCAAATCTCTCAGAAGTTGTTTATTCTTTATTATGAGAAGCATGCTACTTCTTTGCTTTGTAGTTAACCATAATCAAATTAGATGTTTATTTCAAACTTAGGAAATTTTACAGCTAGCCAGTTTGCTTTACAAAGTAAAAAAAAAAAATTACAAAAATGAATAAATGTCTAAAAAGCTTAGGAATAATGTTTAGGAGAAAAAAACTTTTTTTTAAAGAGAAGCTTAAAATTGAAAAACCAAGTATGTGGATGAAGCACAGAATCGGTTTTTGCAGGCTAGAGAAGGGAAAGTTCTTCACCTTTCATGTGAAATCCCAGAAGAGATTAAAGCAGAGCAAGGGTGTGGGTGTGGGTGTGGGTGTGGGTGTGTGTGTGTGTGTGTGTGTGTGTGTGTGTGTGTGTGGTGTGTCTCTGTGTCTGTGAGTGTGTGTGTAGCATGAAATCAGAAAGTATTTGGAGTCAAGGCTCAATTCATCTTAAAAGAAGGATTTGGATTAGGCTTTGCTGATCCTTTGATCTAATATCAATATTGAACTTATTGTGGCATGTAGCACATGGGCTCTGATTTACCTTTCATGTTTTATGTGAAATTCCCCTTAACATACTCTGTGGCTGACCCAAACTCTCCTTGCTGTTCTTCATGTATGATATTCCACTTCCTAGCTCTGGACCTTTTCAGAGGCTGTCCTCCATTTCTGGAATGTATTCCCACTTCACTTTGCCTTTGATTATCCCTAGTATCCCTTGCATGAAGCCTTTCTGGATCCCTCTAGCTTCTGGTGGCCCTTCCCCCATATCTTAATTTTGTGCATTTATTTTGTATACAACTATATATGTAATATGTCTCTCTGATAGAATTTAAATTCCTTGAGGGCAGTGTTTGTCTCATTTTTGTCTTTGTGGCCCCAGCACTTAGCATGGTTTCTGACACGAGACAATTATATTCAAAATAATCAAAATTCAAATGAATTAACATTTCTAAAGATTCTTTGCAAGCCCTAAAGCCTTATATAAATACTAGCTGTTATTGTTATAAATACTGGTCAATCTATTGATAGATCCTATGATTCCATCATGCCCATGCACAGTTGGCACATTTCTGTCTATATTGAATACTTTAAAAGTTTTATTTCACTGATTCACTAGTTACATGACATGATACTATCAGGAATACTCCCTACTTTGGTGCAGTTCCATTGCATCTGGTGAAATTTTTGTCTCTTTCTGTAAATTACCCAGAGTTTTTAACACAAAACTTCCTTGCAGAGGGGCAGTGTGGTACAGTGGAAAGAGGGCTGGATTTAAATTCAGGTGCTCTGACCTTGAGATTTTACTTTTATCCCTAAGAACCTAACAAATTTGGTCAAGTCATTTCACTTCTCTGGGTCTTTGTTTCTTCATTTTATAGATGAAGAAGCGGGGAGGAGGAAGGACCTTTGGGAATCCTATGAATGCTTCCCCAAGCCTTGGAGTTTGTCCTCAGTCTTTCAGCACCATCTGTCCAGGGAGAAGAAGGGAAAATGGGGATAATTCTAATGGGTCAAGGCAGGGGAGGAAGCCCTTGGTTTCTTGGAATTCCCTCTACCTACCCCATAATGGCATTTATACAGAGCTTTGCCAATACTATTTTGTTTTATTCATAGGATGTATACCCATTTTATAGTTAAGGAAATTGAATCAGATAGGCCCAATGACTTGCCCAGGATGTCAGAAGCAGGATTATCTGTATCTAGCATCCCTTCCGTTGTACCACCTAAACTGCCTTGTAATTTTACAGCTCCCATCTCTTGGAGTTGAATTTCCCCCTCAGCTTTGACATCCAAAGCTGCGAAAGCATTGTTCTAGGCTGCTGAAGTCTCGTGTATGTGATTGTTGGGAGTGGGAGAAATGGTGGTGGTGATAGACTAAAGGCTGCAGTGCTTCTGGGAGGATGGAAGGGCCAGAGCTGTTTGCTTTGAGTCTAAAAGCAGATGCTACTGATCTGGAAGATCCAGTGGATTCATCTCCTTTACCAGATAGTGAGGGCATATTTCAGCAATTTGACCTGGGAGTTAACAGAACTAGGTCAGACCTTGAGAGTAACTGGCTTTTTTTTTTTCCTGTGTATCTATTAAATGAACTTGGACAAGGAGGTCTCAAAGGTCGCTTTCGACTCTGACATCCTGTGAATCAATGTAATTTAAATACCAATGGACTTCAGCTCGGCCCTCAGCTTTGATAGGAATCAAATGTACCTTTTTCCATGACCTTGGGGCCTCAGTTCCCTCTGCTGCAAAACCAGTGAGTTAAATCAAGTGTTGTCTTCCAGCTATAGGTACTTTGAGGATTTGTGGAAGATGTAAAGCTCCTTTTCTGTTCTTTCCCACAAAGCGTGTTTTCTGGAAAGAGTGTTACTCCATAATGCTCCCTCTCTCGACCCCCAGTAATCATGGTTCTTGAATGTCAAATGTGCAGAAATGACTAATTCTGCATGCTAAGGTCAGTTTAAATGTCTTCTTGCTGGGCAGTGGAGGTGGGTAGTCATCCTACCAGCGGCTTTAAGGTTTTCTGCAGTCTCTGTGTCTCTCCACAGGGTAGTATCTATCTCTGCCCTAGCATCCCTTCAGTTGATGGTACTCTTCATGCCACTTGTCCTAGGTAGGGTTTGTGGTATTTGCCCCAGTACATAAATTACTAGCTTAGTACTTTGTTCTATAAAATACTTAGCTCCTGAGTCTTGTGGTCAGTTCTTTAAATGCTATATAAATGTGCAAGAAATAAATTGGCACCTGTGACACTTACCTTCATGCATATGGGTCCCACCCACTAAGATAAGCTCTCCCAGCTTCCAAGTACTCTTTGGATCTACATGAATTCAAAAACTAGTTCATGAGTCCACATGGATAGGTTTGCTTTCATTAATCAGAGGACACAATTAGTTCAATACAAAAACATTTAATGAAATAGTATAGTGTAACTGTAATAATATTGTGCTTTTTAATGAAATAGCATGGCATCACTGTGGAATGACATATTTGATTCTTTCTGATGGCTGGAGGGAAGCCAAATCCTCCAGCCTTTCCATTCTACTCCTTCGGAGGCAATTTAGGATGTAATTTTTTCTTTGGCTACCACTTTCTCCTCCCTACTTCACTTCTCTCTGGAGACTCATCAGCCACACTCTGTTAGCTCACTTTTTTAGGTTACCAGCAATATCATGGGCTTCAGGTCCCATCCTTTGTTGTTTTATGGAATTTATATGAGACAAGATGTTAGTGATATAATCACAATAGCTCAGAGGCCCCAGTTAAACACATTCCTAATAGTCAGACAAAAATTATGCTCTCTGTCCTAAGTTCACATTTTATTTAACTCCAGCTAAGCCCTGGCCTCTGAATTTGAGACAAGATCAGGATTCAGGAAATATTAATATAAAAGAATAAGTAGACCATTTTACAATATCCGTACTAGAAGTTGGGGAAAGAGCAGACCATTTTCTAAACTAATTTTATTTAAGATGTCATTACAACCAGGAACTATATAGACCATGTCCCCTGTTCAAAAATATCTGCAGAGGCCTCATGGCCCACCTCAGTGGTTCCCAATATTTTTTGTTCCACAAAGCTCTTCTAACAAGAAAAAAAAATGAGTTGTGAATTTTCAGGGCAATTTAATGTAGTACTTACAATCTTAGATTTATTCATTAAATTTTTATAATTACAATGACAACTTTTGTCCAAAAGAACTCCAAATTAAAATTTACATTATGTAATTATAAACAAATTAGTTATATATAAAATTATAAAAGTAAATAATTATAAATGTGTGGGACATCCTGTAAGAATTTTAAAAAGTAATTAACAGCTAACATTTATATAATGCTTACTATGTGCCAACCATTTTACAATTATCTCATTTGATCCTCAACAATAATAACTCTTGGGAGATAGGAGCTATTATTATCCCCTTTTAACACATGGGGAAACTGAGGCAAAGGCTAAGTGACTTTCCCAGGGTCAGACAGCTAATAAGTGGCTGAATCTCAATTTGAACTCAAGACTTACTTCAAGTTCAGTGTTTTATCCACTATACCACCTAGCTGCCTTCAATCCAACAAGACCTCTTATGCTCTCACCTGTGGCTCCAAGAAGCTGTAGCATATGCAGCAGCCACACCCTAGTAATGTTGAGGATAACTAGCAGGCCTCAGACCTGTTGGCAAGTTAGGGGGATGTCTACCCCAAGCATGTGGTGGAAAGAGCAGATGAGAACAATTTGTTTGAATGGCCATGAAGGTAGCCGAAGCAGACACAGTGATGTGCTTAGAGCTTGGTCAGACATTAATGGTGTCAAGGTCACCCACTAGGGTGGCATTCACCAATCATCTTGACTTTTGTCTTGTCACTGGCCTTTGGTAACTTTGGAAGACAGTGAAACTGACAACTTTGTACAACTCTCTGTCACTTCAATCCAATTCACACAAAAGTTAAGACGTCCTTGGTCCTCTTCAAAAATGAAGAATGAACAACACGTTTACTGTTGTCTAAAAGAATTCTTAAATTTATTTTTACAAGTTTTGATTAATATAAAAACGTTTTTAATGAAGTAAGTTAAAACTTAGAAGATATTTAACATAATAATCATATATAAACTTAGTTTTGGTGTTGACTTTTTTTATTTGATCAGAGTATTAAAATATTTGCTTCAGCACTAGACAGTCTTAAATCTGAATCTGTATCACTAGATTACGGTGGTCTTTTACTACCATGTCTCATGTACCTAATATACCCCACTGATCCACCACATTATTTCTTGGCCAGTACCAGATAGTGTTAATGATTACTGCTTTATAATGTAATTTGAGATCTGACATAAATAACTTCCTTTGCATTTTTTCATCAATTTGTTGATATTCTTGACTTTTTGTTCTTCCGGATGAATTTTGTTGTTATTTTTTCTAGCTCTATAAAATAATATTTTATCCAATTTTGTTAATAACTTTATGTCATCATAACCATTATAGAAAAATTTATCTGGATTTTCACATAGCATTCTGTCCATTCTTCTCAAGATCATGTGTTGGGTGACTATAGCACCTGGAGAATACAAATTTTGGCCAGGTATATCAAATATATTTATTGGAAGCTGTGAGAAAGGAATTAATGAGAAAAATTGGTCTGGGAAGAGAAAGGGCATAAGCATTTATATAGCATCTATCAGGTGTCAGGTACCATGTTATACATTTTACAGATATTATCTCATTTGAGACTCATAACAACCCTGGGAGGTAAGTGATGTAATCATCTCTATTTTACAGTAGAGGAAACTGAGGCAAATGACTTGCTTAGTCATATGGCTAATACATATCTGGGGCTGGATTTGAACTCGGGTCTTTCTGACTCCATGCCTAGGGCTCTGCTATGCTGCCAGTTTTGCCTCTAATCCTCTGGGAGGAGAGAGGAAAAATGCAGCTGGTGAGTGAAAGTGATGAGAATCAGCATTAAAGTAGCAAAGGAATAGGAATAATATAGTCAGGAAAGAGAAATTGAGAGCCTGGGCTAGGGCTGGATCCAAATGTATTGGTCTTCTCCCCCGCTCCACCTCCCATGGTGGTGAACCCCTTCCTCATTGTGAGCACAGTGATCTTATCAATGTATTCTAAGATTTAATTAATTATCTTCACTGCTAAGGGCTGTGATATCATTTTGATTGCCATATGGGGTTGGGTTGGGCTGAAAAAACTCCATTCATTCTACCTGGAGGCAGCTTAGGTGGCATAATGTCTAGAGTACTGCACCTGAAGTCAAGAAGACCTGAGTTCAAATCCAGCCTCAGATACTTCCTTGGTAAGTCGCTTTGCCTCTGCTTGCCTCAATTCTCTCAACTATAAAATGGGGATAATAAAAGGACCTATCTCACAGGGTTGTTATGAGAATTAAATGAGATCATATTTGTAATCAGCACAGTTCCTGACACATAGAAGCTACTCAGCAAATGCTTGCTTCCATTGTCAAAGATTTCAAGTCAAGACTTGGATGAACTAGATTACTAGGTACTAGTGTAATTGGCAGATGTGTTTGTAGGCCTAGTGATTTTTGAAGTCTTGTTAATCAGGAGAAATGTTACAGTATCTGAGGACAGAAGCCCAGATTTAAAAAAAAAAAATAGGGAAGATATTTCATTCTTCTATTTATAAGCTGATGAGTTTCATTTCAATTCTTGACAAAATTCTAGGATGTGCTTTGAAAAGACAGTGCTCTCAAAAAATGAACTAGAGCAGTAATCACTAGGACCCAGATTGGGTCCATCAGAAATAGATATTCCAGACCAATTTTATTTCCATTTTTGATAAGTTTACTTGAATGAAATTCTACGATCAGTCAATAAACATTTATTAAACACTGACTATGTGTGAGGCATGTAGCCCTTGTGCTTGGCACAAAACTAAATATGAAAAAGAAAGGTGGTTCCTACCCTCGAGTAGCTTACAGACTATTGGAGGAAGAAAACACACAAAAGGAAGCCAGAAAGTAGAGACGGGAAGAGATAACCAGCATATGATGCTTAGATTTTAGAAGGGAATTTGTCAACATCTTGCATTAGGGGTGGGAAAATGTAGGCTAGGTGATGAAAAGTTTGGTAGCTTCAGAACAAATTGAGTAGCCAGATCCAGGGTAGTGATTAATGGATTAATACCAATTTGGAAGTAGGTCTCTACTGGAGTGCCCCAGGGAAGACAGAAAGCTAGGTTAGAAAACTAAGAGTCAGGATACATTAAGGTTATTAAAAGCTAAATCAAGAGAACAAATACAAAAAAGTAAAATATAATAGAGATAAGTGTGAATTACCACAATCGCTAAATGTACTGTACCAATTCGGGATGGAGTGATAGGGGACAACTCATATAGAAAAAAAGATCTAGGCATCTAGTGGATTACAACTTCAGTGTGAGTTACCAGTGTTCCAATGGAGACAGAACAGTCAAAGTGACCTTAGGTTGCATTAATAAAAGCATCATGTCAAGAAGGAGGGAAATTATAATCCTTTTCTCTGTCCTGGTCAGGCCAAATTTGAACTGTTGTGTTCAGATCTAGACAGAAGCACTGATAGACTGGCATGGGAAGGAAAGGGAACAAGAAGCTGAGTAGATTAGGAACCATACCATACAAGGATTAGTTGATTGTAGGAATTAGAAATAGTTAGCCTAGGGAAGAGAAGTCTTAATAGAGACATGACAGCTATCTGCGATGCTGCTGCGGCTGGTGGTGGTGTTTGTGATGGTAGTGGTGCCTCTCATGCCAGATGTTCTAGACATTGATGATTCAGAGACAAAAATGACACGTTCTCTCATGGGGAGAATGAACCTTGTGTCCTCTGTTCACTAATGAAACACTTTCCCCTCCATAACCTTGCAAATTAGTCACTGCAAGTATTTTTATCTAAACTTTATAGATAAAGAAGCTGTGACTCAGAGAGGTCTTGCTTAAAATCACACAAATAGCAACAGCCAGAATCTAGATTCTACTACTGGAAAAGTTGTCTTGTGGAGGCTGAGCCTCGTGCTTGTGTAGAAGTTGCTGAGAAGCAGATTTTGGTTGGATAGAGAATACTTCCAAAAAATTAAGGCAGTCCAGAAAAGGAATTGGCTGCTTTGAGAGGTGGTAAGTGCTTGTTACTAGAGTCCTTCTAGAAGAGGTTGGATGTGTTTTTGTTAGGGATGATGTTGAGGGATTGTTGTTCAGGTAGAAGTTGGACTATAAACATAGAGAAATTACATTGGCAGAGGGAGTTTTTCAGGGAGGAGGCCATTAAATTAAATTGCAGGCCTATCTAGTCCAACCCAACCAATATTTATATTACCATTTGATAACAGTGATAATGATTACATTGCCACAGTTTTGTTGGGAAGAAAACACTACACAAAGCTTAAACCACTATATAAATGTCAGCTCTTATATTGCTGAAGCCTGTTCCAGTTCTGTGATCATGAGACTTTGCTACTGAGGGAGGGAACCTGAGGTGTATTGGATGGCCCCCTTCATCATACCTCTTTTCTCTGTCTGTGATGTAGAATTTTGTACTGTCTAAAAGACCTTCTGATTTTCCACTTACTCTGCATAGTGGACCTCTGGACTAGGAAGGGTGAATCCCATGGAGACTTTTGACCTATCAAAACTTAATAAGTTGACATCCAGTTTATCATTTAACTGTCCTTTTGAACTCTGATTAGCATGAATTAAACCTAAGGAACCCAGTCAACCATGGTTGCCCCAAATAAAAGTTTGGTCAGGCCACATTTGAACTATTATATTAGTTCTGGATACCACATTTTACTATGATACTGAAGCCCAAACTCAGGACTTGCTCAAAGTACCTAGTTGTCATCCCATACACAATAGTTGTTTGTAATTCAACTTTTAAAACCAAAAGTTACATTTTTTTTTAATTATTGTAAATCATGGCTGCTCTCTTTGTCTATGAGCAGCTAAGTGGCACAGTGGATAGAGTTCAGGGTCTGGAGTCAAGAAGACCTGAGTTCAATTATGAAATGCAAAATAGATCATTTTGATTATGTTAAATTTAAAAAATTAAATTTAAAAATTAAATTTTCCACAAACAAAACCAATACAACTACTATTAGAAGGGAAGCAGAAAGGATATGAAGAGGCAGTTTTCAAATGAAGAAATCAAAGCTATTTATCAAAGCTATATCATATGAAAAATATTATAAATCACTTTTTATTAGAGAGATGCAAATTAAAAAAACTCTGAGGTACCACCTCACACCTATTAGATTGGCTAATATGACAGAGATTTGGGAAAATTGGCCCCTAATGCATTGTTGGTAGAGCTACGAACTGATTGAACCATTCTATTCAACTAACTATGCCCAAAGACAACCAAACTGTGTATACCCTTTGACCCAGCAATACTACTACTAGGTCTGTATACCAAAGAGATCATTAAAAAAGGGAAATGACCTATTTGTACAAAAGTATTTATAGTAGCTTTTTTTTTTTTTGTAGCAGCAAAGAATTGGAAATTGAGGATATGCTTATCCACTGGAGACCGGCCAAATAAGTTGTGTTATGTGGATATAATAGAAAGCTATCATGCTATAAGAAATGATGAACAAACAGACTTCGGAAAAACCTGGACTTAGATGAACTGATGTTGAGTGAAGCATGCATAGTAACAGCAATATTGTGTGAAGATCACCTATGATGGACTTAGCTTTTCTCAAAAATACAATGATCCAAGACACTTCCAAAGATTTGTGATAGACAATACTGTCCACATCCAGTCAAAGAACTTTGGAATCTGAATGCAGATCAAAGCATACTATATTGACTTTTTTGTTTTGTTTTTTTTCTTTCTCATGGTTTTTTCCCTTTTGTTTTGATTTTTATTCTATAACATGACAAATGTGGAAATATGTTTAACATGATTGTAAATGTATAACCTATATCAGACTGCTTGCTGTCTTAGGTAGAAGGGAGGGACAGGAGGAAGGGAGAAAAATTTGGAATTCAAAAACTTACAAAAATGAATGTTGAAAACTTTCTTTATTTGTAATTGGGAAAATAATAAATACTATTAATAGGAAAAAAAAGACCTGAGTTCATATCCAGTTTCATACACTTGCTAGCTGTGTGACCCTGGAGAAGTCACTTAACTTTTGTTTGCCTTAGTATACTCATCTGTAAAATGGGGATAATAGCACATACCTCCCAGGGTTGTTGTGAGACTCAAATAAGGTAATATCTGTAAAGAGCTTAGTACAATGCCTAACCCATAGTAAGTGTAATATGAATGTTAGCTATCGTCATAATCATCATTGAAAAGGCCCAGGAAAATAAACCCTATTAAAATCGCAGTTTTTCTACTAATAATTTGTGTGTCCTTGAAAAAAAGTCACTTTAGTCTCCAGATTCTAGTTTCTTTAATTGTGAAATAAAGGAGGCCGATGAGATTATCTCTAATATTCTCCATGTTTACATTAATAATTCTATGATTTCAGACAAACACAATTAGAACCCTAGGATTTTATTGTTTGATCTATGCAATTATGATAACAAACAAACCCAGCAACCATAAGCCTTAATTATAGGTTAGGTATTGATGCCAGCACATCTCCTGAAAATATAAACTTGCAAACTGACATGCCATGAAAGCAATGTGAAACATCACAAAAGCAATGTCCAAGCAGAAGGTTTCTTCAGTGATACACAGATTTTAAAAAATACACTAGAAGAAGATATATTACACACTGGTCAAACTCACATGGTTTCACAACCCCCATAAAACACTTCACAATTATGATTTGGATTAAAAAACTCAAAATCCAAAATGCTGGGCTACTTCATTCATAGTTCATGTTAGACATTCTCTCCTGAACCAGTTGTGCCCATCCTCATGATGCCAGCCTAGATGTTACTTCTCTTAAAGAAATAAGCCAAGATCATATTATTTTTTTATTCACCAGAATGAATCACAGTCATAGATTCCATTTCCCTCAGTTTCCACCACTGCTTAAATTTTGCCACCAAATGACAGTAGACTAGCTCTCATAGAGTACTGGTTCAGTCAAATCTATTTATTCCACATGTTTCTGGGAGATATCTCCTCTTACTCATGCTAACCCCTGACCCTCTTTCTAGAGAATACACAGACAATGCCTCGGCGGATCTCCTTGGTCTTGATGCTGTAAACAATTGGATTTACCATAGGTGGGAAGAAGAGGTAAATATTGGCCATGGTGGGTTGTAGCAAAGGGGGGAGGTGTCTCCCAAAGCGGTGCACCATGGACAGGCCAATCATGGGTACATAGTATACGAGTACAGCACAGACATGTGAACCGCAAGTATTGAGGGCCTTCCACCGGCCCTTGCCAGAGGCAATACCCGATACTGTGTGAAGGATGAGTACGTAGGAGATCACAATAATTAAGAAGTCCAGCCCAAATGTGGAAATTACAATGAAAAGTCCATAGATGTTGTTGATGGAGGTGTCAGCACATGGTAGGTGGACAAGGTTGGGATGTAAGCAGTAGGAATGGGAGAGGGCATTGTGTCCACAGAAAGGCAGGTGCTGGAATAGGACAGGTAGTGGGGCCATGAGCACCACACTCTTGAGTCCAGTTGTAATACCTATTGAAATAATTCGAGGCAAAGTCAGTATGACTGTATAGCGCAGTGGGCTATAAATGGCCACAAAGCGGTCTATGGACATGGCCAGCAGGATACCTGACTCCATGATGGAGAATGAGTGTATAGAGAACATCTGGAGCAGGCAGATATTGAAGTCAATCTCAGTTGAATCAAAGAGGAAAATTCCCAGCACAGTGGGAAGGGTAGAAGCAGATATTCCAAGCTCAGCAAGGGCCAGCATGGCTAGGAACAAGTACATGGGCTGGTGCAAGGTGGGATTCATATGGATGACATGGAGGATGGTCCCATTTCCAAGGAATATGATGATGTACATCAAGCAAAAAGGGATGGAGATCCAGATATGTTCAGCTTCCATCCCAGGGATACCAGCCAAAATGAATGTTTCAGGGGTGAACACCCCTATCAGACCAGAGCTATTACTAGTCTGCATGATGGAACCTTGGCACTATGGGAATGGTTTTGCCTAATGAATAAGAAACAAAGTGCCAGTCAGTTTAGGAAAATGGAGTTGTCCCTGGAGACAAATCCCAGGACTGGACATTGAAGAAATTACTAAAAAGAGAAGACGTATTCCTCATCCTTTGGAAACTTCAAATCTGATTGTAGAAACAAGATCCTTGCTTTGGGGAAGCTTTTTGGTATGATGGGGAAGATGGGGTCTTGGTACACAAAGAACATCTAGTATCATGAGGGAGAAGTGGGCATTGTTCACAAGGATATGATGGTCTGAAATCATACCCCCCTGTGGCTACATAGGACATGAGCAAAGCGTTAACATAGAAGGACTGTTTTGAGTAACTATAACCATGGAGTTTATCAGGAAAAGCTTCCTTGAGGAAATATGAAAGCAAGGAAAGAGAAAAATGTAGTTTTATAATGAGGATGAACAGGTGTTCCATGTTAATGGAAAGGAGATGGAATGATATACTCAAAGGTAGGGAAGAACAAGGTATGTTCTCTTTACGGAAATGGTCACAAAATTTAGAAAATGGATTAAAAAGCAATCAGCTGGCTAACTGAGATATTCTCCTACTAAGACCATATTCCCTTGGTAAGTGGCAAGAGCATGGGAAAGAGCACTGGAGGATACTGTGAGGGGACATGGATTTTTAGTTGTGTTTTATCAGTTACTAACTGCGTCTTTGAACATGCGACAACCTCTGAGTATTAGTGTCCTTATCTGCAAAATAGGAACAATATTACTAACACTATCTACCTGACAAAATTCATTTGAAGAAAGTATTTTCTAAACCTTAAAGCATCACATAAGGTGAATACAATATTTGCAAAGCACTTAGCTTAGTACCTGGCACATTTGCTATTGTTCAGTTGTTCAGTTATCCAACTCTTCCATGATCCCACGGACCATACTGTCCATGGGGTTT
The DNA here is from genome assembly GCA_028646515.1 of Pseudochirops corinnae. Taxonomy (NCBI): domain Eukaryota; kingdom Metazoa; phylum Chordata; class Mammalia; order Diprotodontia; family Pseudocheiridae; genus Pseudochirops; species Pseudochirops corinnae. The sequence continues at coordinate 78,696,318 of CM053588.1, read as the reverse complement.
TCTTGGTAAAGATGGTGGGATGGTTTGCCCTTTCCTTCTCCAGTGGATCAAGGCAAACCGAGGTTAAATGACTTGCTCCACAGTCACTCAGCTAGTGAGGGTCTGAGGCTGGACTTGAATTCAGGTCTTCTGACTCCAGGTACAGTGCTCTATCCACTGAACCACTCTGTCTCCCCACATTGGCTTTCCCCCAAGCCTATAATGTTCTCTCTCCCAATCTCTACCTCCTATCTTCTGTAGCTTCCTTCAAGTCTTACCTTCTGTAAGAAACTTTCCCCAGTTACCTTAACTTCAGTGTCTTTCCTCTGAGACTTTCTGCAATTTATCTTGGACATATTTTGTTTGAACATAGTTCACATATTGTCTCTCCCATTATAATGTAAGCTCCTTTAGGTCAGGGACTCTTTTTTTGCCTTTCTTTGTATCCCTCCCACTTAGCAAAGTGCTAGGCAGCAGTTTTCAACCTGTGGGTTATGTTCAATTTGTAACAATGAAAATACATCCTGCATATCAGATATTTACATTACGATTCATAACAGTAGCAAAATTACAGTTATGAAGTAGCAATGAAAATAATTTTATGATTGAGGGCCACCACAACATGAAGAACTGTATTAAAGGGTCACGGCATTAGGAAGGTTGAGAACCACTGTGCTAGGGATTGTTGTTCAGTTGTCTGAACCATGTCCTTCTCATCGTGATCCTATCAGGGCAAAGAATTCAAGAAGTTTGCCATTCTCCAGCTCATTTTACAGATGAAAAACTAAGGTAAACAGCTATTTGAACTCGGGTCTTCCTAACTCCAGGCCTGGCACTCTATCCACTGTGCTGCCTTGTCTAGCACATAGTAGGTATTTAATAAATCTTATTGACTGACTGATAATAGTAATACTGTCAAGTTCTTTCATTTGTATAGGGCAGAGTACTTGCCAAAGAGCTTTCTCAGTAATTCTTCCACCTGATCTTCACATCATTATTGTGAATGAAGGAGGAACAGGTTTTCTTTTCATCATAAGAAAACTGAGAATTGTAGAAATTAATGACTTTCTACAAGGTCACATAGTAATTTAATTGCACAATAATGACTAAAACCCAGATCTTCAGACCCGCTTCCAGAGCACTTCCTGAGATTCCTACTACACCTGTAGATTCATCTTTCTCCACCTGTCTGGAGACAGAATGGAGAAAAATTAAATCTCTTCTTCTAATAAGAACTGTGTAAAGATCAAGTGTTTGGAGGGTGGAGTTGGACCCACGAGCTGGGGGCTGCATCTGACATTGGGATTAAAGTTAGACTGAGGACAGGGGCAGGGATTGATAATGGAGCTTAATTGAAGGCTGTGACTAGAACCGGTACCATGAAATGGGAATAGGATTGGGGTCATGGGGCTCATGTTCAAGGAAATGGATGAAATCATTGATTGACATTTGTGTAGGCTTTTACATTGTGCAGAGTTCTTTCCACATGTTATCTCATTTGAGGCTCCCAATGACCCTATGAGACAAGTAGGTGTGGGTAGGAATTATTATCCCCATTGTGAACATGAGAAAACATTTTCAGATGGTTTAAATTATTTTATCAGGGTCACATAACTAATAAATTTCAGAGGCAATATTTGAAGACAGGTCTCAACCAATTCTGAGTTCAATGGTCTTTCCACTGTATCAGGACCCTATATCATGAAATGGAACTGGGGCTGGAGGCCATGGTGCTCCCTTACTGAAAATACTGAAGTTTTCTAATGTGTGCTCCTTTATTTCTTTGTCTTTTATATCACAAAACCTCTCTTTCTTTATCTCCCATTGTTGTCCCCTTCTCTTCTATTTTACATGATGAGCTAGCTCTCCTTCCTAAGGCTAAATTCTCTACCTATATCTTAGATCACATCTTTTTAAAAAATTCTTTCCCTGAATTCCCACCAGCAATTATCTCTTCTCTCTCATGTATCTTCAATCTTTCCATGGTCATTTGGTCTTTATCCTTAGCTTTTCTTCTATAAATTAAAAAAAAACAACCCCACAATACTTACACTTGAACCTTTCAAGCTATTATCTTAGCTCTCCCTTCACTATCAATGTTTTAGAAAGAGTATACCATATTCCCTGCCTGTACTTCCTTACCAGCCATTCAGTTTTCAGTCCTATGTAATTTGGTGTCCATTCCCATCATTCCATGAGGAAGCTCTCTGTGGTATCACTAAGGAACTTATGATCACAAAATCCAATAACCTTTTTTCAGACCTTATCTTTCTCAATCTCTCTCTAACATTTGCTACTGTTGACACCCACTTTCTGCTTCATGTTCCCCTTTATTTTTACTTACTCTCCCTTTTGTCAAAATTCTATACAGTCTTCTTTGATATTTCGTCTTCTATCTCTTCGGCCCTATTCAGTTCAACAAACATTTAATAATGGCTTATTTTTGCAAAGTGTATGAGGAAGGAGGGATATGAAGAGGAAACAAAAATAGTCCCTGATTTCAGGGAGATTATATTCTATATCCTTATCTTTATATGTGGGTATCCTAGTTTAAGATTTTACTCCTCAGATTTTTTTATTCTTCTTTTTCTATATCCACTTTTTTTTTGGTGACTTCAACATCTTTCATGGTTCTAATTATCAGTTCTATGAAGATGGTTAAAAAATTTGACATCAAGTCCTAATTTCTCCCCTGATATTTCACCCTGAAACTTCAGCTTCCTAATGTCCTTCTAGAACCCCAGATTCAACATGATTAAAATGGAACACATTATCTTCCCCTCAAAACCTGCCCTTTTTCCCAACTTCTCTAATTCTGTTGTAATACCACAAGCCTCCCCCTCACCCAGGCTCAAAATCTTGAAGTTATCTGTGAATTATGAATATTTTTTACCTCTAAAATACTATCTTTTCCTTTCTACTTCCACTATCACAACCCTAGTTCAGGCCCAAATCACCTATTTCCTGTACTATTTTAAGAGTCTTATATTTGTTCAGCTGGCCTCTGCAATCCTCTCTCTTACCCAATAGATTACCCAAGGAATCTTACTAATACCCAGCTCTGACCATGTAACTTTGCAGCTCATAACCCTAGTCTAGGGGTCCTCTCTTTTAATCTAATGCTTAGCGTAAAAACAAAACAAATCAACTCCACCCTCCCTCACCAAAAAAAAAGAAGTCTGAAATGTAAAGCCTTCCCAAATCCAACCCACCTTTCCAGCCTGATATGATACTGCCCCACGTCAGGCATTTTTAAGTTCTATTCATACTGGGGCTCAACATTCTTGAATCTCGTCCTGCTCTCTCCGACTTGACTGCTTTTCTGTAGGCTGGCCTCCAAATCTAAAACACATGTGACATATTTACCTACTGAGAACCTTTTGTTCCTCAAAGACTCAGGTCAGGTATTACCTTCTTTGGGCATCCATTCCTGAAACCACCTGCTTAAAATGGAATTTCCTTTCTCGTATTTTTATGGTGTTTTGTCTGAACCTCTTTTTTCACTCCCATTGAATTCTGCCTTGTATTAGACTTCTTGTGAATATGCTTTACTACCAGATACTTAGGTTATAACCTCCTTGAAGCTATGAGTTCTGTCCTTTTTTTTCACTTTTCTAACCTCAGAATCAAGCATTTCACATATTTGGCAGTAATTTATTTTTATTGAATTAAAGGATACATGAGTGAACAAGACTGGCACTCCAATGCTTACCATGATCAAAGAGGCAAATTCAGCTTCTTTTGAAGTTGAAAGACATCACATCTATGCCGCCTCATACCTGACATCTTCTTTCTGGGCATATGGGGGCAGGCCTTTACAACTTCTTAAATATGCTTAGGGAAGACCCACCTAGGCAGCTGAGGCACTGTGGCAATAAGCAGGTAGGATGATGGAGAGAGGAGAAAGTCCTTTGAGGAATAATTATCCATTTAGTTACTATTTTATTTTACACTGATTTAAGGAGCTCTCTGGGAATTCCTGAGAAACTAGAAACCAAAATCATCACCAAGACAAAGGTCTAGAAAGAAATCAGTCAACCGTGAACTTAGGCAAGTCAATTAATCTTTATATGACTCAGTTTCCAATCTATAAAATGATAGTGTTAGACTACATGATCTTGAATGTAATTTATTACCCCAAACTTTCTTTTAGTTAATGAAAATTGACAGGTGCCTAATGGACATCAAACAGTAAGTCCAAAAGAAGTTGGATCTCTCCTGCCTCTCTTTTCTCCCCTGTCTAGGATTTCTTGAAGAAGAAAGGCACATTCATACACTGTTGGTGGAACTGTGAACCATCCTAGCCATTCTGGAAAGTAATCTGGAATTATGCTAAAAATTTATTAAAATGTCACTCAGAGATCCAGCTGCTAAGTATGTATTCCAATGAAGTTAGAAGTGGAAAGAAATATCTTTTGTACACTAAAACTATTCAGAGCCATACTCTTTTTGTAAATTATAGCAAAGAACCGGAAGCAAATTAGACATCCATCAATTGGACAAAGGCTAAACAAATTGTGTTACATGAAAGTAATGGAATATTACCATACTACGATGAATTGTGTTAAAGAAGTGAGAGTAGTGTGGGAATACTTATGAATTGATTCATAATGAAGTTAGTAATATCAGGAAAATAATATGCATAATAATGAAGATAAATAAAGAAAATAAGATGAAACTAAATGCTACATTATTATAATGATCAAAATTGAACCCAAAGGAGAGATGAAACAATGTACCTGTCTTTCCTTAGTGAAGAACTGGAGGGCTATGAATGTGATATATTGCTTCTGCTGTCAGTCATGATCAATGTATTGTTTGGTTTTACTGAATGACTTTTTTCCTTCCTCATTTTAATCTTTATTGTGGGGGATAGTTCCTTGGATGGGGAGGACATACTCATAAATGGATATGATGTATAAAAAGGATCACTAAATATAAAAGCAACTTAACCAACAAATATAACTGTCTTAAAGTAAAGAGGAAGGAAGAGAGAGAAAGAGAGAGAGAGAGAGATTGACCCAACAATCCATATAGGATCAACTAAATGTATAAAAAATGTCCATAGTCCAGATAACATTATTCAACTGTATGATCAGTCCATTTAGTTCAGCACTACACACATTTGAGACAGACACAGTTTACAGAAGAGTGAATTGGACTTAGCATTCAATAGGAGGAAGAAATCAGGTGACTAGGATATATTTGTGCTTCCATGTAATTGCAAATCTTGATGCACCACAGTCTCCAAAGAATCAAACTTGAAGGAGACTCAAATGTCAGTGAGGACTTGTGTGGAGGGTTCAACAGATGGGCTATACTATATTTCCAGAACGATCTACACATAAGAAGAAATATCATTTAGTAAAATATGATTACAAAAGTAGGTGGATTTATTAGGTAGCAAGAACAAGAGACAATAGATATTTGGGCCAATATCGCCCAAATGCCACGTAAAGGAAGGCCTCTAATATGTTAGAAGGTCCCATGTAATACTAATAACAATAGCAATAGCAAAAATAATTAATATGACATAGTACTTTAAAGTTTGCAATTTTTTTTCATATATGATCTCATTTGATCCTCCCAACAGTTCTCATTCTATAAATGAGGAAATTGAATTTCAGAGAAGGTAAGAGTCACTCAGATGGTAACAGTGAGGCATAATTCAAACACAGGCATTCTTTTTTTTTTTTTTACACATGAGTTTATTTTTTTTCTCTCAATGACTTGTTTATTTACTTTTAGTTTACAAGATTCAGTTCCACAATCCCTTGAGTTTCAGATTTTCTCCCCTCCCTTCCCTCCCCCCCCCCACCATGGTGGGGTGCATTCATGTATAGGATCTGCAAATACTTTCACATTGTACAACAGTCTGGTTGTATA
>CM053588.1:78661111-78689953 GCA_028646515.1 Pseudochirops corinnae | reverse complement strand
AAAAACTGCCTCTGTAGTTTTTACCCATTGATTCTCATTCTGCCCCCTGGTGCCAAGCATAATAAAGCAAATGCCTCTTTGACTGGACAGCTCTTCAAATACTGGAATACAGTTATCATACTTCCCCAACCCACCCCTCTTCTTCAGACTAACCATCGAGTTCCCTCAGCTGTTTCAGTTTCCTCATTTTCCTAGTCACCCTCCTGTGATCCTCTGCATCTCTTCTATAAATACTTAAGCCTCTTTTGCTGAATGCTCATAGTGACCAGTGGAACATGTGGGAGAGAGGTCAGACTGTGCTTTATAAGGTTACTGTCATAACTCAGCAAGTAGGTGAGTTTTATTTAGCAAATGAGTAATCTTGTACAGGAGTTGCATTATAGGTTCTTTCTTCTAGTATAGGGCAATCGGTGGGGTATGCCATGTTTTTGAATCCCTAGGAAATTATCAACAACCTAATTAAAATCTAATCAAAATGTTATGTGGGTGATGTTTGGAATTTATGTTTATTTTGAAGTAAAGATTGAGTGTATCTGTTGACACCTGGGCCTAAGAGAGACTGAGCTCCTTCCAGTTGAGCAAGTATATAAACTGTAGAGAACTATGAGCTACTCATCAACTTAAGCATGAGCAATGGCTTGGTGAAATCCCAGATCACCATCCTGGGTCATTTAATTTCACAGAAGAAACTGGTGCCAAGAACATTCTCTGCTGAGTGATTTGAGTAGTTATAGGAATATCAGCACCTTGATGTACGTCACCCATGAAGGAGGGGAAAAAATTACAAAACAGCAGTTTGTAACAGAATTATAAGAGAAGAAGGGAAGGGAAGGAACACTTCTTTGGGTTGGGGACCTTTAGGACATTTGCAGTTCATGGCTATAAATCTTATCACCAGTAAAAGAATCATGTCCATGCCCCTTCCCCACACTCTGAATCACTGCCATTATGGGCTCATCTGATCAGATAATGGAAGAAAATGGAAATTGGAAAAAAAAAAATAAAGTAAGTTAATGCCTAGCAATAGTAAAATATAGCAAACATTCAGTAAGAAGCGAAATAAAGTGTGGCTAGGTGGTGCTGCGATTAGAGCACCAGCCCTAGAGTCAGCAGAACCTCAGTTAAAATGCAGCCTTAGATACTTAACACTTACTAGCTGTGTGACCTTGGGCAAGTCACTTAATCCCATTTGCCCTGCCCTTCCCCCCTCAAAAAACAAAACAAAACAAAACAAAAAGTGAAATAAAGATCTTGGAATCACAATATGCCATATTTGGAAGGTATTCCACAAGTGACTTATTGGTTACTAGAGCATTCTTAATATTGTTGAAATGTTAAGTGAGAACTAATTGGCTTATTAAAACTACAAAGTATGAAAATAATAATAATGGCTAATCTCTACTATAGTCAGTGATAGATCTCAAGGTGCCACAGCCTAGTAGTGGAAACATCTCTTAAAAATAGAAGCTGTTAAAATGGATCACAGAACTTTTGTGAACTTTCCTGTGTTGGAAAACGGAAGCCAGAGCTTACAATTTCAGATGTAGAAATATTTTCCTCCTTCATGATGTCACTAATAGGTTTCTATAAGCAGCCTCTAAATTGATCTATAGGTGAATTCTCAGTGCATTTGTACTGTGGTGAGCTGTAGCCACAGTCTTGCTGTGCTTCACAAAAGTTTCTTTTTTTTTTTCCTAGAAGACTTTTTTATCTTTTAATTGTATTTATTTCATGCATTTTTTTAGCTGTTATATTTAACTACACATTCTGCTCTGTAACTATTATTACATCCTGGAATTAACACCTTGAATCTATGGTTCCTGCTTCTTCATTGGCCTTGCCTTTTTCTTTAGGAGGCCTTCTACTGTTGTGGTAGGAAGTTTTTTTTTTTTTTTCTTTGTTGTTTACTCGGCTTTCAATCTTTTCTTCCTGGTCTTTTTTTCTCCTTTTTTGAAAACTTGATTCAGAAAATTTTATTTCAGCTCCTCTTTTTAATCCACCTCTTCTGGTTGGTTATTTTATTCAAGATGTGATTTTAATCAGTGATTGAAGTTTTCTTTTCTTATTTCATAGATATTTATTTTTATTTTTAATTCATGACATTTTTCCTACTTTATTTCAAAATGTTGGTATTCTTCCCTTCTGGTGCCTAGTATTGCTACTACTTAATTGTGCCCCATTCTAGTGTAAACCTTGGCTCAAAGGACCAATCGCATGGGACTCTCTCCTCATTGATGGAGATTGGTGCATATTGATCAAGTGCCTTTGAGAGGGGCAGGCAAAATTAGCAAGAGCTAGAGAGGACAGAGCTCTATTTTTCTGGCTTCCAACACGGAGAAAGAAAATATGCAGTTCCAACTTTTCTTTAAGTCCCTGAAAGGAAAGAAAGATGCTCTGGGAAGAGGCCAGCATGGAGAAAGGCAATATCTGTATGATCCCTATCCTCAGCTTATTATACTAGAGGCTTTAAGGAATTTTCCCTTGAGTAAGATTTGAGATTCTGTCTCTTGGCTAAGCTATGCTATCTAGATTCTAATGGGAGAGCTCATTCCCTTTATGTTGTCTGGTATATATTCTATATATAGTTCCTCTGATTTTTTTTTTTGCAACTTACTCTGATAAATGGGTTTATTGGCTATTTGCTATGTGTGTGTGTTCACTGTGGAACACTGCGGTGGGAAAGGAGTCAAGCCTTAAATATATAGATTGGGATGCTCCTTCCTTTCATTCTAATGAGTAGTGATCAGACTGAAGCTTGAACTTAAAATTTACTTTCACTAAACTTCCTTGGGAAAGGTTTGGGATGTGAGCCACACAGATGTGAGCCACATCTAGACAAATCTTTGTGGGAATACCTAACATATATATTTCACCAACTAGGCATTTGACCTGCTTGGATTTAGATGTTGTGGTACTACTCTGGAAGTCATTAGTACTGCTGTCGTCTTTATAATCCATAACATTGCTTATTACCTATTCTGCATAGGATACTAGGGAAAGAAAGAGTCATACAATATAAACTGTTTGGGATGAGCTTATAGTCCAAGAGGAGAGGCAGGACACACATTTAAATGAATAATTAACCATATAAAGGAGCATAACAAAATATCGTATGTGTGATATAAAAAAATAAGTGCTTCAAGTTGAGCCAAGATGATGGAGTAAAGGCAAGGATTCACCTAATCTCTCCCTTTAACCCCTCCAAATACCTATATAAAATTACTCTAAACAACTTTTAGAGCAGCAGAACCCACAAAAAGACGGAAGGAAAAAAATTCTCAGCCCATGACAACTTAGAAAGTCAACAGAAAGGTCTGTTGTACCAGAATGAGAGAGGAACAAAATCAAGCCCAGGCTTTGCCAGCACAGACTTGGCCCCAGGAAACCAGAAGCAGGCTTTGGGAAGACTAAATTAGTGGTAGCAGTAGTGGTTTCCAGATGAGTCAGCCCACAGATGCCAAAGACAACTTAGAAGGTGTAGGTAATTAATTTAGCAGGTACTTGATCCTTAGTAACTAAGGGCTAAGTACTTCTGTGAAAGAGGAAGAAGGTGTGAACTCTGTCTCTTGTGTGAAAGAGATAGAGGGCATGAATTCTGTCTTCCTGTTGCTCACTTAGCAGGAGGGGGTTGGCTGAGACAGGAGGCCAGTGTGCCTATATAAGAAGAATTCCAGAGACAGAGTCAGAGTCAAGAATGTTCCTGGTGGCTCCCGGTGGAGGGAGCAGAATTGTCCCAGTATCTGGGAGCTGGGCTGCTGGACTGAGAATTGAGTTGGAGTTTTTGAGAGAGAGAGAGAAAGAGAGAGAGAGAGAGAGAGAGAGAGAGAGAGAGAGAGAGAGAGAGAGATTCTCTCCCAGCATCTGGAAATTGACTGAGTTGGAGTTTTCTTGAGAACAGAATCTGGTGAAGGCTGAAGTGTCTGTTGCCTGGAAGGCTGAAATTTCTACTGGCTCCTAAGGCCAGCTGAACTGCTAGAGGACTGAAGAAGCATGATCGAGATAAGGCTTTATTTGTTTGTGGCTTGGTTGATCCTTGAATTCCCAGCAACAGAAGTTTTGAAGGGTTTGAGAGGTTCTGGCCCCTGTGAACTTCAGTGTGTACCAAGAACTGCCCGGAGGACTAGAAACCAGAGAGCTGTCTGCCTCGGAATCCAGGTGACTGTTTGGTGGATTCAAGTAGGAGATGGGACCATGGAAGGGGATCCAGGGAATCAGAGAGACCACCCCAAGACAAGATAAAGAAAAGGCCTCCCCTTGGACTCATGATGAAATTGAAGTGTACTAGACACCTAGGGGTGGAAGGTTTTGTGTAATTTTCTAATGATTGTATTTAGTGATTAATGATACTTAGTGACTGATTGCTAGATAAATGGCTGATTAAGTTAATCTATGATTACCCCATGAGTGGAAGAATGATTATTGTGATTTGTTGTGAAATAAATGAATGATTAAGTAAGAAGGGTTCTCCCCCTTAGGGAAACCAGATGATTATTCTTTTGTTCTTTGTTCCAAATACCATGGCCACTGTAGTGAAAACTGTGTGGTCATTCTAATGTTAAGCTGTTGTGAACACTATATTGTGATTTTCTGTGATAAGACATAATGTTGTGAATATTATATTGTGATTTGTTGTGAATATTTGCCTTGATTTGTAATGGAATAAATGGAGTGTTCACTATCCTGTGTAATCCAAACCTTAAAAGCTATTCACAGTAGCATTCTTTTGGGAAGCTGCTCGTGCATGGTATTACAGAAGCCCAACAGGAAAGGTCTTTGCATTTGGGTGAGAGTGGAGTACATTCCAGGGCAGGCTGCACCAGCACAGCCTTGGCCACACAAACCAGGAGCACACCTTGGGAGTGACTGAATTAGCAGTGTCAGTGGCAGCAGCTGCTTCTGGGGTTCTCAGTACACAGAAGGTAAGGGAGTAAAACAATTGTCAGAAGGAGATGATATAAGTTTTTTTGCTAGCACTGAGGCAGGACTTTGTTGCTTTGCCTATACTTGGATCCAGGTTGCAGTTCTGGGTAAAGAGGAGCAGTAGCAGAGCAGAGCAGAGCTTGTGGCAGCAGTGGGGGGAGGACCCTCCTCACAGTTCCAGGGCAGAAAAGAGTGTTTGTGGTCACTCACAGACCAGACCACAGGCCAGGAGAGTAGTAAACAACTCTTTTTAGATCATACAACCTTGGAAGAATAAAAAACTTACGGGTCCCTAGAAATATCTCTGAAAATTGCTGAATAAAACCCCTGAAACCTGGGACAGCATGCCCTCCACCCTTGCACTACTTTAACAAAGAGCTGAAAGTCAAGTAATAGGCTAGGAAAATGAGCAAACTACATAAAAAAAAAACCCACAAAGAACAAAAACCGAACCCTCTGACTACTGAAAGTTATTATAGTGACAAAGAAGATCACGACAGATACTCAGAAGAAGACTAGAAAATAAAGAAGCTCATACATCTAAGTCCTCCAAAAATATATAAATTGGTCTCAGTCCATGGAACAGCTCAAAAAGGATTTTGAAAAGTAAGAGGGGTAGAGGAAAAATAGGAAGAAAAATGAGAGCAATACATGAAAATCATGAAAAAAATGAGTTAACAACTTGGTAAAGGAGAAACAAAAAATACTGAAAAAAATAACACCTTAAAAATCAGACTAGACCAAATAGTAAGAGATCCAAAAAGTCAATGAGGAAAAGAATGCTTTAAGAGGCAGAATTGACCAAAAAGAAAAAAGGAGGTGCTAAAACTCACCAAAGAAAATAATTTCTTAAAAATTAGAATGGAACCAATGGAAGCTAATGACTTTATGAGAAATCAAGAAACATTAAAACACAGACAAAAAATGAAAAAAAAAATAGAAGACAATGTGAATTATCTCATTGAAAAAAAAACTGACCTGGGAAATAGATACAGAAGAAATAATTTCAAAATTATTAGACTTCCTGAAAGTCATGATAAGAAAAGAACCTACACATTATCTTTCATGAAATTATCAAGGCCAATTGCCCTGATATTCTAGAACCAGAAGGTAAAATAGAAACTGAACAAGTACACCCATCACCTCCTGAAGAGATCCCAAAATGAAAAATCCCAGGAATATTATAGCCAAATTCCAGAATTCCCAAAGAAAAAATATTGCAAACAGCCAGGAAAAACAAACAAACAAACAAACAATTAAAGTGTTATTGAGTCATAGTCAAAATAGTATAAGATTTAGCAGCTTCTACCTTAAAGCATTGGAGGGCTTGGAAGATGATATTCCAGAGAGCAAAGGAGCTAGGATTACAACCAAGAATCACCTACCTGCAAAAATTAGTGCAATCTTTCAGGGGAAAAATTGATATTCAAAATGAGATAGATCAAGCATTCTTGATGAAAAAAACAGCTGAACTGAAAATTTTACTTTCAAATACAAGACTCAAGAAAAGCATAAAATAGGTAAACAGGAAAGGGAAATAAATCGTAAGGGACATGATAATCTTAAACTGTTTACATTCCTACACGGGAAGATGATATTTGTAATTCATAAAACCTTTCTCATTATTAGGGTAGTTAGAAGGAGTATATATAGATAGGGGGCAAAAGTGAGAGTTGAACATGAAGGGATGATATCTGAAAAATAAAATTAAGGGGTGAGGATGAATTTCTTGGGAGAAAGAGAAAAGGAAAGGCAGAATCAAGTAAATTGTCTCACATAAAAGAAGCGAGAAAAAGCTTTTATAATGAAAAGGCAGATGGGGCAGGGGAGGAGGAGAAACTATACCTTACTCTTATCAGAATTGGCTCAAAGAGAGAATAACATGAATAGTCAATTGGATATAGAAATCTACCTTACCATACAAGAAAGAAAGAGGGGAAGAAAATAAGAGAAGGGGGGAGGAGTGTAATGGAAGAGAGGGCAGAATGAGAAGGGAGGTGATCAGAAGCAAACCACTTTTGAGGAGGACAGGATGAAAAGAGAAAGAGAATAAATGGAATGCAAGGAATAGGATGGAGGGAAATACAGTTAACAGTAGTAACTGTGAAGAAAAAAATATGAAGCAAGTTTCTCTGATAAAGGCCTCATTTCTCAAACATATAGAGAACTGAGTCAAATGTATAAAAATAAGGCCCACTCTACAATTGATAAATGATAAAAAGATATCATAATTTTTCAGATGAAGTAATCCAGACTATCTATAGCCATAAGAAAAAATACTCTAACACTACTGATTGGAGAAATGTAAATTAAAACAATTGTGAGGTACTACCTCATACCTATTAGGTTAGCTAATAGGACAGAAAAAGTAAATGACAAATGATGGAGTTAATATGGGAAAAATGAGACTTTAATGAATTGTTAGTGGAATTGTGAATCAATTCAATAATTCTATAGAGCAATTTTGAACTATGCATAAAGGGCTATAAACCATACATACTCTTTGACCTAGTAATATCACTGCTAGGTCTGTATGCCAAAAGATATTTAAAAAAAAACAAAAACAAAAAGGAAAAGGACCCAAATATGTACAAAAAAATATGTATAGCAGCTCTTTCTGGGGGTAATGAATTTGACTCTGAGAGGAAGCACATCAGTTGGGGAATAGCTAAACAAGTTGTGCTACACAATTATGATGGAATACTATTGTACTATAGAAAATGATGAGCAGGATGCTCTCCAAACAACCTAGAAAGACTTGCATGGGCTGATGAAAAGTAAAATGTACTATGTACAAAGTAACTGCGATATTGTAAGATGATGAGCTGTGAATGATTTAGCTACTCCCAACAATATGAGGATCCAAGTCAACTCTGAAGTACTTTTGAGGAAAAATGATATCCATCCCCAGAGAAAGAACTGATGTTGTCTGAATACGGATTGAAGTATACTTTTCGTTACTTTATTTTTCTTAAGTTTTTTTTCTCTGTGTTTTCTTTTCCAACTATTATAGATATGTTTTGCATAACTACCCATGTGTAGCCTAATAATAATAAATGCTTCAGGTCTTCAGAGAAGGAATGGTAAACCTCTTTCCTTTACATTTTTTTTTCCATTTGTTCCTTTGACACTATTGATTTTTTTGTTCTTCCAAATGAATTTTGTAACTAGTTTTTCTAATTCAGTAAACTGTCTTTTTGGTAATTTAATTGGGATGGCATTGGATATATAAATTAGTTTAGGTAAAATTGTCATTTTGGTTATATTGGACCTCCTCTACCCTTAAATGATTCATATTTCTCCAATTATTATTATTATTATTTTTTTTTTTGGAGAGGGGAAGGCAGGACAATTGGGGTTAAGTGACTTGCCCAAATTAACATGGCTACTAAATGTTAAGTATCTGATGCCACATTTGAACTCAGATCCTCCTGACTCCAGGGCTGGTGCTCTGTTCACAGTGCCAACTAGCCCCCCTATTCCTCCAATCATTTAAATCTGATTTTAATTGTATAAAAAGTTTTTTTTTAATTTTATTTCTATACTTCCTGGTTTCTTTTTGGCAAATATACTCCCAGGTATTTTATACTGTCTGGAGTTATTTTAAATGGGCTATCTCTTACTGTCTCTTCTTGCAGGATTTTATTTGTGATATATAGGAAGGCTGTTGATTTATGTGCATTTACGTTATGTCCTGCTTATTGCTATCGCTGGATTTCCAATACAATACTGAATAATATTGGTGATACTAGCCATCCCAATTTCACACCACATCTTACTGGGAATGCCTCTAGTTTATCCGCACTACAAATAATGCTCATTGATGGTTTTAGATAAATGCTTTTTAATAATTTTAATAACTTAAGGGAAAATCTATTTATACCTATACTTTCAAATGTTGTTAATGGAAGAGTATTGTACTTCAACATTCTTTTCTCTGCCTCAGTGTTTCATGGGAAAGGGAACTCAAGCCAGGTACTTAAAACCAAAGTTGGAAAGAATTAATTCTACTTTCTCCTCCAAACTGAAATGAAGATAATGAGCCCAGCAGATTCAGCAAGGAAAGGAACAGCTCTATAAATGTCTCAATCATATTCTACTCTTTCACTTGGAACTTTTAGCCTAGAGGATACTTCTTCTCTGATGGAAGGGGTATAAATCCCCAAGAGGGTCCTGAGCATCATCTCATCACTAATTTTCACCTATTCCCACTCTGTCCCTTCCCTGGAGTCTCAAATCAGGCTATAAAAATACTGACAACAAGAATTTCCCACATTGTGAAAGGCAGGAAGAGGGATCCACATAGTTCTGTGTATAAGGCTAAGTTTCTGTCAATCTACTTTTCTGGATGGGTCTGGTGAGTTCTGGGATTCTCCTGGGCTAGTGCATTCCTTGGCCTCTTCTATTTTCTTCTTGTTCCATGACTACATAGAGCAAATCCCAGACCCAGAGCAATGTTATATAAATGGGGGTATTAGGATCTCAAAGAGGATAGTAAACATTGAATTGGAAGCTGAGAAACCTGGCAAAACTCCAATTTTGTCACCAATTAATTGTGTGACCTTTAGTAAATCACTTCCGTATGTGTTTGTCTGTGTCTGCATGTGTGTTGAGAGAGAAAGAAAAAGAGACAGAGACAGAGATTGAGAGATTTGATTAGATGACTTCCTTCTAGCTGGAATATAATTGAAAGAGCTAGAGAAGCCAATAGGCAGAGAGAGCTGAATGTCCAGAGGATAATTCAGATTCGGAAGGAACTAGAAGTGGAAAGGGCACTGGATATGAAATCCATCCTCTCAGAATCCTTAATGAAAGACATTTTGCATTACCCTAAAACAAAATGCTTTCATGATAACACTCCTGCAAGGTAAGCAGTAGAGATGTAATTATTCTCATTTCATAACTTCATTTCATAACTAACTAAGTTGAGAGATTGAGTGACTTGTAATTAATGTCAGAGCCAGGATTTAAATCCATGTGTTCTTGACTCAGCATTCAGGAGCATTTGCATTATGCCACAGCTGGCTCTTGGGATCGTATAGCTGGTCCCTGGGATTTATTTCATAAAAGCTAAAGTTCAGGTCAGGTCTAAGGCTGTTCAGCACAGAGGCATGGGATGGACAAGAACAGTGCTCTGCAGCCTTGAGAAGGAACAGAAGACACAGACCTGGGGATAGGAAGCAATACTTCTGGATAGCTAGAACTACAGAGGACTGACTTCAAGTTAAAATTGCTTTAAAGATATTTACCACCCAAGGGCTTAGAGAAGATCTTGGATAAAGAATGGGGTGTGTGTGGAGGGGAAAGCATTTCTATTTCTTTGCTGTCATCATGACATCCAGGGAGGCAGATTCTGCCCTCAAAGGGAACTCCAGGAATATGCTACTTATGCAGGCTCTCTGCCAGTCTGGGGATCAGAGACACTTCAGATCAAATGAGTTCGATCTGGGACAGCATCTGCCTGCTTTTCTCCAGTTCTCCATAATCAGAGATATAATGCTTAAAGTTTTACAAAGAACTTTCTTTACAAAGATCTTAAGATAAGCAAAGTAAATATTATCCAGATTTACAGATGAAGAAATTGAGACCTAAATAAGTTAAGTAATTTACCTGACATCACATAGATTGTCAGAAACAACGTTCAAACTCAAGGACTTGAGCTTGAAGGCTCAAGCTTGTTTCAGTATACTCTGTCATTAGACTGAGAGCTCCTTGAGATGAGAGACTGGACTGTATTTTGTCTTCAACTGTATCCCCAGCACTCAGCATAGTCCCTGGAAAACAGTAGGTGATAAATCAGTGGTTCTCAACCTTCCTGATGCCGTGACCCTTTAATACTGGTATGTGGGCATATCTGCATGTGGGCGGACCCGTCTGGAGAGGAATAGAGGAGCAGTGTCTCGGTTGGAAATATGTGTTTTCCGATGGTCTTAGGTGACCCCTGCGACCCCTGTGAAAGGGTCATTCGACTCCCAAAGGGGTCGTGACCCACATGTTGAGAACCACTCAACAAATAAATGTTGACTTTTGCCAAGCTGTGGGATCTTGTCAAATAACATCATTTTTAGGAGGAAGAATGTGAGCCCAGAAAAAAAAAAATTAACACAGAAATGTCTCCTGATTCATAACTCATAGATTTATTAGGAAATAGGTTTATTAGGAAAAACACTACCTGAGGACCTTTTAGATGTTTGATTGTCAAGCCACCAATTCCTTCCTTCCCATAAACTGTAATACACTGTGGGCTGCCATAGTTTAACTCTAGTAAAAATGTCTTCTTTAAGCCTCTAATCTCTGTTCAGGCAGTCAGTCTGAAGGCATTAATGATGGGCTTATCATGTGCCTCCTCCCTGTGGTAAACATTGGGAATATGTTGTTGTTCAGCCATTTCAGTTGTGTTTGATTCCTTGTGACCCCATTTGGTGTTTTTTTTTTGCAAAGACATTGGAGTTGTTTGACACTTCCTTTTCTAGCTCATTTTACAAATGAGGAAACTGAGGTAAACAGGGTTATACGACATGCCCAGAGTCACTCCCCTAGTAAGTGTCTGAGGCCACATTTGAACTCAGGTCTTTCTGATTCCTGGTCTGGTTTTCTATCCATGGTGCCATCCAGCTGATAAAAACAAAAATATAGTCCCTGTCCTCAAGAGCTCACATTCTAATGGGGAAGACAGAATGCAAATAAACACAACACACAAGACATCTACAGTGTCAACGGAAGATAATCCCATAGGGAAGGCGGCTGGCAGTGGGGTCTGCTGTGCTAGGGATGAGGGGGGCAGGGAGAGACAGGAAAAGGACTCTTCCAAATGGTGGGATTTAAGTTGGGTCTTGAAGGAGACTAGAAAGCTGGAGATTGAGGTGAGGTGGGAGAGTATTCTAGGCATGGGCAACAGTTAGGAAAAAGGCACAGAATGGAAGAGATGGAGTTTTGAGGGCAAAGAATAGGACGATGCGGACAGTAGAGTTTACTTAAGTGGTAATGCTAGAGAAGATGGGAAATTGCTCATTATTGTTTGGCCCTCACACTACTCCCAGGGCAGTCCTTTCTCTGCATCTCTCCACAATCTAACTCTGCTTTCAGTGAAGCTTGTGTTTTTAAACAGCCCTTGAGATGTCCTGTCTATCCCTGGGTATATGCTACCAGGGAACCTGCATTATGAACCTAGAGTTTTCCTGGGGAGGGAAAAATTGTATCTCCTGAGAAACAGCTCTGACAATAATAAGAAGTAGGAGGGATGTTGGGCAGAAGGCTTTTCTTCTTTCCAGTGAAAGATGGTTCAGTGCTGAGGGATGCTGGGAAGTGTGTGCCTGTGTGTGTGTGTGTGTGTGTGTGTGTGTTTGTGTGTGTACATTCAAGTGAGATTATTGGTTGACTATGATGACTTCAGAGAGAATAATTAACCATGATTTATCAGTGAAGTGGGGACTTGTAGTGTGTTGGAGTTGATGATAAATTCAGTGACTCAAGATATTCAATAAACCATTCCATGAATTTAGAAAATTTATTCGAAGTCCTTTTCCAATGAGGTGTTCAGTGAAGAAAGTTCAATGAAATGGAATCAAGAGTCCTGGATTCTAGTGTTAGTTCTACCACATACATTGGTCAAATTGCATTATTTCCCTCAGACTCAGTATATTTATTTATGGTTTGTACTAAAAGGTCTACTGGAGTGAGCACCACTGCTGGAGTTAATGAACATGGATTCCAAACTTGCTTCTGAATACTACCTCTATGACCTTGGGCAAGTCACTTGTCCTTCCAAGACCTCAGCTGTCTTATTTGTAAAATGAAAAGGCTGAACCAGATGGCCTCTGAAATTTCTTCCGGTTCAAAATCTATGACTCTTTGACAATATGATCATATTCCTTTTCATTTTCCCTATTTATTTAAGGAGGTCCATGTGACTTGCAGGCAGATTTGTTTCTTGGTAGATAAGAACTATCTTTGGACAGCGTTTCCCAGAATGCCTTGGGCCAAAGAGCATGATCACTGACAAAACACCCAGAAGGTGAAATTTCTTAGGGTTGTAAATGAGGAATGTCTCCTGTCATGGGGGTTTTTTAAAGAGGAAAGAGAGAAGAAATAAAAAAAATGAAACTTTACAGAAAGAACACTGACCATTGTTGACTGGTACCCCATGGGTCATGTCTCATCTAAGCCTGAGGGAGCTGATACAACTATAAAACATGGGAGCCTGTACACTTCTGATATAGTTTATGATTTGTTGAACGTGCCCATCTAGTGACAAGAGACACTGCTACCCAAGCAGTGAGCAACAACTGCCATTTGTGTTCATTTAATGAGAGTGTCCAATATTCTATCAATTCCCTATCCCACACCACTATAGAATAAGGTAGTTCTGGGGAGCTATGAACTCATAGTCCTAGTTATCTGGTAATCAGGAATATTTTGAGGAGATTCTGTTGAATTGTCCTTATGTATAATATAGCTTATGCTATTTTGTTACAGTATTTTCTCAATATCATTATTTTTTATCTTTTGATTGAATTTTTCCGTTATCACAGGATATAAAATCAAGTGATTTATAACCCTTGCATGGGGAGAGGGAAATCAAAGAGGACAGGGACTTGCAGTCATAACATGAAGCAAAATAAGCCCTGATGAAGCTTTGCCAGTGGGCAAGTAAATAAGGAATAGCTAAAGTCTTTAGAGCTCTATAATTCTGAATGTAAGCCTTTAATTTTTCTATCTCTTGATTCTCCTCTAAAAGGGTTTTCTGATGTCTCTGTGACAGAAGATCTGACAGTGAAGATTTCCCTGGTCTCTCACCATGGGACTTTTCAATGTCTCACATCCCACTGTCTTCCTCCTGACAGGGATTCCTGGCCTAGAGAGCACCCAGAAGTGGCTGGCTGGGCCCCTCTGCATGATATACACTGTGGCTCTTGGGGGAAATATGATGATTCTGCTGGCAGTGTGGGGGGAGTCCAGCCTCCATGCACCCATGTATTATTTCCTGTCCATGCTTTCCTTCAGTGATATGGCCATGTCTCTGGCTACACTTCCCACTGTATTCAGAACCTTCTGCCTCAATGCCCGGGCCATTGTTTTTGATGCCTGCCTTGCTCAAATGTTTCTCATTCACTCATTCTCCATGATGGAGTCTGGCATTCTGCTGGCCATGAGTTTTGACCGCTATGTAGCCATCTGCAACCCACTGAGGTATGCCACTGTCCTCACCAACCAGGTGATTGCTGGGATAGGTCTGGCTGTGACAGCCCGAAGCTTCACAACTCTCTTTCCCTTCCCTTTCCTCATCAAGAGGCTGCCTATTTGCAGATCTAATGTGCTCTCCCATTCCTACTGCCTGCACCCAGACATGATGAAGTTAGCCTGTGCTGATATTACAGTCAACAGCATTTATGGGATGTTTGTGCTTCTATCTACCTATGGCATGGATCTTCTCTTTATTATCCTCTCCTATATTCTTATCCTTCACTCTGTGCTGGCCATTGCCTCTCGTGAAGAGAGGCTCAAGGCTCTCAACACATGTGTATCACACATCTGTGCTGTGCTCATCTTCTACATACCCATGATTGGTGTCTCCACTGTGCATCGCTTTGGAAAACATGCTCCTCGGTATGTGCATGTGCTCATGTCAAATATCTATCTCTTTGTGCCCCCTGTTCTCAACCCCATTATCTATAGTGCCAAAACAAAGGAGATCAGACGAAGTATTATCCACATGTTTCACCGACTAGGCAAATGACTTACTAGGTTTTGGGTGTTGTCGTACTGCATTTGGATTTAGTTATTGTGGTACTACTCTGGAAGTCATGACTATCACTGTCATCATTAATCCATAAACATTGTTAAGTGCATATTCTGTGTAGGAAATTAGGAAAGAAGGAGCTATACAATATTCACGGCTTTGGATGAGCTTGTAGTTATATAGGGGAGACAGGCTGTATGTATAAGTTAGTGCTTAACCATAGAGGGAGAATACGTCAATCTCACATGACTGATGCAAAATAAGGCATGTCAGGTGTTCAGAGAAGAAAGACAGCAATGCTAGGAGCAGACCTTCTGCAGAAGGAGAGAGATCGTCCACTATCACCATCACCCACATAGTCATCACCATCCAATATCATAATTACCATCCTCATGGCAATACCACAATCTTTCTGGTGATGTGGATAATAAGTGTTCAAATTCAGAGGCCATGTTAAGAAAACTGTCAGTTAACATGCATTTAGAATAGGTACAAACTTCCTAGCTCACATTACAAATCAAGAAGCCTTCAGTGAAACTTCGATTAGAATAATGAATGGCAAATCTATTTTTCACCTTGTAGCAAGTGATTTAATTTTCCTATCTTATTATGCATAAAATATATATTTGATTAATATGTAATTGTGGGAATAGGAATAAATCATGTTTTTAAATTAGCTTATAAAGTATATTCCCATCTACCTATATTAAATGGAGTTGGCTATGTATACTTTATATAGGTATTTCTTTTTCTAATGACTTCTTCCATTTTCATATACTTCGTACTTTTCCATTTGTAGTAAGTAATACAACCAAATGATTTATGTACATGCTCATCTGACTTTGTAGAAGAAAGAGAAGAAGTCCACATCTCTTATTGCCCTAGGGATCGGTGTATATGTCATATAGAGGATTAACGTGAAATCATCATAGGATATGGAGATCAAGACTGTGAATCCTTTAACCTTACCAATCACAAGTGTAATGAGTGGACTAACCCACCATTTGGACTAATCAGTGCTTCCAAGTTAAGTACTTTCTCCAGTAAGACTATAGCAGAGGTGAGGCAAAAGGCAGAGTTACGACATTCCAAACTTTTCAGTTTTAGATACAGGTACTCCCTGCCCCCATTGGATGGCCCTGCTACATGTGTAAGAGTTGAGCATCCTAGGATTTAGAATGGGTCTCAAATGCTTCTGCATATTTTTCCTTATGTATCCATTAAATGATTCAGCCTTTGTGATTAGCGTGCTAAATGATTCCCTTCTCCTTCACCTACTTTATCTCAGACTTGTACAATCACCGTCACTTATTGAGATGATCAGCTTATTCACTGACACCACTATTACCTCCAGCATCACTGAGAGCTGACAGACTCTGCAGGACAATACTGGAGCTTTAACAAAAAGAATCAGCCAGAATCTATTCTTCATGTGATTCTAAATTTCATTATCAAAGACACAGATACAGTTTTACATACTGAGGATGTAGAAAGTGAATCAGTATAAGCAGAAATCCAACTACTGAAGGAGACAAAAAAATGCTGTGAGAGGGAAAAATAATGGACTTCTTATGCAGTAAACAAGCATTTATAAAGTGCTTACTGTATTTCAGGCACAGATTTAAATTCCTAAGAATTTTAAATGTGGATAATCTTATCACAAGTCATGGCATTATAGTGATGAATCCTTTGATAACCAAGGGGCATTAAATCAATACCTAGCCCAAAGGCCCTAGTAGAGCACAGCAAAATTATTAATCTTATAAATAAAATGGATTACTAAATATAGAAGTGTTAACAAGACAATACAGAAGATGGGATCAGAGTAGAACTTAAGAGTGCCATGCCTTGGAGTTTATTGCTTCTAAACCACTTCTTTCAGGCACCTTCACCTTGGGACAGCACCATTGTGGTCACTGACTGGGTATCCTGGAGTACTTTTAGTGAAAGTACACACATCCTGCTTTTTGCTGTATGAATTCTGAACCACAAAAAGCAGAATTATTCTATAACAAAGGCAATCCTAATGCCAACACTGATTTTTAATGTGACTGCTCTAAACAACCAGCATGCATCTCCCACCAAGGCTTCTTTGCTAGTGTAGACAGAATTAAATTGCTTGAGGAATTCCGTGTAACGGCTTCTGGTGCTTATCACACTGACATGTGAATAGTGGATGTGTATTGAATGTGTGCACGATTTGTTTTGTTGCTGTTGCTCAGTCTTTTCAATCGTGTTAAACTCTTCATGACCCCACTTAGGCTTTTCTTAGCAAAGACACTGGAATGGTTTGTCATTCCTTTTTCCAGCACATTTTATAGATGAAGAAACTGAGGCCAACAGGATTAAATACCTTTCTCAGGGTCACATCACAGGAATCAGAGGCTGGATTTGAACTCAGGTCTTCCCAACTACAGGCCCAGGGCTCTATCCACTATGTCTCTAGCTGATTTGCTGTAGGACTGGATTATCTCCTTTTACAATTATACATGTCCTTTGTACTGTCTCATATTCTACGTTTTTTGCACAGGAATTGTCACTGGTAGAATAAAGCTGCCTCCTTACACCCATTCTGAGTCATTCTTCCAAAAAGTTTATGGATATGCTGTGTTTCTTATATCATAGTCATTTCTGATATACACTTCTCCTGTCCCCACCCTTTTGAATTATTCTTTGTAAGATTTCAAAAACAAGATAAAGAAAACCAACTAACACAGCAATTGTGTCTGACATCTTCACCCTCTGGACCTACCCAAAGAGTTCTCCCCTGCTCACCAAGAGGAAGGAGATCCATTTTTCATCTCTTCTCTGTAATAAGACTAGTCACTGAATCATAAATGTATACCTCAGAGCTCGTTCCCTCTCATTGTACATGAGAAGAACCTGAGAACCTGAGGCATGAAGCAAGCTGTCCCAGGTGACACAGTAAATGAGAACAAATTGAACCAAAGTCACTGGTTTTTAGGTTCGCAGTTTACGAGCCTGAAGAGACCTTTGACTCCATTTAGCCCAAAGCCTTATAAGGAAATCAAGAGCCAGAGAGGTGAGCAGATTCCCCTGAAGTCATACAGGTAGTGAATAGCACAGCCAGAAGAGGGAAACAAGTTATCTAAGTATAAATTCAGGCTTCTCTCCAGTATTGAATGCCAGGTTGGAGCCTAAACTCTATGAGCTAAAAAGGACCTTGGACCTCATATAGTCAGACTTCTATGGATATTCCATGTACAGCTGAGGAAAGCAATGCTCGGAGAAGGAACAGTGACTTGTCCTGGGTCACACAATGGGACAGAAATAGGGTTAGGGCCAAAAAAGGGAACAAGCTTCATTAGTCTCCTCCTCTCCATTTGCTCTACTACTGACTCTCTGGTCCTTCTCTATCAGGCCTCTACAGAAGGCTTCTCATCCTAGAAGTTTGTTCCACTTCTGCACTTCTCACACTCGAATTACATCCCACCCCTGGGGCCCCTCCCTCTGATTGCTTACATCTTCCCAGGACATGCATTTTAATAATGTCCCTCAGGCAGTCCTGTCTTCCTTCAGTCCTGTCTTCCTTTCTCTTCAAGCTGAACCCATCACTCTTCAGACTTTCTTTACTATGAGGTTGGGGAACTTTAGGACATTCACAACTTATCACCAGTAAAAGAATCATGTCCACACCCCTTCCCCACACTCTGAATCACTGCCATTATGGGCCCTATGTTCATTTGATCAGATAATGGAAGAAAATGGAAATTAGAATAAAGTAAAAGTAAGTTAATGCTAAGTAATAATAAAATATAGGAAATATTCAGTAAGAAGTGAAATAAAGGGTGGCTAGGTGGTACAGTGAATAGATCACCAGCCCTAGAGTCAGCAGGACCTGAGTTCAAATGCAGCCTTAGACACTTAGTAGTTACTAGCCACGTGACCTTGGGCAAGTCACTTAACCCCATTTGCCCTGCCTTCCCCCCTCAAAAAAAAAAAAGTGAAATAAAGGTCTTAGAATCACAATATCTCGTATTTGGAAGGTATTCCACAGGTAACTTATTGCTTACTAAAGCATTCTTAGTATTGTTGAAAGGTAAAGTGAGAACTAATTGCCTTATTAAAACTACAAAGTATAATAATAATAATAATGGCTAATCTCTATCATATTCAATATAATGATCATTATACATATTTAATGAAGTGACTCTTTTTAGGGAATCAAATAAATTTTTTTTTTCTGGAACATGTCTATTTCTGAGAAAACCAGTTGCTGAAAACTAAATAGGTCTTGAAAATTCACTTGTCTGGGTCACAGCTTTGCCTATACTTCTGAGAGAAGCATTTACTGTAGTTCAATTTCATTCAGAATTCTGAGACAGAAGTTGCTCTATTGAATGTAACAAACTGTAGAATAGTAAAGTGAATGGAAAACACAGAATTTTTCAGTGATTTGAATATGAAGAATTGAAGGATTAGAAAACTTTTAGATTGACACCTTGGAGTAACAGAGATATCAGAACTGCTCTACAATTCTGAAACATGTCATTTACCTGATTACAGATAGAAGACAAGAATTTGGTCAGTAGCTGTAAGGAAGATTGGGTTGTTTGCAGAAGATCCAGAGTCTAAAACAAGAATGAGAGAGAGAGAGAGAGGGAGAGAGAGAGAGAGAGAGAGAGAGAGAGAGAGAGAGAGAGAGAGAGAGAGAGAGAGAAGAAAAGTGAAAGGGTAGATTTCAGAGCTGCATTAAAGACTTTAATGCTTGATCTGTAGCGTCACTTGTTGCTGGGCTGATTGGTTGACCAATAAAAGCCTGTGATACTCTCTACTACCATCTGCTGTTGAGAAGAAAATGACTGGAAAAAAAATACTCTCAATTATGACTTAATGCTTGAGGTAAAGAACAAAAACAAACTTTTTTATCTCTATTATAAAATTTTCTAAGGAAAATGAAAAAAGAAAGAAAAAAAAAGAAGAGATTTCTCTCAATTGACTCTAGGTCTTTTTTTTTTTTTGACGACTTAAGGATATAAAGATTGTTCCCTCTTCCTACAAGAGGTTAACACAGTAACAGTTGAAGGCATCAGCTAAGCCATCTGCAACCCACTGAGGTGCACTGTCCTCAGCAACCAGGTGATTGCTGGGATGGGCCTGGCTGTGACAGCCCGAGGTTTCACAACCCTCTTTCTCTTCTCTTTCCTCATGCTGATATTACAGTCAACAGCATTTATGGAATGTCTGTGCTTCTGTCTACCATTGATCTGGACCTAGTTATTATCCTCTGCACCAGGGTGTCCAGGTGGCACAGTGGATAGAGCACCAGCCCTGGAGTCCAGAGGACTTGAGTTCAACTCCAGTCTGAGACACTTTACCAGCCATATGACTCTGGGCAAGTCACTTAACCCCAATTGCTGGCCTTCCCCACTCCAAAAAGCAAATATATATATATATATATATATATATATATATATATATATATATATATATATGTATGTATGTATGTATATATAATCCTCTTCTATGTACTGATCCTTCACTCACACATCTGTGCTGTTTATAGCCATGAAGCTGCCAATATCCTAAAGGTCCCCAACCCAAAGACGTGTTCCTTCCCTTCCCCTGTTCCCTTATAAATCTTAACCTGCTGTTTTGTAACTTTTCCTATTCCTAAACTACTCAAATCACTCAGTAAAGAATGCTCTTGGCACCAGTTTCTTTTGTGAAATTAAGAGAGCCAGGCTGGTGATCAGGGATTTCACCAAGCCATTGCCCATGCTTAAGTTGATGAGTAGCTCATAGTTCTCTACAGTTTATATCCTTGCTTAATTGGCAGTTACTCAGTCTCTCTCAAGCCCAAGTTCCAACAGATAGACTCAATTCTTACTTCAAACTAAATGTAAATTACAAACATCACCCAGATAGCATTTTGAAATAAGAAATTTTAATTATGCTGTTGATCATTTCATAGGTATTCAAAAACATGGCATACCCCACAGATTGGCCTATAGTAGAAGAAAGAACCCATAATGCAGCTCCTGTACAAGATTGCTCATTTACTAAATAAAACTCACCTGCTTGCTGAGTTATGGCAGCAGCCTTATAAAAGACAGTCTGACCTCTCCCCTACATGCTCCATTGGTCATTATGAGGACTCAGCAAAAGAGGCTGAAGCCTGTATCCAAGTGATACAAAAGGACTACAGGAGGGTGGACTAGGACAGTGAGGGAACTTAAACAGCTGAAGGAACTAGGTGGTTAGCTGGAGAAGAGGGGTAGGTTGGGATGCATGATAACTGTATTCCAGTATTTGGAGTTTCCCAGTGAAAGAGGGATTAGCTTTGTTATGCTTGGCACCAGAGGGCAGAATGAGAAGCAATGGGTAAAAGCTACAGAGGCAGTTTTTATCTCAGTATAAGAAAAAAAAAACAATAAATATACAAATATGTGTGTGTATATGTATATGTGAGCATATATATTTTATATAGGTATAGAGAAAGATACATAATACATACACACACATATATTTCCAATGCTGGTATGACTGCATCAGGACATTATCGGTCCCCCTTCACCAGAAGTACTCAAGCAGAGGTCACCTGATCACTTCCATATTGCAGATGGAATACTTCCTCAGGTGTGAGTTCGACTAAATGTCCTCAGAGGTCCCATCAAATTCTGAGGCTGTTTGAATATCAGTGCTTTATTTCTTCCTGGCTCTTCTGAAGAAGGCACAGGTCAGAGACATAGTACACAACCAAACTGGGGGATTTAGGATCATGAACTGGGCTTAGAGACTAAGAATCCCTGGCCATGGCTCTTCTCTCCTGATAGATCCTGAGGTACCACAAAATCCTCCCTCCCTCTGTGTTTATTTTCTAATTTTTTCCTTAAGGACCTGCTTAATAACAGAGCCTGGGGACTCCCAGAGGCATCCCACTACAAAACTCAGAGCATTCAGAGCCATCAGTCTAAGGAGTGTTGGTTTGAAAAACTGCAGATCTTCCATCCCTTGCCGTAGTGATATCAATGAAATAGGTAAGTTCTGGGTCTCCCAACCAACCCCTCCCTAACCACTGGATCACTGCCCACTGCTTGGGGAACCTTAGTTCCATCTTGCCAGACTGACACAAGATAGTCTTGAAGGTTATTGTGGAGAAAGACCTGCCCCCATCATAAAAGAATGACATAATAAAATTTAAAAGGCCCTTAATTGTCATCTAGATTAATGGTCATCCCTAAGTATTGCAAAATTCCCCTCTGCAGGACCCTTTCATGGGTACTTATCCAATCTCTGTTGACAGGAATAGATAGCTCACTACTGAAGGAGTCAATTCCATGCACAACACTAACAGTTAACAGAGTTGCTCTTATGTCAAAACAAAAAAAAAAAAAAAATTCCTAACTTGGACCCAGAGGTCCTATTTCTCCCATCCAGAGTCTCAGAAAATGTCGACTTCCTCTTTCACATCAAAGTCCTTCACATATTTGAAGGCAAGTATCAAGGACTGCCAAGGGCTGGACTTCATCAAGTAAAGGCACTCCAGCTCTTCAGTGCTGTTTCTCCCATGACAGCACTGTCATGGATATCTTCTCAACAATTGCCCTCTCTTAGTCATATTAGTTTGTCACCATCTCTCTTAAAATGTAGTAGCCAGAACTGGAAACAGTAGTCCCCAGAGCTCTAGCCAGGGCCAAGTACAGGGGGACCATTTACCTCTCTGTATCTGGATGCTATGGATCTGAGTCTAGTCCACTACTCCCGGCTGGTCTCTCAGCAGACTCCTCCCAATTTTAAGTTCTCTGTGAGTGTGGGTAGTTTCATATATGTCTAGATGATAATGACAGGATTTCGTATATGAAATGATGGGTCAAAAGATTCCTGCTTCACCTCAGGGGAAGCAACTGAAGCTATTGATCAATAATAAACATTTATTAGTTTCTACTATGTGCCAGGCACTGTGCTAAATGCTGGGGATTCAAATGCTATAGAATTGGGGAGAATCCAATTCATTGGTACCTGTAAATGAAAAGGAAAGGAAGCCAGACCAGGAATCTTCCACATCTCTCATAGCTTAACAATAAGAAATATTCTTGTGCCAACCAGAGAAATTTCTATCATGTTCCATGTCAACAAGAAAGAGGAAACAATGTGGTTGGTAGTTGAAAGAACACTGGCTTTGGAGTCAGAGGCTGTTGGTTCAAATCCTGCCACCAATGCATACTACCTCTTTGACCCTGGACAAGTCAGTTTCACTCCTTGGATTTAGTCTCCTCAGCTGTAAAATCAGATTAGACTAGATGGTTTCTGAGGTTCCTTCTAGCTTTATATCCATTATTCTATGAAAGAACCGGTGTCATACATCCTCTCTCATTTTCTTCAAGCTCTCATAGCATGCTCTAGACAGCTGGACTTGGAGGCAGGAAGAGCTGAATTCAAATTGTGACTCAGACACTTACTGGCTATGTAACCTTGAGCAAGTTACTTAACGTTTCTGAGTCTTAGTTTCCTTATCTGTTAACTGGCATTTAAGAACCCTCTTGGCTCTAAATTTATGATCCTATGATCTTCCAAGCAGTGAACCCTATAATGTTCTCCTTTAGAAAATCACTGGACCTTTCGCTCTACACCCCAATCCTGCCTCCAGACAATTAGCAACCTTCAGTCAAAGAATCATCATTCTGGCAACTGGAAAAAATCTTCTATCTAAAGCCACATCTGATGTCCCTGCTCTGAGGCCTGATAAAATGAAGTGGCTCTCATTTCTCTGTCTCTCTGCCTCTCAGCCTTTGTGTCTGTGTCTCTGTTCCTCTGTCTCTGTCTCTTTTTCTCTATCACACACAGATGCATGCCTGAAGTGCACACACACACACACACACACACACACTCACACACACACACTCACCCACACACTCATACATACACACACACACACTCACTCATACACACACACACACACACACACACACACACACACACACCCCAGATGGGAAGGAAGAATGAAAACCAACTCTTTTGTGAGCCTTGTTCCTAATACAATTCCAAGCACATTATATTTGCTTTGCCTAGGTGATCATTGATTTCACAATTACCTATTTCAGTTACTGATCTTACAGCTTACCCTACTGTCCTCCTAGTCATGCAGGTTACAAATTTCAGGATTATCTTTTAACACCTCCCCCTCAAACTCTCT
The DNA here is from genome assembly GCA_028646515.1 of Pseudochirops corinnae. NCBI lineage: Eukaryota > Metazoa > Chordata > Mammalia > Diprotodontia > Pseudocheiridae > Pseudochirops > Pseudochirops corinnae. The sequence continues at coordinate 78,666,137 of CM053588.1, read as the reverse complement.
CACTAGTTTACGTTGCATAAGGTTACACTCATTCCCACGTGCCTGTATGTCCGCTCTTCTATATCTCAGTTACCATAAGCCTAACTTAAACTCACGGCCACTAAGTTGAATTACTGGCATGGCCTCCTAACAAGAATCCCTGACTCCATTCAGTCTTTCTTTCACCTCTTCAATCCACTCCACATACTCTACCTGAATTACCTTCCTAAAGAACAGGTCTGCTTATCCTGGTAGCTGAAGTATTACCATTAACACTTTTGGAAAATTGCTCATCTTCTCTGGGACTTATTTATGATAGGGAGATAATAAGACTCGCAGGTCCTGTTATGAGAAAGGACTTCTGAACTCAAATGTGCTATGTAAATATGAGATAATGATGATATCCATATACACTTTAAAAACCTAGTTATAGTTGTAAGGAAAGCTTTTTGTAAACCTTAAAGCATCCTAAAATGTGTTATTATTTTCACAGAATTACACCAGTCCCCTGCTCAAAAGTTTTCCATTCAGTTCACTGTGGGCACTGTCCTTTTCTGGGCACTAGAAGAGATTCGAAGATATACAAGAAATGATCCCTCTCCACATGGAGCTTATAGCATGGTGAATGCGATAAAACAAGAGTAGATTTGAGAAGAAAATGAGGAAATATGATAAAATATAATAATGTGAGTACTTATATGGAAGCACATAGTAGGGTGAGAATACTTCTGGTTAGAGAGTTATGAAAAGTTTCAAAGAGGATGAGCAGAAAAGTGGGTGTGCAATGGTGATATTTAAGGGATAAGCAATAGCTGGAATAAAGGTCAAGGAATGTGTAAGCATAGGCTATGTTCACACAATTAGAGCAGTCCAGTTGGACTTCTGTTAAAAATGAAGTGTTTTCTAAAGTTTTTGCAGTAAGGGAACCATACAGATGTTTAGTTGTAAATTCTTAAAATATAGCAGCTGTTTATATCCACGCAAACTGGTCAGAGGCAATGTTGAAATAATACCTAAAGGAAAAAAGAGTATGAATCTTATGTAGAAAGGAAAATGAACCTTTATATATATTCTGTGAATATAGAGAAATACTGTAGGTCAAGAATGAAAGAGAGAAATGGAGGTCGCAATGAGATTCTGAAGGTAGAGTGAAACAGCAGTTAAAAGAACAGAAATCTCTACATTTGGTCAATTGAAATATTTCAATTTCTGGGCACTGTATCATAGGAAGAAAATTGAAAAGATGGAAAATATTCAGGTGGGGATGATGTCTCAGATGATGAGAGGAATAGCAACCATGATATATGAGGATTCATTGAAATAAATGCAGATTGTGAGCTTAGAGGAGACTTTGGCAGTGGTGGGAAGAGGGTAGAAAAGATTTCCTCCTGCAAATATTTGAAGTGTTGTTCTATGTAAGAGGGATTAGATTTAGCCCCTTTGAATGCAATAGGATAGGACAGAACTGGAAAAAAAAATCAGTGGAAGTTGCAGAAAGGGGGATTTCAATTCAATGTTAAAAATTCTTGGAAACAATAATAATTGTCCAAAAGTGGAATGAATTGACTCTGGAATCAGTAAATTCTCTTTGTTAGGGAAATTTTAGCAGAAGTTGTATGACAACTTGAGGTTGTTCTGGAGGTGATTGTTTTTCTTTTTTAAAAAATTTATTTATTTGATTTTAGTTTACAACATTCAGTTCCACAGTCTCTTAAGTTTCAAATTTCCTCTCCATCCTTCTTGTCCCCCCTCCCCCCTACAGCAGAATATAATCAAATATAAGTTCTACAAATACCTTCACACTGAATGTTAGTCATGTTGTAAAGGATTATAACCAATGGGCTGAACAATGAGAAAGAAGGGATAAAACAAAACAAAACACAAATGAGAGAGAGCAAATAGTTTGCTTCAATCTTCAGACTCTGTAGTTCTTTCTCTGGATGTGCACATCCCTTTCCATCATGAGTCTTTTGTAGTTGTCTTCTAACCTTGTATTGCTGAGAGGAATCCAGTCTATCAAAGTTAAGTCATCACACATGAGGTGATTCTTTTTCATTCAACAACTGGACTAGATTACTTCTAAGGTCATCCATACACACATACATTTATACATATATGTACCTATGTGTACACACTTTATATATACAAAAAACTATATATATGTATACATGTATACATGCATATATATGTGTGTGTGCATGTAGGTATATCGGTATATCTGTATACGTCTGTATATATGTGTGCATCTCTCTCTCTCCATCTCTGTCTCTTTCCTCTCTCTCTCTTTCTCTCTCTCTCCCTCTCTCTCTTTCTCTCTTCCCCCTCCTCTCCCCCAATCCCTCCTCTGTGAAACAAGGGCAAGTATCATACAAGGAATTCAAAAACTGCACATTAAAAATGTAGCTGAGTACTAATCCCCATAATGAAATGAGCATGAAGAGGAAATCTAAGGATAACAAAAGTGGTTTTTTTGTTCACCTTTATATGTTTCGTTTTGTTTTCTTTGCATTGGAGTGAAAAGGAGGTTTAAAGAAGGGGTAACAGACAAGAGAGAAAACTCAGAGATGGTCAATTTTAATTTTCCATCTGCTTTCTCTGCTAAATTGAATATCTTTCAATAGGGAAAACAATGAAAGAACTAAATAAGAAGGGAGGTAGTAAGAAAGATCTTAATTTACATTCACATATTCAAGTTGCTTGCCAAATTTAAGGGAAAATAAGATCATTTTGTTAGGATTAAGGAAGGCAATGATGTGCTGTTAAGTTGGGGCTAGGTTTTAAAGGACCTTAAATGTGAAACAAAGGAATTTATATTTCCTTCTACAGCAGGGATTCTTAATTTGGAAGCCATTAACTTTTTATAACTATATTTCAGATTCAATGGTTTTCTTTAAGTTATCCAAAATTATTTAAGTTATCTACCATTTAAGTTATTCAAAATTTGCTAGAGGTGATGGGGTTCCCCTCATTAGGCATCTTCAAGCAGTATGTGGATAATACTTTTAAAGTTCAGGTAAAGAGAGATTTGTTTGGGATCATTGGTTATATTAGATGATCACTAAGGTCCCTAACAAGTCAAAAATTCTGAGATTCTATAATTTCAGCTCTGAGATTTAACAACTATATTTTTGAACCTTATATTTGAGGTTATTTCTCAGAAGTTTCTGAATAAAGTTCTTTAGACATAATTAGCTCAGCTTGCTCAAGAAGTTTGACCTCATCCCAGCCTTGTATATTATAGAAATTTAGGCAACAAAAATAGCCTTCCTTCTCCCCAACCTCAAAGAGGATTTGTGATAAAGGTCCCTTAGAAAGTAAGGAAAAAGTCAAGTTGAGACTTTCAATACTTTGAGGAGAAACATGAGGAAAGGAGGAGGAAAAGGAAAGAAGGAAGAGAAAAAAAGTAAGGGAGTAATGGTGGGAAAGAAAAGAAGAACGAGAAGAACGAGGAGGAGAATACAATAAGAATATACAAGAAGAGAAAAAGCAGAAGGAGGAAGAGATAAAGCAGAAGAAAGAGGAGGAGGAAGGGAGGGGGCAGGAGACTTGAGAAGGGTATAAGGGAGGATAAAAGAAGGATGACATATGATGTAGAGAAAAAAACTGGGGACAAATTTCTGTTCCCTGTCAGTGGGAATGAGGGAGCTGGGGAAATGTGAGGACATGGGCTATGGTTGCAAACAAAGTACTAAACTAATAAATTGGCATTGCTATCATTTACTATTATGAAGTAGGAAGGTCAAGAGAGCCACTGTAGTTAGGATTAGCAAGAAAGACTCAAGATGGAAAGGGATGTCCACATCCAGAGGAAAAACTACAGAGTCTGCAGACTGAAGCAAACTATTTGCTCCCTCTCATTTGTGTTTTGTTTTGTTTTGTTTCATCCCTTCCTAGGATAGGAAGGACCTCATTGTTCAGCCCATTGCTTCCTGAATAGGTTGAGTTTTAAATCAGCCTTATAGAAGATAATGTACAAGGATTAACTAAAAGGCTAACGGAAGTTATTCTAAATGTTGGAGGAGAGGAGATGTTAAGGAGACCTACCTCATTAAAATAGAAGGTATATGCTGAGCAATAAAATGAGATATAAATTTGAATGAGTGGTTTTAGAGTACAGAGGTCTTAAATGCCAGACTCAGGAATTTGATCAACAATGACCTACCCCTTTCTTTCCTTTCCATGAAATTTGACTATAGAGCCTGAACAAAATTTCCAACATGGTAAGTTTTTCCACTAATGGCACACAGTTACAGCCCTTCACCCTGACTGGACTCCCAGGGCTTGAAGACTCCCAACACTGGATGTTTCTGCTGCTTGGAGTCCTCTATGGTATCTCCATTGTAGGAAATAGTCTAATTCTCTTCATTATCAAAGAGGAGCAAAGTCTGCACCAACCCATGTACTATTTCTTGTCCCTACTTTCAGTCAATGACCTTGGTGTGTCCTTGTCTACAATGCCCTCAGTGTTAGCCACTTTCTGCTTCCACACCCAGGAGATTGCCTTTGATACTTGTATGGCACAGATGTTCTTCATTCATTTCTTCTCTTTCACTGAGTCTGGGATCTTACTGGCCATGAGTTTTGACCGTTATGTGGCCATCTGCAACCCGCTGAGGTATTCCACCATTCTCACTGATGTTCGAGTTGCACAAATGTGTCTGTTCACTGGTATCCGCAGCTTCTGTGTGATTTTTCCATCGCCCTTCCTCCTGAAGCGTCTGCCCTTCTGCAAAGCCAACATCTTGTCCCATCCTTACTGTATATATCCAGACTTAATCCATCTACCTTGTGGGGACGTCACTGTCAATAGTATCTTTGGCCTGTGTGTTATCATCTCTACTTTTGTCCTGGATTCTATACTCATCCTTGTCTCTTACATTCTCATCCTCCACTCTGTGCTGGCTATTGCCTCCCAAAAAGAGCAGCTTAAAACACTCAATACTTGTGTATCTCACATATGTGCAGTACTAATCTTCTATGTGCCCATGTTAGGTGTATCCATGGTACACCGCTATGGGAGATACGCACCACCCTATGTGTACATATT
>CM053588.1:78632808-78660611 GCA_028646515.1 Pseudochirops corinnae | reverse complement strand
TATCCACCAATTTTTTTTCCAGTTCTGTCTTGTGCATTCAAAGGCATTAAATCCAATCCCTCTTACACAGAACAACCCTTCACATGTTTGCAGAAAGCAATCTTTTCTACCCTCTTCCCACCACTGCCACGTCTTCTCTAAACTCACAATCTGCGTTTACTTCAATGAATCCTCATATATCATGGTTACAAGTCCCCTCACCATCTGAGACATCATCCCCACCTGGATATTTTCCATCTTCTCAAGGTCCTTCCTCAAATGAGGTGCCCAAAAATTAAGGTATTTCAATTGACCAAATGTGGAGATTTTTTTCTTAACTGCTGTTTCACTCTACCTTCAATTTATTAGTTTAGTGCTTTGTAATGCCATGCATAAGTTGATTCCCAAAAGAATGCTACTGTGAACAGCTTTTAAGGTTCAGATTACACAGTATGGTGAACACTCCATTTGTTCCATTACAAATCAAGGCAAACATTCACAACAAATCACAATATAATATTCACAACATTACATCTTATCACAGAAAATCATAATATAGTGTTCATAACAGCTTAACATTAGAATGGCCACATAGTTTTCACGACAGTGGCCACAATATTTAGAACAAAGAACACATGAATAATCATCTGGTTTCACTAGGGGGAAACCTTCTTTATTTAATCACTCAATCAATTCACAGTACAATAATCAATCTTCCATTCATGGGGCCACCACTAACTTAATCAATCACTAATCTAGATTCACAATTAGTAAATATCATTAAATCACTAAGTACAGTCATTAGAAAATTACCCAAACCCGCCACCCTTTGCTGTCTTCCATTTCATCACATGTCCAAGGGGAGGCCTTTTCTCCATCTTGACTTGGGGTGGTCTCTCAGATTCCCTGGATCCTCTTCCGTGGTGCCAGCTCCTACCTGAATCCACCAAACAGTCACCTGGATTCAGGGGCAGACAGCTCCCAGGTTCTCGTCCAGTCCTCAGGGTAGACAGCTCCTAGGTTCTCATACAGTCCTCTGGCCAGTCCCTGGTACACACCAAAGTTCACAGGGTCCAGCACATCTCAAACCTTTCACCACTTCTGTTGCTGGGAACTCAAGGATCCACCAAGCCACAAACCAACAAAGGCTTATCCTGGTCATGCTTCTTCAGTCCTCCAACAGTTCAGCTGGCCCTAGGACCCAGAAGGAATCTCAGCCTTCCAGGTGGCCTTCGCCAGATTCTAGTCTCAAGAAAACTCCAATTCAGTTCTCATTCAGCTTCCAGATGCTGGGAGAGAAACTCTCTCTCTCTCTCTCTCAAGAAAACTCCAACTCAGTTCTTTAGTCCAGCAGCCCAACTCCCAGATGCTGGGACAATCCTGCTTCCTCCAACAGGATCCACCAGGAGGAAGATTCCTGATTCTGTCTCTCTGTCTCTAGAACTCTTCTTATATACACACACTGGCCTCCTCTCTCAGCCAGCCCCCTTTTGCCACATCAGCAACAAGAAAAGAGCTCACACCTTCCGTACTTAGCCCTAAGTTACTAAGGGCCAAGTATCTGCTAAATTGATTACTGTTACAGCCTTGGTGGGAGATACATGTTGGGTGTTTAGAATGTTGTACCCAAACCCAAATTTCAGTTCACTGCACACCACTTGATTTGTGGCCCTCCATTAAGCCCTCTTTATATTTCTGTCTTTATTTCTGTGTCTGTCTCTGTCCTATATCTTGTCATAGCTTTAAACAGTTTTAAGACATGTCTGGGCATTGCTCAGGGCAAAGTTCCCTATTCTATATATTTTCCTTGAATCAGTATGAGTGTACAAAGTGCAACTCAAGGTTATGGTGTAATATAGAGACCACCCTGTCCTGTGCCACTGACCAAGCAGGGTCCCCACACACTTTGGCTGGAACATGACCCTGGCCTGTTCTGGGACTTTCCAGTTCCCCCTTACCCCATGACCCTCCACCCTGTTCTAGAAAGAGCTGACTACGCCTGTTCTTCTGAGGGACACCTGAGTCACAGGAAGATTGCACCCCTGTATCCTTGCATCATATTCCAAAATTAGCCCTGAACTATAGATCTAACCAATGGCTATTCTTTGCTTCTGTATGTCATGGCTTCTGCTAGCTCCCCTCCCTGATTGTGGTTTTGGTCTACATAATCAAGTCTGTACCCCCAAAAAAATCACTACTGATTTGAGTGAACACTCCACTAGTCACGCGCTTGCTTAATAAATCCACAACCTAAATTTATCTTGAACCCAGGTCTGGGCTTGCTCTTATTCTCTGCACAACAAGAATAGTCACATTAAAAATCAATGTGGGGGTGGCAAGGTAATGCAGTGAATAGAACACTTGCCGTAAAGTCAGCAGGACCTGAGTTCAAATGTGACCTCAGGCACTTAACACTTACTAGCCCTGTGACCTTGGGCAAGTCACTTCAACCCTCATTGCTCTGTCTTCACCCCCCCCCCCCCCAAAAAGAGAAAAAACAATCAATGTGAGCACTGTGTTTGCCTTTGTTATAGAACAATTCGATTGTTTGTGGCTCAGAATTCATACTAAGAACAGTAACAACAAAAAGCAGGATGTGTGTATTTTTACTTAAAGTACTCCAGTATGCCCAATCAGTGACCACAATGGCACTGGCACAAGGTGAAGGTGCCTGAAAGAAGTGGTTTAGAAGCAGTAGATTCCAAGTGGCATTATAAGTTCTACTCTGATCTTGCCTTCTGTATTGTCTTGTGAACACTTCTGTGTTTAGTAATCCAGTTTATTTGTAGGACTAATAGTTTTGTTATGCTCTAGTAGGGCCTTTGGGCTTAGTGTTAGTTATTTAATGTCCCTTGGTTATCAAGGAATCCTTCACTATAATGCCATCATCTGTGATAAGGTTGTGCACATTTAAAATCCATGCCTGAAATGTAGTAAGCACTTCATAAATGCTTGTTTACTTGAATGAGAAGTCTATTGTTTGTTTGTTTGTTTTCTCCATGGTATTTTTTGATCTTTCAGTAGTAGGATTTCTGCTTATACTGATTCACTTTGTATGTCCGCAGCATACAAAGCTGTTTCTGCGTCTTTGCTAATGAGCTTTGGAAGCATATGAAGAATAGAGTCTGACTGATACTTTTTGTATCAGGTCCTGCAGAATCTGTCACCTCTCAGTGATGGTGAAGGTAATTGCAGTATCAGTGAATGCGGTGATCATCTCGACAAGTGAAAGTGATTGTACAGGTGTGGAATAAAAGAGGTCAAGGAGAAAGGAACTCTTCAGCAACTAATCACAAAGGTTGAATCATTTAATGGATGGATTAGAGAAAAGATGCAGAAGCATTTGAGACCCATTCTGAATCCGATGATGCTCAACACTTATGCATTAGCAGGCCCATCCAACTGGGGGCAGGGTGTACCTACATTTTTAACTCAAAGGTTTGGAATGTAATAGCTCCCCCTTTTGCCTCATCTCTGCTACCCTCTTACTGTAGAAAGTACCCAACTTGGAAGCATAGATTAGTCCAAATTGTGGGTCTGTCCACTCATTACACTTTTGATTGGTAAGTCTAAAGGACTCACAATCTTGATCTCCATATTCTGTAATGATTTCTCATTAATTCTCTATATAACATGTACACTTATCAGTAGGCCAATAGGAGAAGTGGACTTCTTCTCTTTCTTCTGGAAAGCCAGATGAGCATATACGTAAATCGTTTGGTTGTTTTGTTTAAAATTAGAAAGTACAAACTCTATGAAAATAGAAAGACAATGGGAAAAGGGAAATAACTGCAGAAAGTATATAAGCTAATATAAGTTAATATGTTAATATCATGCTAATAAATATGTTAATGTTATGGGAATAATATGTAATATGTTAATGTGTAATATGAAATAATAAGTTAATATGTAGTGGGAGCTAATAAGTTTGTACCTATTCTAAGTACATGTTAACTGACAATTTTCTTGACACAGCCTCTGAATTTCAGCACTTGTTACCCACATCAACAGAAAGACTGTGGTATTGATGTGATGATGATGGTTATTAATGATATTGGATGTTGATGGTGATGGCAATGGTGATAACTGTGAAGGTGATGGTGATACCAGACAGCTTCTTTCCTTCTCCGGAAGGTCTGCCCCTACCACTCCTGTCTTCCTTCTCTGAAGACCCGAGGCACCTTTTTTTTGTATCAGTCATGTGACATCATTGTCTTCTCCCTCTATGGTGAAGCACTAACTTATACATACAGCCTGTCTCCCCTATATAACTACAAGCTCATCCAAAGCAGTGAATATTGTATAGCTCCTTCTTTCCTAGTTTCCTACACAGAATATGCACTTAACAATGTTTATGGATTAATGATGACAGTGATAGTCATGACTTCCAGAGTAGTAGTACCACAATAACTAAATCCAAATGCAGTACGACAACACCCAAAACCTAGTAGGTCATTTGCCTAGTCGGTGAAACATGCGGATAATACTTCGTCTGATCTCCTTTGTTTTGGCACTATAGATAATGGGGTTGAGAACAGGGGGCACAAAGAGATAGATATTTGACATGAGCACATGCACATACCGAGGAGCATGTTTTCCAAAGCGATGCACAGTGGAGACACCAATCATGGGTATGTAGAAGATGAGCACAGCACAGATGTGTGATACACATGTGTTGAGAGCCTTGAGCCTCTCCTCACGAGAGGCAATGGCCAGCACAGAGCGAAGGATCAGAATATAGGAGAGGATAATAAAGAGAAGATCCATGCCAAAAGTAGATAGAAGCACAAACATCCCATAAATGCTGTTGACGGTAATATCAGCACAGGCTAACTTCATCATGTCTGGGTGCAGGCAGTAGGAATGGGAAAGCATATTAGATCTGCAAATGGGCAGCCTCTTGATGAGGAAAGGAAAGGGAAAGATGGTTGTGAAGCTTCGGGCTGTCACAGCCAGACCCATCCCAGCAATCACCTGGTTGGTGAGGACAGTGGCATACCTCAGTGGGTTGCAGATGGCTACATAGCGGTCAAAACTCATGGCTAGCAGAATGCCAGACTCCATCATGGAGAAAGAATGAATGAGGAACATTTGAGCAAGGCAGGCATCAAAAACAATGGCCCGGGCATTGAGGCAGAAGGTTCTGAATACAGTGGGAAGTGTAGCCAGGGACATGGCCACATCACTGAAGGAAAGCATGGACAGGAAATAGTACATGGGTGCATGGAGGCTGGACTCCCCCCACACTGCCAGCAGAATCATCATATTGCCCCCAAGAGCCACAGTGTATATCATGCAGAGAGGCCCAGCCAGCCACTCCTGAGTGCTCTCTAGGCCAGGGATCCCTGTCAGGAGGAAGACAGTGGGATGTGAGACATTGAAAAGTCCCATGGTGAGAGACCAGGGAAATCTTCACTGTCAGATCTTCTGTTACTGAGACAACAGAAAAACCCCTTTAGAGGAGAATCAAGAGACAGAAAAATTAAAGGCTTACATTCAGAATTACAGAGTTCTGAATAAATTATATAGCTCCCTAGCTACTTGCCCACCTGCAAAACCTCTTCAGGGTTTATTTTACTTCATTGAGAGCTCATGAGTCCCCTGTCCCCCATTGATTCCCCTCTCCCCATCTAAGTTATAAAACCACTTGGCTTTACATCCTGTGTAAAAAAGAAACATTTAATCAAATGATAAAGAATCATGATATGGAGAAAATACCGTAACAGATAGCATAAAATATATTCTTAACAGAATCTCTTCAAAACATAACTGATTACCAGACAACTAGAACTATGAATTCATAGCTTCCTGGAAGTACCTTATTACATAGGCTGTGGAACAGGGAATTGACAGAATGTTGGACAAACTCATCAACTAAATACAAATGGAGTTTGTTCCTCACTGCTTGGAGTAGCAGTGTCTCTTCTCTCTAGATGGGTACATTCTATATAGGGCTGCAGTCATAGATTATATCAGCAAGTGTAGGGCCCCATGCTTACAGTTATGTCAACTCCTCAGGCTTGGATGGGGTACTTGACCATTGGCCGTTGTTCTTTCTGACAAGTTTCACTTTTCTTCTGCATTTCTCTCACCTCTTTCAAAAACTTCCATGACTAGCGACATTCCTCATGCACCTCCCTAGGAAAAGTTATCTTCTGAGTTCTTAGTAATCCTGCCCTTTGGCCCAAAGCATTCTGGGAAACATAATCCAAAGAGAGTCATTGTCTACCTAGAAACAGATCTACCTGGAAGTCACATGGAACTCCATACAGAAGTAGAGGAGATTAAAAGGAGTATGATCTTAGTGTCAAAGAGGCATTGATTTTGAATTGGAAGAAATCTGAGTTCATCTGGTTCAGCCTTTTCATTTTACAGATAAGGCAACTAAGGTCTCAGAAGGGTATAAGTAGTAAGCTTCAGAGGCAAGTTTGGGATCTAGGCCTTTTAGTGCCAACAGTGGTGCCCATTCAGTTAGACTTTCTAGTATAAGCTATAGCGAAATTAACTGAGTCTGAAAGGAATAAAGGAACTAGCCTAATGTATGTGTCAGAACCAAGATTAGAACACAGGACTCTTGATTCAATTTCATTGAACTTATTTCATTAAGTATCTAATTAGAAAAGGACATTTAATCAATTTGCTAAATGCATGGAATGCTTTATAGAATACTGAATTTATTATCATTGAATTTATCATCAACTCCAACACACTGCTGGTCCCCACTTAATTGATAAATCATGGTTAATTGTTCTCTCTGAGCTTTATCATAGACAATCAATAATCTCACTTGAATACACACACACAGAGAGACATACACACATGCACACACACACACACACACACACACACACACACACACACACACACTTCTTTGTGTCCCTCAGCACTGGATACTCAATCACTGGAAAGAAGCAAAGGCTTCTGCCCAGTATCCTTCCAACTTTTTACTATTGTCAGATCCAATTCTCAGGAGTTATAATTCTCCTACCCCCCCCCCCCCAGCCCCCAAGAACTCAAAGGTCAGAATGCAGGTGCCCTGGGAGCATTTGCCCAGAGATAGACAGGACGTCTCAGGGGCTGCTTAATAACAGAGCCTTCTCTGAAAGCAGAGTTAGATTGTGGAGAGACTGAGAAAGGACTGCCCTGGGAGTAGCGTGAGGATCAAACAATAATGAGCACTTTCCAATTCTTCTTCTTTAGTTTTTTCTCCCAGGTAAAGTCTACTATTTATATTGTCCTGCTTGCTATTCTTTGTCCTCAGTACTCCCTTTCTTCCACTCTATGCCTTTTTCCTAACTGTTTCCCATGCCTAGAATACTTTCCCACCACACCTCAGTCTCCAGGCTTCCCTGGTCTCCTTCAAGACTCAGTTTTAATCCCACCATTTGGAAGAGTCCTTTTCCTGGCTCTCCCTGCCCCCCTCATCACAAACACAGTAGATCTCATTGCCAGCCGCCTTCCCTGTGAGATTATGTTTCCTTGACACCGTAGATGTCTTGTGTGTTGTGTTTATTTGCATTCTGTCTTCCCCATTAGAATGTGAGGCTCTTGAGGACAGGGACTATATTTTCATCTTTATCAGCTGGATGGCACCATGGATAGAGCACCAAATCTTGAATCAGAAAGACTTGAGTTGAAATTTGGCCTCAGGCATTTACTAGTCCAGTGACTCTGGGCAAGTCATATAACTCTGTTTACCTCAATTTCCTCGTCTCTAAAATGAGCTAGGAAAGGAGGTGGCAAATCACTCCAGTATCTTTGCCAAACAAACAAACCCAAATGGGGTCACAAAGAGTCATACACGACTGAAATGACTGAACAACAATATATTCCCAGTGCTTTCCATAGGAGGGAGGCACAAGGTAAACAAATCACTAATGCCTTCATATCGACTGCCTGAACAGAGATTAGAGGCTTGAAGAAGACATTTTTACTAAAGTCAAAACATGGCAGCCCACATGCCTGTCCCTCAGCTATAGGTTGAGTGTATTACCATTTATGGGAAGGAAAGGGCTTGTGGCTTGACAACCAATCATCCAAAAGGTCCCAGAAAATCCTTTCTCTAATAAATCTATTTCTGTTGCAGAGTTGTTGATACCTGGAAGTGAAGGGGTGATTTGCTAGTAGGAATGCAGAGTAGTGGCCACAAAAGGAGAAAATTAAAAGAAGCACAGTGTATCAGAACTGGAAGGTGCCTTAGGAGCATCTTCAACAGGGGCTCTCAAAATGTCTTCTGGGACGCCCTGAAGGTGCTCAAGGCCCTTTCAAGATGTCTAAAAGGTGACAACTATTTTCACAGTGATATTAAGATGTTTTCATTTCTAATATAGTCAGTATCAATAGGTATAACACACAAAAGCTTTTTTTTTGGAGGGGGAGGCTCAATAATTTGTAAAAGTATAAAGTGGTCCTGAGACCAAAAAATTTGAGGACTCCTTATCCAGATCAATCTATGCATTTAACAGAAGAAGAAGGTCATGGCTCCAAATCAGGCAGCTAATTTGTAGCAGATTTGAGATTTGAAGCCTGGCCTTCTGATCCTATGTCTGCCATGTTTTTTGTGCCACATCAAGCTGCCCTGTTAGAGATGTCATCCTACCAACCTACCCAGGCCCTGTTCCTGACTTCTCCTGGCCTTCAGTGGAAGTTATCTTAGGAATCATGGAGGGACCCAGCCCAGAGGGAAACCTAGGAGTTAGGCACTTTGTGAAGAAAGAATCAGAATGAATGAAAGATCTGTTAATCAATCAGCAAAGGAATTGCCAGGCATTATTTGGTGCTAGAAATACAAAGGCAAACATAAAGCAGTACCTATCTTCAAAGAATTTTTGTACATGTGTCTTTCAAAAAAAATAGAAATACATCCAAAAGATTTATAAAATAAATACAAAGTAATTTCTGAGGGGAGTCACTAGAACCTAGGGGTGGGACATTAGGGCAAGGGTAAAAGCTGGATAACATTTACTCTACTTAAGATCTTTGTAAGGAAAGTGTTCTATAAACCTTTAAGCCTTACGGAAATAGGAATTGCTAAAACATCTTCTAGCTCTGATTATGGAGAACCAGAGAAGAGCAGTAAGAAGCTGTCCCAGATTGGACTCATTTGGTTTGGTGTCTCTGATCCCCAGACTTTCAAAGAGCCTGCATTTGTAGCATATTCCTGGAATTTCCACTGAGGGCAGAATGTCTGCCTCCATGGTTATCATGATGAAAACAAGGAACTGGAAATGCATCCCTCTCCACCCCCACCTCATTCTTTATCTGACATCTTCTCTAAGCCCTCAGGGGTAAATAACTTTAAAACAGGGGGCCTTAACTTGAAATCAGTCCTCTGTAGTTCTAGCTCTCTAGGAGTATTGCTCCCTATACCCAGGTCTGTGTCTTCTGTTCCTTCTCAAGGCCACAGAACCCTGTTCTTGCCCATCCCACTGCCTCTGTGCTGAGCAACCTTAGACCTGACCTGAACTTTAGCTTTTATGAAAGAAATACCAAGAATCAGCTATGTGACCTTAGGTCATATTCCTGAATGCTTAGTCATGAACATGTGGATTTAAATCCTGGCTCTGACATTAACTAGCTGTTTAACCATGGGCAAGTTACTCAATCTCTCAACCTCAGTTTAGTTATAAAATGAGAATAATATCTCTACTGCTTACCTTACAGGAATGTTATCATTAAAGTATTTTGTTTTAGAGTAATGCAAATGTCTTTCATTAAGGATTCTGGGAGGATAGATTTCATATCCAGTCCCCTTTCCACTTCTAGTTCCTTCCTTCTGGGAAGCTGATGCCTTCAGAACCTGAATTATCCTCTGGACATTCAGCTCTCTTTGTCTATTTGCTTCCCCAGGCTCTTTCAATTATATCCCAGCTAGAAGGAATAGTAGATTCATTCTCTCTCTCTCTCTCTCTCTCTCTCCTCTCTCTCTTTCACACACACACACACACACACACACACACACACACACACACACACACACACACACACACGGATACAAAAGCCCAGAGAGGAAAAGTGATTTACTGAAAGTCACACAATTAATTGGTGACGAAATTGGAGTTTTGCCAGGTTTCTCAGCTTCCAATTCAATGTTCACTTTCTTCTTGGAGATCCTACTATATCCATCTCTGTAACATCACTCTGTCTCTGTGACTTACCCTATGTAGTAATGGAACCAGAAGAAAATAGAAGAGACCAAGGAGCTCACTAGCCCAGGAGAATCCCAGAACTCACCAGACCTATCCAGAAAAGCAGATTGACGGAAACAGCCTTATACACACAACTGTGTGTATCCTTCTCCCTGCCTGTCACAGTGTGGACAATTCTGTTGTCAGTACTTTTATAGCCTGATCTGAGACTCCAGGGAAGGGACAGATTGGGAACAGGTGAAGGTTAATGATGAGATGAAGCTCAAGACCCTCTTGGGGGTGAAGAATATCCTCTAGGCTAAAAGTTCCAAGTGAAAGAATAGAATATTATTGAGACATTAATGGAGCCTTTCCATTCCTGAATGAATCTGATTGAGTCATGATCTTCATACCAGTTTGGAAGAGAACATAGAATTAATTCTTTCCAGCTTCCATTTTAAGCACATGTCTTGAGCTTCCTTTCCCATGACACACTGAGGCAGAAAAAAGAAGGATAAAGTTCAACATTCATTTCTATTAAAAAACACTTGGACATATAGGTATATTTTTAACTTAAAATGATAAAAAGCACATATCCAAAACTATCACCAATTATTATTTGTAATGAGGATAAACTAAAATCTTTCCCAATAAGATCTGGTGTGTAATACCATACCAAATCTACCATTACCAATATCATTCAATATTGTATTGGAAATCCTAGCAATAGCAATAAGAGAAGAAAAAAAAATAGAAGGAATCTGAATAGGCAATGAGATAATAAAACTAACTATTTTTGCAGATAATATCATGATATACTTGGAAAATCTCAAAGACTGAACCAAAAAGTTAGCTGAAACAATTAACAATTTTAGCAATGTATCAGGACATAAAGTAAATGCACATAAATCAAGAGCATTCCTATATATCACAGACAAAACCCTGAATAAGGAGATGGTACATGATACTCCATTTAAAATTACTCTAGATAGTATATAATACCTGGGAGTATACCTACCAAACAAACCCAGGAACAATAGAAACAAATACACACACACACACACACACACACACTTTTCCTACAAATAAAATTAGATTTAAGTAATTAGAAAAATATTAATTGTTCAAGGGTGGGGGAGGGCCAATTTAATAAAAATTGTAATTTTACCTAAACTAATTTATATATTTATCCTATACCAATTAAATCGCCATTTTAACTGAATTAGAAGAAATAACAAAATTGATTCAGAAAAAGAAAAAAAATCAAGAATATCAAAGGAACTAATAAAAATGTAAAGGGTGGAGATTTCACAATATCAGATCTTAAACTATATTATAAGGCAGTAATTATCAAAACTCTCTGGCATTGGCTAATAAATAGAAAGGTAGATCAATGGAACAGAGTAGACATAAAATTTACAGCAGCCAATAAATGTAATAACCTTTTAATTGAGAAGTGTAAAGATTTGAGATTGTGGGATACAAATTCATTATTCGGTATAAGTTGTTGGGAAATATGGAAAGTAGTATGACAGAATCTGTGGCATAGACAATATGTTACACGATTTATAAAGATAAGGTCAGAATGGATACATGACCTAGAAATTTGACAAGAAAATCTGAAGAGCTTGGAACATATTACTTATCAGACTTATGAATAGGTGAACAATTTATTAATAAAATGGAGAGAGAGAGCTGAATGAAGTATGAAATGAATTATTTTGATTACATTAAATTTAAAAGGTTTTATACAAATGACACAAATGTAGCCAAGATCAGAAAGAAAGTATAGAACTGGGGAAAATTTTTTGTAGACAGTTTCTTAGATAAAGGTCTCATATCTCACATGTATAAAAAACTTTATAAAATCTATGAGAATACAAGTTATTCCCCAATTTATAAATGGTCAGAGCGTGTAAACAGGCAGTTTTCCAATGAAGAAATCAAAACACTTTATAGTCATATAAAAATGCTCCAAAATAACTATTAATTAAAGAAATGCAAATTAAAACAACCTTGAGATATCATTTTATACCTATCAGATTGACCAAAGGGGAAAACAACAAATGTTGGAGGCTATATGGAAAAATTGGAACATTAATTCATTTTTGGTGGAATTGTGAACTGATTCAACCATTTTGGAAAACAATCTGGAGTTATACCCAAAGAGTTATTCAACTACACGTACCCTTAGACTCAGTAATACTGAGATCTATTATCAGTAATACCGCTAGATCTATTTCCAAAGATTATTAAGGAAAAAGGAAAAGAAGCTATATGTTCTAAAATATCTATAGTGGCTTATAGCAGGAAGTACCCTAGCATACCCTAGATGACTACTAGCACAGGTTCTTTGATCTGCTTTTCTAAAAGAAAACAACTCAAAAAGGGTTAACAATCTTAGTTTAATCAAACATATATCATTTACTTAGTTCAGGGGGGGAAATCAACACCCCGAACTTCAGAGAATACAAACACAATTCAGCAGACCAATAGACAGGGCTTCCAGCTGTCTGACCATCACATACATATGGTTAGTCATCAGAGAGAAAAGCACCAAGAGTCTGAGTTTTCAAAGCCAGGGGGCTCAACAGGGGGCTACCCAGAGTCTCATCTGACCAAATCACACAACTCTTCCCAAAGTGAGCCCCCAAGCAAAACTTTGCCTCAGAGGCATATATAGCCTCCTCCAGGGTCAGAGAACATCACAACCCTCATGACCCACTTGACTACAAAGTAATAAAAGTTGTGCCTCCTGAAAAACAAGCCTCCCTCGAAGCCAGTTTCTCTTGTGGGCTCTGCTCCACCCTACAGCAAACTCTTCCCACCACAGGCTCCATGTGACCACATTCAGCCTATTAGGGGACAGAGTATATTTTCAAATCAGGGAAGGTCCTCAAGTTCAACTTAGGCATATTAAAGGGCAGGGAAGAGCTTCAAATCACTATTACTGTTACATGGCTCTCTTTGTGGTGGCAAAGAACCGGAAGTTGTGGGGATGCTTGTCTATTGGGGAATGGCTGAACGTTGTGGTATATAAATGTGTTGGAACATTACTGTGCTATAAGAAATGGTGAGTTTAATGATCTTAGAAAAACACAGACCAACTTGCATGAAATAATTAAGAACAAAATGAGCAGAAACAAGAAAACATGGTATACAGTAACAGCAATATTGTTTTAAAAACAACTTTGAGTGAATGTCATTTTGACTCCCAAATGAACTATAAAGATCATATAAAGGAAGATACTATCTGCATCCAGACAAAAAAACTAATAAATAGAATATATCTGTACATATTTGTGTCTAATGGTAGTCATCTCTAGAGTGGGAAAAAAGGCAAGAAAAGAAATTTACATGATAACTTTATTATATATTTAAAATGAATACCAAGTTGCACATAATAGATTTGCAGTTTCATGTACAATAATTTTTTATTACACTATGTTATGGGAATTCTTGTTTTATTCCATAAGTTAAAAATAAAACAAATAAAATTTTTAAAAGAATCTCTATTTTTTTCTCCCCTTTCTCCTAGCTGTCTCATCCTCTTATGAAGGTGCTGTAACTGAAAGCTCCAAGATTAACTACAGAATGACAGACAGGTTGCGTTGCGGCCTGGGTTTAAACTGCATACTGTGGTACCAGAGCAGTGATTCTAAGTCTCAGAAACTTTCTAACTTTTGTATGACCCTTACATTACACACTTGAGGTTTCAAGATTGTCTTACAGTTAGATTGATTTCTTGTCCTTTGAATCCCAGAGTAGGAAGGGTCCTCCAACATTACATAGACCAGCCTCCTCCCTGACATTCTCTTGACTCACAAAGTGCTAAACTTTGCATTATGGAAACTTATAACCCAGAATCCCGGGTCTTCTCTTTAGGGCCAAGCAGAACAAATCTCATTTCTTTTCTACTTGACAACCCTTCAGATGTTTGAAGAAAAGGACCATATCATCTCAAATCTTCCATCCTGAGAGTTAAACATCCCCAATTCTTTCCATAAAATTAATAAGTGCTCACATTTCTTTAACATGTTATGGTTTGCAAAGTACTTTGTATAACTCATTTCCATTGTTTTTCCCAATAACCTTGTGAGGTAATTACTCCAGCTATTTTAATCCCACCTTATAGATGAGGAAACCGAGACTGAGATAGGTTAAAGGGCTTGCTGAAGGTCAGAGAGCTAGTCAAAATTTGAACCCAGGCCTTCCTAGTACCAAGGTTAGTGTTCTACTATACCATATTGTCTCTTACATCTTTCCTCCTATGACATCTCTCATCATCCTGGTTTCTTTTCTCAGGATATGCTCCAGATTGTCAATGTCCTTCTTAAGATGTAGCTCTGGGATCTCAATATAACACGTTAGACTTGATTTAACCAGGGCAGAGTGCAGAGGGATTGTGACCCTTCTTTATTCTGGACACAAACAATATATTAATTTAGCCTAAGAAGGTGGTGTTATTGTTGATGTTTGGGGGGGAGGGGTTGAAGAGAGGCTGCCATAGCACAGACTCATGCTAAACCTATAATTTATGAACCCACCACCTTCCATAGACACCCCTGCATTTTTCTCATGAATTATTGTTGTCATACGTTCCTGATTCTGTATTTTTTTGTTAATAAGTACACCTTTTCATAGCCATAATCTAATTTTAATCCACATCCCTCCAAGACTCAGTGATACCAGTGAGATAAAATATAGCTCCTTGAGTTAAGATCTCTATATGTTTACTTTATTGAAAATACTCTGCATGAGTTTTATTATTACCTCTCTTCTTGGCTATTGTTACCTGTGAATTATTCCAGTAATTTTATTTTTTTTTTGTTTTGAACCTACCACATAGCATTTATTAAGTAGTTACTATGTGCCAAGCTAATATTTGGAGTGTTTGAGTTGATTTAATCATACATCAGGGTTCCAGAAGTGGCATAGGGCATGAGAATGAAGTAGGAAAGAGCTCTATCTCAAAGACACCAAAGAAAAAGGGAAAGGACCTATATGTACTAAAATATTTATAACTACTCTTTTTGTAGTGGCAAAGAATTAGAAATCAAGGTGATGCCCATCAATTAGGTAATAATTGAACAAGTTGTGGCATATTATTGTAATGGAATACTATTGTACTATAAGAAATAACAGCCAGGATGCCCCTAGAAAAACCTGAGAAAACTTATTTGTACTTATGCAAAATGAATTGAGCAGAACCAGGAGAACAATATGTGCATAATAACAGCTGTATTGGACAATGATCAACTATGGATGACTTAGTTATTCTGATCAATACAACGATCCATAACAATTCTGAAAGGCTTATGATGAAAAATTCTGTCCACTTCCAGAGAAAGAATGGTCTGAATGATACTGAACCATATTTTTTTCACTTTTTGTATTTCTCTTGTTTTTCTTTCTTTTTTTTGCAACATTGTTAATGTGGAAAAATGCTTTGCATGATCTCACATTTATAATTGATATCACATTTCACATTTTTTGCCTTCACAATGGATGGGGAGGAGTAGGAAGAAGAGAATTCAGGGCTCAATATTAAAAAAAATTAATATGAAAAATAAATATTTTTTTAAAAGTTGAAGAGCAATTAAACTATAAGCTTTTTATTTAAAAATATTCATACTCTCAGCTGGCCTCAAAGTTACACACTTTATTTACTATACAGTCTCCAATGACATGGACACAAATAACACAAACTCAACCCTTGAATTTTAAATCTGTGATGTATAAAAAGTTCAAGAGACACAGTTTCTGGGTAATAAATCATTTTATTCATTATGCTGGTGAGTAATTAAGAAAAAGATGGTCATTTGCAGATTAAGGCAGGTTCTTGATGCTTATATACTTTTAAAAGGCTGGGATAGCAATCAACTCTGGTTAAAAATTAAGAATGAGTATTAGAGAGGTGGACCTATTCTAATGAGGGGCTGGGGGCCATGAATAATTATGTCACTCCTGCTCCCAGATCACCTCCAGTTTGGGCAATCTAGAAAAGGGATCTTAACTATCCCCACCTCCCCTCCCAAGCCTGAGTAGAACACAATGGAATGGAATATAATTCACTCAGAATTTCTTTGTAAGTTTTTTTTTTTTGGGGGGGGGAAGGAAGGCAATTAGGGTTTAATGACTTGCCCAAGGTCACACAACTAGTAAGTGTCAAGTGTCTGAGGCTGAATTTGAACTCACATCCTCCTGGCTTCAGGGCTAGTGCTCTATTCACTGTGCCACCTAGCTGCCCCTCTTTGAAAAGGTTTTCTAGTTGGGTGGGACAACAGCTCCACCTAGATAAGATGGTTTAGGTAGGGTAAAATTTTGGGCAAGGTCAGAGATGTCCTTGAAAGCCTGGACTTTGAATGAGTAAATAGGAAAAATCCTGGATCTTCCCAATAATTGCTTATTTAGTGATCATTTCTTTCAAGTAATGCAGCCTATGTTTCAGTCCTATTCCTGCCTCTTATAGTTTAACTTTATATGTCATTTTACTCACCTTAATTTACTAATTTGTCAACTTATATATATATATATATATATATATATATATATATATATATATATATAATACTTGTATATATGCATCTGCTTTTATGTACATGCATATATATACATATAAAATTCACTTGAGTATATGAGAATTTCTTTGTTTTTATATACCAGTGTGCCCGTGTTTATGTGTATTTTTTAGAGTATAATAAATGGTGTGTCTAAGCATGTGCCTTACATATCATGTACCTTAGGAGCCATGTAAATATCTGTAAATATTTTAGGGTTAGGAATGTCTGTGTAAATGTCAAGAGTATTTCAGACTGTGTGTTTAAAATTTTGTTTGCATGTCTGTGGCCATGAAAAGGTCAACATTGATGCTGGCACCAAATATCAGACTGCTCAAGGGAGCTGATCCCTAAGGAGCTCTTCTTGCATCCCCACATCCTACTCCCAGGGTTCTACAGAAATTCTGTAAATATTGTAGTCCCAAGTAAGGAGGGGCCACTCTGCCTGCTCTCCCCATACAGGAGAGGGAAACTCTTCTTACAATCCACTATCTGCATCTCCCACTCCTAAGGATCCCATCCCAGGCTTGACGCCAAACCAAACTCAGAATCTGACCCTGAGCCCTGGACTCAGTCTCTACTCTGACTCAGACTTTAATTTTAACCCTACTTCTAACCCAGACCTTGCTCCTAAACCTTGAAAACTTGTCCTAATATCATCTTACCTCTGCCTACTAAAACCCCCCAAAAAGAAACAAACAAAAAACCACCCCAAATGAAGCTAACTGTCAGAATGTGAAATACCAGGGTCTGGATCTGATTCTTCCTAGACCACTTTTGAACAGTACCACACCTGCAGAGTCAGGGTAGGAGAGGTGAGTGAATGTGTGTCTATGTTCCTGTTTCTTCTTGGTAGAAAGACAAGGGATTTCTTAGGAGTTCAGAGTGGACTGGGAATATTATATATGCACTTAAACTCTGTCTCCATCTTATTTGGGCTTTCTTAATTGTTTTTCTTCAGTATAAGGGAATCCTTCAGGCGTTAGATGTAGGGTTGTATATTAAGGAAATTGCTATGGCATGAGAACAACAGGTAAGAATAAAACGAAAAAAATGTGTATATGAATGTTCATATTGAGGGTCTTGGAGGTATTCCTTTGTAAGTGTTTGCATGCCAGTGAATATGATTTTGTGTGTATAGTTATATGTGGCTCTGTGTTCATGGATGTTTTCATGTTTGTGGGTGTAAGTTTTCATGAGGATATTTGTGTGTGTATATAGGTATGTACACATGTATGTATATTTATGTATAAATATGTATGACTGAGATTCTTTTGTGTTTGAGTACATGTGGGGTTTCTGCTGTGTGTCTTTTTTCTGTGTGTGCCTATATTAAAGATCAGAGGAACATAGAACTTTAGAATAGACCGAGACCATAAGCTTCCATTTCAACCCTTCTTATTTTACTGAGTTAATTAAATTAGATTCAAGAAATAGGCCCCAATAACCTTTTACGTGTGAGTTCTAGCACTAGGTCTTGGGGGATGTGAATATCAGTAAGTGATATGACTGCTGACCTCATAGAGCTGTCAGTGTAATAATAGACCATGGATACAATTAACCATGTGTGATACAGGCCATAAGGTGAGTGCACAAGAATGGTTCTGGGAAAGAGTGGAAAGAGCACTGAACTTGGCATTGGATCATCTGGGTTTGAGTCTTAGCTTCACCATTTGTTACTCATGTAACCTTGATTAAGGTCCAGCATTCCTAAGACTTAGTTTCCTCATCTGTAAAATGAGCCTCTTAATATTAGCACAATTGTTATATGTAGATAGGCCTTTATTATCAAATTCCTAGACTATAGCAATACCTTCTTTATATGTCTTCATGACCCTATTATCTACTCCGGCCCTATGAATCATTCCAAGAAAAAAAATCTTTAAGCATAGATTTAGTCCCAGTACTCCTCTCATTTCAAATTCTTAGTTGTGGTTTTTTTTGTTTGTTTGTTTGTTTGTTTTTTACTGTATACAAAGTAAATGTCAAACTTTGCCTGACATTCAAGGCCATCCCCAACTTTGTGCCACCATATGTATCCATCCTCATTTCCTATTATTTTTCTATCAGGCTCTATATGCTAGCCAAGCTAGATAATTTGTCATACCCAAATATGCTCTTTGCCTTTGGTATTGCTCTTTTTTTTGCTCAAAGAATCAGTGTGGGCCTTGAATATCTGCCTACCTCCTATTGGACTTTTACTCATTCCTGAATCCCAATTCAAATGGTCCTTCCTCCAGGAAGTTTTTCCTCATCTCAGTCTATCTTCCCTTTTCCCTTTTGTTTGCAATTTTCTAAGATTTTTATCTTAAATGTCTGTTGTAAAATTTCTACCTAAATACGATCTATTATCGAACTAATTGAAATGATTATAGGATGGCAGCTGAATCTGCCCACCAGGAAGCTAGGGGTGGAGGTCCAGAGCTCAGGAGACAGGCTAAGAGATAAAAACTTGGGGGTCACTCTGAAAATATTTGTAGGCAATGGGAAAAAGCCAGTGGAAAGGTAGAGGTTGAAGATATATGGCAGAGAAGTGATGGTTAAGGGAACAAGGCTCTGGAGAAGGGAGGAGAGGATGATGGTGTTGAAAGGCAAATACCAAAGGCCTTGATAAGAAGAGTCTCTAAGATGAGAGGGAAGAAAAAGAGCTTGAGAGAAGACATAAAGACTCAGACATGAAGAAAAGGAGCCAAAGGAACTTTAGTTAGGTGATTAAAAGTTTTCTCAATAAATAAGAGACACATTCTTTAGATGGGGGTAGGATTTAGAGAAAAAAAATTGGCAAAACTACTATGGGAGATGCAATAAGGGAGTATAGTATATATGAGGAAAGCAAGAAAGATTGTTGTACTCAATTGAGGGTAAAGAACGTGAATTTTTAATTATGATGGGGAGAGGGATTATTTAATTTTTAACTTTGAATAGCATGAAATAATCTAAGGACTGGCTTAATTAAGTTCTGAAGTATAGCAGAAATTGATAAAAACCAGTCCTAGGCTACTCTTTGAAGGTTCCTGTGTTAAAGTGTACCTTTGAGCCATCTCCTCCTCCCTTGTCTCTAGAATCTCAAAGGAAGCATCAAGAGAATACTTTGGAATCTCTCAACAGGAAGAACCCACCATCCCCTGATCATGACAGGTGTCTTCCCATAGACATTCTGAATACATATTGGGAGGATGTGTGTGTGTGGGGGGGAGGTACAACAGCCAGATCAAAGTAAGGCTTGAGATTTATGTCATTTCTATTCCCCCTCTGTTCTCCATTGCCCCAGATCATGGAGCATGTGACTATAATAACAGCAATAATAATGAAAATAATAACAAATAGCCAGTATTTATATACAGGCATGTTGTCATGGTTATGTTCAGTCATTTCAGTCATGTTCAATTCTCTGTGACCCCACTTTGGAGTTTTCTTGTCAAAGATACTGGAGTGGTTCACCATTTCCTCCTCCAGATCATTTTTACAGATGGGGAACCTCATGAGGCACAGAGTTAAGTGACTTGTCCAGGGTCACACAGCTACTAAGTGTCTGAGGCCAGATTTGAACTCACGAAGATGAGTCTACCTGGTTCCTAGCCCGGTGCTCTCTCCATGGTGCCATCTAGCTGCCCTTCATATACATGCATATTTTGTTTTACTGTCCTTAACTTTATTATCCTTCATAGCTATTGTGTTGTTCTTGTTGTTGTTTTTACAAGTTGAAGCTTTGTAGCAACCTTACTTCGAGCAAGTCTCTTGGTGCCACTTTTCCAACAGCATGTGTTCACATCATGTCTCTGTGTCACCTTTTGGTAATTCTTGGAATATGTTCAACTTTTTCACTATTGTTATATTCATTTTAGTGATCTGTGATCAGAGATCTTTGATGTTACTATTGCAACTGTTTTGATGCGTCATGAACTGCACCCACATAAGATGATGCACTTAATTGATGAAGGTTGTGTGTGTTCTGACTGCTCCACCAAGGGGCCTTCCCCCATCTTTCTCCCTCTCCTTCGACCTCCCCGTTCTCTGAGACACAACAAAATTGAAATTAGGCCAATTAGTAAGCCTACAATGACCTGGAAGTGTTCTAGTGAAGGGAAAAATCAATCCGTGTGGCCAACTTCATTGTTGCCTTATTTTAAGAAATTGCCACAGCCACTCCAGCCTTCAACAGCCACCAACCACCCCAACCAGTCAGCAGCCAAAGACATCAAGGCAAAACCCTCCAGCAGAAAAAAAGATTATGACTCATTAAAGGCTTAGATGGCAGTTAGCATTTTTAATAAAGTATTTTAATTACGTTATGTACATTTTTTAGACATAATACTATTGCACACTTAACAGACTACAGTATTGTTTAAACATAGCTTTTGTATGCACCGGGAAATTAAAAAAAAAATTGTGTGACTCTTTTTATTGTTATACTTGCTTTATTGCAGTAGTCTAGAACCAAACCCACAATATCTCTGAGATATACTTGTGGTGCTTTAAGGTTTACAAACTACTTAATTTCTCATTTTATCCCCACTACAACCCTGGGTTATAGGTGCTATTATTGTTCCCATCTCATAGATGAAAGTGAGATAGAATTTAAGTTATTTGTCCAGAGTCACACAACTGGTAAGGATCGGAGGCTGAATTTGAACTTGGATCTTTCTGATTCCAGTCCCAGTGTTTATCTATTGTATCACCTTGCAGCTTAATAACCCTATGTTCTTTTTGTATCTGGAGCCAGGGACTGGAAAAGAGTGAGACTGAAGACAGGCCCCAAAACATCTGTTTATCAGCCCCATTCTGGGTGGTCTCTACCTTCTCCTTACTATGTGGGATTTCAATGACTCTCGTTTCCAACCAGAGGTGTTGCAGCTGACAGGCATCCCGGGCCTAGAGACTGGAGAAGGGTGGGTAGCGCTCATCTTCTGCTTACTCTACTTGGTCTCCATTGGGGGCAACCTTGCCATCCTGGGCCTTGTGGTGAGAGAGGCTGCCCTGCATCAGGCAATGTACTACTTCCTGTCCATGCTCTCTCTCAATGACCTAGGTGTCTCCCTGTCTACACTGCCCACTGTCCTGGGTACTTTTTGCTTTAACTACCGTGAGGTTGGTTTTGATGCCTGTCTGGTGCAGATGTTCTTCATTCATACTTTCTCCTTCATGGAATCTGGGATCCTGCTGGCTATGAGCTTTGACCGCTTTGTGGCTATCTGCAACCCTCTACGTTATGCCACCATCCTTACTAACACTCGTATTGTGGTCATGGGCTTGATCATCCTTACAAAGAGTTTTGTCACACTCTTCCCTTTCCCCTTCCTAGTGAAGCGGTTGCCTTTCTGCAAGGGCAACATCCTGCACCATTCTTACTGTCTCCATCCTGACCTCATGAAGGTTGCCTGTGGAGACATTCATGTCAACAACATCTATGGGCTCTTTGTGGTTATCTTTACCTATGGTGTTGACTCAACCTTCATCCTCCTATCTTATGCCCTCATCCTAAAGGCTGTACTAGCCATTGCCTCCCAGGAACAGAGATTCAAGGCACTCAACACCTGCATTTCTCACATCTGTGCAGTCCTTGCCTTTTATGTGCCCATCATTGCTGTCTCTATGATCCACCGCTTCTGGAAGAGGGCCCCACCTGTAGTTCATGTTATGATGTCCAATGTCTACCTCTTTGTGCCTCCCATGCTCAATCCCATCATCTATAGTGTCAAGACCAAGGAGATACGCCGAGGATTTCTTAAGATCTTCCAAAAGTCCTAAATCCAGCAGTTATGAAATTGAGACATGAGTGGAAAGGGAAGATACAGACTCATTCTCCACAACCCTAGATATTATATCGAGGGAAGGTGGGCACATTGTATCTGCAAGGATGTCAATTTGAGATAGATAAAAGGCAATCCTATGCCACAACCACAAAGGGAGAGCCAGTGAACTTTAATCATTTAATTTATAGCTAAAAGGAACTTTTAGGATCTACATCTAACTACTTTATTTCACAAATGGGGAAATTTTGAACTTGTTCTTCCAAGATGTGGCAATGTTAGACTAGGTACTTCATTTTAGTTAAAAGATACTTTCTAAGTTATCAATGGGATAAGTTGTTGTTGGTCATATACTGTTCAGACTCACCCTTGGCATGTGAAAGGGAAATCAGGAAAATGTATGTAGGTGCAGTCTCTGCACTATTCAGTTACAAGAGGGAAATCTCAGGTTCTAGAACAATGGTTCTCAACCTGTAGGTTGCGACCACTTTGGGGGTCGAATGGGGTCACCAAAGACCATTGGAAAACACATATTTTCGATGGTCTTAGGAACTGAGACACCGCTCCTCTATCCCTCTCCAGGTGGGTCTGCCCACATATGGATACGCCCACATACCAGTATTAAAGGGTTGTGGCATTAGGAAGGTTGAGAACCACTGGTCTAGGGGCGGCTAGGTGGCTCAGTGAATAGAGCACCATCCCTGGAGTCAAGAGGACCTGAGTTCAAATGCGGCCTCAGACACTTGACACACTTATTAGCCGTGTGATTTTGGGCATGTCACTTAATCCCAATTGCCCTCCAAAAAGTTAAAAAAAAAAAAAAAAGAGAGAGAACCAGTAGTCTAGAGGAATTCTAGAGAAGACCAACATGAATGGAGAGATATGGGGATGGGCTTTACAGATTGAGCTTCCACAATGTGTGGAAGGGAGGAGAAACAAAGATACAAACTTTAAAGAAATAAAACCTCGAAGAGCATGGGGGAGATGGAAGGTGGACTTGTTTTTAATCTTTCAATCAATAAATAAATAATACATGTATTAAGTTTCCCCATTGTGTTCCGGGTACAATGTTAGGCACTGGGGTTACAAAGAAAAAAGTGAAACTTTATTTGTCCCCAAGGAGCTTACTACAATCTAGCAAGTGTAGACAACATGTACATTAGAAAAGGTCACTTTGGCAGCTGTGCAAAAGACAGATTGGAATCAGGAGAGTCTTGAAGGCTATTAGAATTTCCAGACAAGAAATGATCAGGATTTGAATGAGAATGACATCCATGTTGAGGGGAAGATGATTGCAAAAAGATGCTATGAGGTCATAATGACAAGATTTGTCATCTGAATGGATATGTATGATATCTGAAAATGAGAAGTTGAAGATGATATCTTGGTTACAACCCTAGATGACTTGAAAGATAGAGGTGTCTTAGAACTAGAGAAACATTGAAGAGTAAATTTGGGGAAGAGAAAGATCTCTTAAGGGCATTTGGGATTTATGAAGCTTACTGGATATCCAGTTCAAAACATCCATTAGGACTTTGGTGATTTAGGACTGCAGCTCGAGAGAGACTAGAACTGAACATTTTAGACCTAGGAGTTATCATTACAGAAATGGCCAATAGAGAGACAGAGAGAAATACAGACAGAGAGAGACAGAAAGAAAGAGAGAGACAGAGATAAAGACTAAGAGAGAGAGTCCAAAGTGAAGCTCTGGGATATACCCACAGTTGGAAGGGGCTGATATAGATTGTCATCTCACAGGGAAATGAAGAAGTAATTTGATACGGAAGAGGAGAATCAAGAAAGATTAGTATCACAAAAAATCAGAGAGGAGAGAGTATCCAGGAGAAGATGTTGGTCAACATTGTAAAACAACCTAGAGAAGTTAAATTTTTTAAAAGTCAGAGAAAAGGCCATCAGATTTAGCAATCAGTAATTGATTACATATTTTCAATAACAGTTTCAGTGGAGTAAAGAAGTTGGAAGCCAGATTGCAAAGGGTTGAAAAGTGAGTGGAGAGGAGAGGAAGTAGAAGCAATACTGTTTTTCAGAGCCTGAAGACCAGTAGCAGGGCCCCTTGGAACCGGCAGGAAATGGTTTGAGGCCTAACTTATCTCATGGGGAAATCCCCACAGTGAATTTATTTTCCTGGTAGAGTTCATAAGCTGATAATAAGAACCAGCTCTAGAGAATTCAGGGGAAGTCTAGACATGTAACAGACAAAGACTTCAGGAGTCAACAGTGGAAGGATCACAATTAACTCAAGACAAAAAAGCAATTGTAACAAGGAATTTTTAATTTTTTAAAAATAATTCACTATAATTTCTCCTCCCCATGCAAATGTACATTAAATATAAATTATTACAAACAGATATTATAATTTTACTTGGAAGTAAACATTTTCATTTTCCTAACTCTTATATATGCATATTCATTATGTTGTTTGATCCTACTTGGTCCTTCAAGGTATTTTTCAATTTCAGTGCTTCTTTAAGGACCTATCCCTCGCCTGTGAAAAGAGCATCAAGACAGAGGACCTTGATTTTCTCCATTCCCTGAGGCCTCTGTCTCATTAATGGGTTTTGAGAAAAGCTGCAATTCTTTGGGAGACGTCAAATCCTGACAAAAATCCTTGTATAACAAAAATATTCCTGGTCCCGTATGCCAACTCACTTATTGAAATAATTCATAGCTCCACTGAAATTTTAAGGCAGCAAGATATATTGGAGAGAGAAGAGAGACATAAAGCCAGGAGGCTTTGGTTCAGATTCTAGCTCTTCTGCTCACTACCTGTAAGACCACTCGCAAGCCCCCAAACCTCTTTGAGCTCTAGGTTTCCTCATTTGTAAACCAGGGGTAGTAATAATTACACTGCTTTGTAAATAGGAGTTATAATTTTTTTTTACCATAGATTAGAGATTTTAAAAGGCATCATGATGCAATGGAAAAGATTAATGAATTCGAAGTCATGAGAAATCTGTGGTCAAATCCTACCTTTGCTCTTTGACATTTACTGATTTCATGACTGAAGGTTAATCACTTAATCTGTCTGTGCCTCAGTTTCCCTATCTGTAAAATGAGGTTGTACAGGGCAATTGTGAGAATCAAATGAGAAAATATTTGGGAAGCACTTTGTAAACCTTAAAAGGTCAAGAAATCATGAGCGAACAGAGTCAACCTCGAAGCCAGGGGATGTGGGCTGAAGTACCACCTCTGACTCATACTTGCTGTGCGAGACCCAGGGCAAGTCACTTAACCTCTTAGCACTCTGGGAAACTCCCACAGAAAAAATGGCAGATTGCATTGGTCAATGGAGTTCCCTATATAAATGAAATCACAGGTCCAGTACCTAACCCTAACGTGCTGCATAGCAGCTGTCAATTATTGCTATCAATTGGACCTTAAAGATCCTATAATCCAATCCCTCTTTTTAGAGATAATAATAAGAGCTAGGATTTTACATAGCACCTTAAAGTTTGCAAAGTGCTTTGCAACTATTACCTCACATGAGCCTCACAACAATACTGGGAGGTAGGTGCCCTT
Source organism: Pseudochirops corinnae (assembly GCA_028646515.1). Taxonomy (NCBI): domain Eukaryota; kingdom Metazoa; phylum Chordata; class Mammalia; order Diprotodontia; family Pseudocheiridae; genus Pseudochirops; species Pseudochirops corinnae. The sequence goes on along the minus strand of CM053588.1, from coordinate 78,634,655 downwards.
ATTAGTCCACTTTTTGTGGATAGAGAAACCAAGGCACACAGAAGGTAAGTGACTTGTCCAGGATCACACATTTAGTGTCTGGGATTCAGACTCAGGTCTTCTTGCCTCCAACACTGTATTCATTGTGCCGCCTAACTGCCTTTGATGGGAAAACTGACATGGAGAAACTGAGGCCCGTAAAGGGGGAAAATAAATGTTAAAAATAATAATAATAAAAAAGGAAAAACATTTTAAAATTTTGTTTTCTCCAGCCTAAGCTGGGCTATTATTATTGCATGGCAATTTTATCCATTTCTGATCGAATCTATGACTCCTCATGTTGTCTACGTCAAATCTGTCCAACCTTCAAGCCCCTAATTCCACTGTGACTCCTCTCTTTCTCAATTTTGCCTTCAACTTTACTGAGAAGATTGATATCATCAGCTCTCTCTTTTTCTCCATACCATAAAACCTATGTCTTTACCTTTCTTTTCTTTTCTTGTTTCTATCTCAGAGGATGAAGTATTCCATCTCCTTTTAAAAACTAATCTTTCCATTGCACCTGTGATCTGATTCTCTCCTAATTCCTCTGGAACCTTGTCCACTGATAAGCCTCCAGTGATTCATAGGATTTTAAACTATAAGGAAACTTAGAGCTTATTTTGTCCAGTCCCCTAAGTCAGTCGATCAACAAACATTAATTAGGACCTACCGTATGCCAGGAACTGAGCTGTGTTGGGAATACAAAGTACAAAACAGTCCCTTCTCTCAAGAAACTCAAAATCTAATGGACAAGACATTACACAAATGTTTTTAACTTCAGCTTAGCTGAAAAATGGGGAGAGGAGAAGTAAGGAAGGGTAATTGACCCAGCCTGATGAAGTCCTGCAGCCAGGTGGGAAATGATGAAATGAATGCCTCTGAGTGCCTTCCTTAAGTGGTAGAGGATGTCTGTGATGTCAGCCCTCTCCAATCAGAGGTGCCTCAGGGACAGGGGGTGTAAGTTTCAGAGTTGATAAGTTTCTGGAGACAATGGTGAAGTCCAGGAGAATGGCCATTCTACATTCCCATTATATAGATGAGAAAACTAAAATCGAGGAGATGAAATATTTTGTCTAATGTCACTCAGATGAGAAGGACTAGAGCTGGTATTTGAACTAAAATCCTGGGTTCTTCACCATAATCCATAGTTACTATATCAATTTTTTGTTCTACTTCATCTTCCTTCTAGTTCTATTCAGTCCTTTCCTATTTAACTAAAAATATGATCAGAAATCCTATTCTTAAAATAGAGTCTTTTGGCTCCAAAAGACTCATGATGGAGATAGATGTCTACATTCAGAGAAAATAGAAAGAACAGTTTGAATGCAGATTGAAGCAAACTACCTACTCTCATTCTTTTTCTTGTTTGGTTTTCTTTCCTCTTTCCCATTGTTCATTCCATCCATTACAATCCTTTTTTATAAACTGACTAGTATCTAATGTGAAAGTATTTGCCGATCCTATAATTGATTGCATGCTGCCATGGAGGGAGAGGAGGAGAAGGAGCGGAGAAAATTTGAAAATCAAGGGATTGTGGAACTGAATCTTGTAAACTAAAAGTAAACAAACAAATTAATAAAGACAAAAAATACAAAATAAAAAAACAAAACAAAACTTCTTCCCCCTCCCCCAACCCCATCCTATCATCTTTCAAAGCTGTAGCAGGTTCAAGATGGGACCTTGAAGAAAGGGAATTGTTATTCAGTCACTTTTCAGTCATGTCAGACTCTGTGACCTCACTTGGAGTTTTCTTTTCAAAGATATTAGAGTAGTTTGTTGTTTCCTTCTCCAGCGCATTTTATAGATGAGGAAATAATGCAAACAAG
>CM053588.1:78600450-78632308 GCA_028646515.1 Pseudochirops corinnae | reverse complement strand
TAGATAGATAGATAGATAGATAGATAGATAGATAGATAGATAGACACATATATGCATATATATATAATACGTGTGTATCATTATGCTTATCTTTATCCTTACCCTTATCCTTATCCTTACTCTCTAATAGCTGCTAGAAGAAGAGTCTCCATCATGCTACCGTCATTCCATATAGCCCTAGCTAAAATTGAATCCAGTGTACCCTTAAGCGTAAATGATTTAAAATAAACTAAGACCTGATCATATTTACTTTTTAATAGTGGAAAATACATAGGAAAATTAACCCATGAAAAATAAGGTATGAAAGCTTAAATATACATTTGCTTGGAAGCAACTAGATTTGATTAAGATGAGTTTAACAGAAAATGGGTGGGATGGGAAAGGAAAAAAACAGCTTCCCACATGTGTATAATACATATAACTGTCATATCAATATGTCTGTATATACATGTATATATACATGTATATATATATATATAGTGTATATATATATATATATATATATATATATATATATATATATATATGCATGTGTGTATGTATGTCAGTAATTCATAGGTGTCTCCTGGGAATATTCAAGAAAAGGTGTAGTAATAAAAAATATGTCCTCTGATATTCATAAAAAGTCAGAAATTGTCAGTAATAAAACAAGATGAAATAGAGATTCTGATGTAAGATGCTGATTTTTAACTTGATAGGAATAGCATTTGTGACTGCAAAATGAGTATACTTCATTAAGAAGAAACAGATTAAATTAGTTTGACTTCAATTTCTAGCAATAACCTTGAGTATATTATTAGAGGGAAGGTTAACGAATTTGGAAAAAAAGGAAGTGGTAATTACAGAGAGTCAACAGGACTTACTAATGAGCAGATCTTGTCAGACTACCTTTGTTTTGTTTGTTGGCAGAGCTACTAGGTGGGTGGTTGGAGAGAATGATAGGGATGTAACATACCTAGATTTTTAACAGTCATTTTACAAAGTTTCTCACGCTATTCTAGGACAAGGATGGGCCAAATTTTAAAATATGAAATTAATAGAGATAAAATTAAATGCTCATGTTCAAGTTAAAAAATCAACTTCACAATCTTGGTTAGGCTACAGTTTGTTAAAAAACAAACAAACCATCAACCTAAGGATTAGCGTATTCCAAGTTGTCAACATTATGACATCACCATCAAAAGAGGCAGTGTGATTTTAGGCTGTATTAAGAAAGACAGTGTGTAAAGCAAGGGAGTGATAGTTCTTTGTGCTCATCATCATGTCTGCTAAATTATGGGATGCAGCATAGTCCAGTGAAAGTACCTTGTTCTATTTCATCCCAAAGGACATGAGTGAGAGCAATGATTGGAGTGAAGGTGAAGGGGGAAATTGCAGCTACGTAGATGTAAATTCAATTCAAGAAAATACTTTTTGGTAACGAGAGCTGTCCAAAGGGGAATGGGCTACTTTAAAAAAGTCACAAGTAGCAGCACCTACCTTGTTCTGCCCCAGGAATAAAATAATTTAAGGAACTCCCTCTTCCAAGGCAGACGAGCTGCTGTTGTGAAGTTCAGAGTCCTGGTGAGTTGCCTTGGGTTCAATTAGCCAAAATATGTCATAGGCATTTATTAAGTGCCTGCTATGGGCCAGGCACCTCCCTAGACCCAAGAACACAAATGCAGCAAATGGCAGTCTTTGCTCCCAAGAAGTTTACATTCTAATAGGGAGACCACAAGGATGTACAAGGTGTCTTAGAAGTCTTCCTGTACTTTTAAACTATTTGGGCTTATTAGACTTATTTTAAGCTATTAAAACTAAAACTGAACCCAGATGTTGGGGACCCCCTGTACATAAGTATATACAGAGCAAACATGAATAGAAAAAGAGTAAAAACGTTAGAGAAATTATTTTGAGAGTTTTGTGAATGATGGATTGGAAACAGGCAGGGTGAGTAACTGGGAAGCTGTTACAACAGAGATAAGGACCTGAGCTGGGGTAGTAACAATGGGAGTGACAAAGTGTTCTGTATGGGGAGATAATGTAGAGAAAGGTTCAACATAAGTTGGCAACTGATTGGCCAGTGGTGAAAGCAGGGAGAGAGCTGAGACAAAGATAAGTCTCTAATTTGGAGCCTGAGTGACTGAGAGGAATGTTGTAATCAGCAGAGGCAGCTGAGTCAGGTTGGAGGAGAACTCAGAAATATTTTAGAACCTTTAGTGTGAGTGAGTAGGGTGGTGTGATAGAAGGTAATGTGGACTGCTAGACCCTTACAGCTTCTTGTTAACATGGGCTTTGTGATGACTAAACCAGTGTGTCAGTTACACAATAACTAGCCCATCAGAAAGGCTTCTGAAGTCCAAAGCTGCTTGACATACCAGTGATCCTTTGTTAGTGAACTAAAGTTAGTGAACTAAAGCTGAATTTGGAGATGCCAGTAGCTGCCAGAAACCAAAGAGCTCAAGGGCAACTTTGAGCAACAGCTGCAGACTCAAGACCTTGCTCTGGACTTTCTAAACATCTTGGCTTATTGTGTCTGCAGAAGCCTTCTCCCTTAACCAATTCCCACCCCCCTCTCACCCCTGTAGAAACTGTATTATCTCACCCTTTTTCCACTCTCCTTTGAGCTGCTAAGAACTCTCTTTCTCTATGCTTCCTTGTAACCACTCCTCTCCCATACAGGTTCTCAGACAATAAATTGGCGTATGGGACACTGTTTCAATGTTTCAATTCAGAGGCCATTTTACATAACTCTGATGTTAGGGAAGGTCTTCTTGGGATGAGGTTATTCTTCTAAGGAAGGAAGTGGCCAATGCTCATTCAGACCCCTCTACCCAGAACATTCTAAGTACCTGTCCTTTGAGATCAGGCAGGAATTACTGGGGAGGGAAGCACAGAGTACTTACTTTTCTTGCCTAGAGGGCAAAGGAAGGAAGGATCTTGCATAGAAGCAGCCCTACAAGCCAACCACTGCCAGCCCTCTACATAGATGATGCTGGGCTCCTACTACTAATAGCTTTATAAAGGTATCACAAAGGAGTCTCCAGGGATTTAGGAACTCAGAGGCCCTGAGGTCTACTCACTCAAACAGTAATGAGTAGAAAGCTGAAAGGAGGGAGGAAGGTAGAGAGAGATCTGTGGTTTCTTGGAGTCAAATTTGGTAAGGTCAGTTTGGCCAGTATTCCTATCTATACAGTTTAACTGCTACTGTCAGCTATCTCTGACCGTATTAACAATGTATGATAGTAATCATTAGTACAGTTCTTTGTCTTTTGGCACCATGCCAAATTCTGTCCTGATTGAAACAAGCTGATGAGATTTCATTAAGGACGATATTATGAGCGAGGTTAGAAGTTCATTGTAAGACCAAGCTTAGGACCCAGGGATAGAGTTAAAGGTCATTTCCACGTCCAATTCTCCAATCAGAGAGTTTTAGCAGTATCTGGGATAATCTTTGACAGGCATTAGGGATTAAGTCAGAAATTAGAATTAGGATTCAGTTAAGTGACCAGAAACCGGGATCAATTTGTAGCCCATATTGGAGGTCGTCCTGTGCAAAAGTTTAAGGGTCAGTTTTGGTTAAGAACAAGCAGTCTTTAGTGGGGTTCAGGGTTTTGAACCCGGAGTTAGGACTCAACCAAGATAGGATTTAGAAGACAGTTTATGATTGGGGTCAGAGTTTAATCTAGTGATGGTATCTGAGCTCCATCTATGTGTTATTAGTGCAGTAGAATTAATACTTTTTGATTACACATCTCTATCAGTAAAAAATATTTGAGCATGCACCCCCTACATATGTGTATGTTTACTTATAAATTATATATGTACAGCTACACTAATGATTATTTGCATTAAACATTTTTTTATAAAATAGAAATTTAAAAGTATGAAATAAAGATCAAAAATAATATTTGATCATGGAGTCAATAGGGAGCCACTGGAGTTTATTGATCAGGGAGTAGCTCTACTTTGGGAAAATAATTTTAATAGATATGTGAGGTATGAATTGGAGAGGGGAATGATGAGACCAAAAGAATAATCAGAAAAGTATTGCTATACCTTTGACAAGTGGCAGGTGGCAGGTGGTGAGGGCCTAAATTATGGGGATAACTGTGAATAGATAGAGAGAAAAGGACAGATGCAAACGATTTAGGGAACATAGAAACTAGAAGATTTGACATCTAATTAGATTTAAGAGAAAATTAGTATCATACTATTATACTAAGAACCAATTATTAATATGTGATTCATCCTTCTTCCTCCTATCTTGTCAAGATAGGGGCCACTAGATTGCTAGAGGGTGCTGGAGCCTCATGATCAGGTCATGTCTCAACTGACCTCCCCCCTTCAATGAGGAAAGAAAATGAGAGGGACTAAGGACTCTTAATCCATCACCTCATTAAGTGTTCACCACGTAGCCTTCAATGTTTTTCTTGTCAGGGGCAGTCCCAATAATGTGCAGTGTTATTCGATAAAGGAAGTAATAATAAAGGAAAACAGATGGGCATTTAAGATGACCTGAGACTGCCTTTGGTTGCTAAGAGAAACTACTTCATGGATCGATTTATTGATTATTAGCTAGCCTAATTAATAAATTGATTTTTAAATGTCTGGAAACTTTGGCTGTTGGAATTTTATTCTTGACAGATCGATAAACCTGTGTGCCTGGAAGGATGATGGGAATTCTAGGGTAGTAGAGAAATTTAGAAGATGGATGGGCATCTGGAGGGAAACAAATGTTTTAATGGGTTGTCTAAGAAAAACCGAAATGCATTTATGACTGCTTATCATCTAGTGAAACTCATTCTGTCCCCCAAAAAACTTAAAAGTGGGAAGATAAGGACTTTCTATTATGACAGACCCAGAATATACAACCAGCCCACATCCATATGGTGATCCAAGGGCCAAAAGATCGGTATAATGGGGTTTGGCGAGGATTTGGCCAGTGGCACTTGTGCAACTACTGCTGTTGCTGCCCAGGTAGAGGTTTGGTTGTAAATGCCTCACCAAATGACTAACTCCTAGCTCGGAAATGAAGACATTAGGAGCACAGGTAGTGGACAGAAGGAACAAAGTAGAAAAGCATTGAGGGATAAATGTAGGTGTGGTTATGTAGGAGATGAACCCCACTATTGGCTATCATGGGGAGAGTGCCAGTGACCCACCTTCCTACCCAACAATTAGATTATCACATACCCATTGAGGCAGCTAGGAGTCCCTTGGGTGTCAAGCTGTGGCTTCTAACCACAAAGCCAATGGACAAGAACACTGGGTTGAACCTGATTAGGTGAAATTTAATTTAAAATGGTTAAATATAAAGTCTTATAGTGAGGAGCAAAAATTTGGCTGGGAGGTTAAGGTTAAGATAGCAGATGTTCTCAAAAAGATCTGGGTAAAAAAAGGAAATGGGTTGTATCTGCAATGAAAAATTTTTGTATAAAAAAAAAAACAATCCATGCATCACACTGAAGAATTAGCATTCTTTCTGCCTGTAGAATGTAGACCATATGGGGCTTTGGAGTCATGTGTGAGTCAGGACTAAAGTGCTTGCATTTTGAGAGGCCAAGGAGCCAGTGTATGTTCAACAAATGTTTAAAAATGACTCGTGGTACCCTCTCTTCTCTTTAAGCTGCAAGTCATATTATAACTGTTTTGAGTCACTTACTGGGGGCAGGAGAGGGGGCAGAGGAGAAGAGCAGCTTGCCCTGTCTCTCGTTCTGGTTTCCAATTGGCTAATGAGGAAGTGACTTCTAAAGCACGTGCCCTGCTCCAACAAACCTAAGGCTCCTTTTTTGTTTGTTCAAGATCAATATGTCTTGGCTTGGAGTTGACCTCCTGAGTTTAAGAGATCTGCAGGTCTTGAGTCCCATTGAGTAAAGCTGAATAGTGTTAGGGAAGGAGTCCCCAGAAACTATTCCTGAGTTGTTTGAGAGGATGACCACTAAAAAGAAAAGAAATGGACCAAGACTGGCTACTGTACCAGCAGACATTTACTTGGAGTTGTTTGGACAGTGTGGAACAGAAATTTCCAACCAAGAATCTCTGATTTAGAGTCAAAGTGAAATGTAAAATGATTAATTAGCAGTCCTGCAAAAAACAAAAAAAATCTTTGAATTCAGAGGAGATTTAAATAGCTTCCCAAGAGCTTTTTAACAGTGGTCATACCTTAAGTTATTGAATCTTATCTCGAATTGTTCTGTAAATGCACCCTGTGTATCTTTTATCATTAGTATTTCTTTTATGAGTAAGAATAAAATGCCTGACCCATACTTGAATCATATTATATGCTTAGTAACATTTTAACTCCCTTCCCCTTTTGGGGGAAACTCTAGATGCGAACCAAGATCTAAGCTAAATAAATTTGTCCATAGGGCAGCACTGTAATTTCTTAATGAGCTTAAGAGTATGAGAAAAGGGAGCCTAGTCACCCTCTGATCAGAAAGCAGGCTCCCTAAAACTAGACCTGATTAAAATTATCTCCCTGGGTCCAGAAAAGAGGGTTGCATAAATAGTGATGGGAGTATGGTTCCATACCACACACCCTGTGGGTCCAGTGTTAACTAGGAAAGCTTCACTTCATTTAATGCAGTGTGCTCCATTTTTTTTTTCTTTTTGGAGGGCAGGGCAATTGGGGTTAAGTGATTTGCCTAAGGTCACAGGTGTTAAGTGTCTGAGGCTGGATTTGAACTCAGATTCTCCTGACTCTGGGGCCAGTGCTCTATTCCCTGCTCCACCCAGCCACCCCTTGTTTTTGTTTTTGTTTTTCACATGTTTATTAGAAAGTCCTTAGTTCTGCTGAGCTAGCCTTCCTCCCCCTGTGTATTTTTTACCTCTTGGATTTAATTTCCCCTGAAACCATACAGAATAAGTTTATTAACTATAATCAGTGTCAAGATCTTTGCCTATGTAACAGTACCCTGAAGTTTTGTTTCTCACACCCTACTAAAGTAATAAAGATGCCATATAGACAAGGGTATATGGCCCTAATAAATACTAATTGAATGACCAGTAGATGTTAGGACTAGCAGAAATAGAGGGAGAGGGTGTAGAAAAGCCTGCCCAGGTGTCCACCTTACCACCTCCAGTCAAGGAGTCCCATTGTCTTGCATAGTGCTCCACTGATTCTTCACTATTTCCTCAAGTCCATCAGGACAGCACAAGCTTAATAAATGCTTTCTTAAGATAAGAGAATTTTAGCATTTGGAGAGACCAGAGGACATCATCTAGTCCATTTATAATAAATGACATTTACATAGTGTTTTAAAATTTACAAAGCACTTTACAATTTACAAAGGCTCTTTTGAGCCTTGCAACAATCTTAGGAAATAGGTACCACAGGTATTGTTATAACCATTTCACAGATAAGGAAAATGAGGTTCAAAATATTAAGTGATTCATCCATGACCACACAGCTAGGAAGTATCCAAGGTGGGATTTGAACCCAAGTCCTTGAATTTGGAATCCCAACGAGAAGACTTCCAGAAAATTGATTACTTCTTGGGATCTCCCATTCCATTTTGGGGTAGCTCTAAATTTTTAAGAAGTTTTCCCTTATATTGAACTGAAATTTACATCTCTGCAAACCTCGTCCACCAACCAAAATTGGTCCCACTTCTTTCCTCTGGGCTAACCTAGTTAATTTCCCAATTAATTTAACCTAGTTAATTTCCCTAGTTAATTTTCTCTTTCACCTGATCTCCTTTCAAATTCTCAAAGACAGTATTCATATTCCCTCTAAGTCTTCTCTTTCTTAGGTCAAAGACTTCTAGCTTCTTCAGTCAATATTCATATGGCGTGGTCCCCAATTCTCTCATTATCTTGTTGATCCTCCGGTAGGCAAAGTAATTTTAAGTTTATTCCCATCAGAACTTGACCCTGAAAAGAATCTTTAGTCGCCTGTGGCGTATTTCCTTTGTCTTGATAGAGTAAATAATGGGGTTGAGCATCGGTGGCACAAAGAGGTAGAGGACAGACATGAAGATATGGACTACATGGGGAAGGCTGCCACCAAAGCGGTGCACAATGGACACACTCACCACGGGCACATAGAAGATAAGCACGGCACGGACGTGTGACACACGAGTGTTGAGTGGCTTGAGTCGCTCCTCACGGGAAGCAATGGCTAGTACAGAGCGGAGGATCATGACGTAGGAGAGGAAGGTGAGTGCAGAGTCCAGGCCAAAGGTGAGTAATACAATGGATAGACCATAGTGGCTACTGAGGGTGACATCAGCACATGCCAGCTTGACCATGTCCACATGTAGGCAGTAGGCATGAGACAGGACATTTCGTGTGTGGCAGAAGGCAGCCTCTGAAGAAGCAGAGGGAAGACCAGGATGAGCAGGAAGCTGCGGAGAAGTGTGGTCAGCCCCATGGCTGCCATGCGGGCATTGGTGAGGATTGTGGCATAGCGAAGTGGGTTACAGATGGCTACATAACAGTCTAGGCTCATGGCCAATCGGATTCCAGATTCTGTCCTGGAGAAGAGGTGGATAAAGAACATCTGGGCCAGGCATCCCTCAAATGTTACCTCATGAGCATGGAAGCAGAGGGCAGCAAGGACAGTGGGCAGTGTGGACAGTGAAACACCCAGGTCATTAACCGACAGCAAAGACAGAAAATAGTACATTGGTAGGTGCAGGCTCTGTTCTTCCTTGACAATGATTAGGATCAGGGCATTTCCCACAATGGAGATGGCATAGAGCAGGAGGAGTGGGATAGCTAGCCAGGGCTCCATTGTTTCCAGTCCGGGGAATCCTGTTAGGATGAAGATAGGGGAACCAGAGATGTTGGTCCTGAGACTGCCCATGGGAGAAAACATGGAGTCTTTGTCAGCAATCAAAATGACTTTCTGGAGACACAGAATGAGAAGAAAAGAATATCAGACAACTTGCAGTTCAAGAAGAAAAGGTTATCACTGAAGATAAGCTAGAATGTATGGATAGTGTGTAGGAGACAGGGATGTGAGGCAGTGTTTGTATTCAGGAAGCACAGTCCAGGGATAGAGAACCTGCAGCCTTGAGGCCACATGTGGCCCTGTAGGTCCTCAAGTGTGACCTTTTGACTATTTCAGTTCAGCTTGAACCTCATATGTCCTGAGGAAAGTATGTGCTATTCTTCTGAGGGTTTTTGTCTTTTTGATCTATTGGACTATTTCAGTCAAAGGGCTGCACTTGAGGACCTAGTAGGCCACATGTGACCTTGAGACCTCAGGTTCTCTGCTGGCAAGACAGTCATTTTTAAAGTTCTTTAAACTTTTTTTTTTAGTCTTCTATTCCCAAGGTTCACAACTAGTATAGACCAGAGTTTGAGACTCTCTAAAGAGAAATGGAGAGAGACTTTCCATGTAATTCAGTAGAATAAATACTAAATTTGGGGTAAGTGAATCTGGGTTCAAGTCCTGGCTGTGCCTCTAATACATACATGATTTTGAATGAGTGCTGTCTGTACTGTAGGTCTCAGCTGAGTAAGGCAACCTCTCTTAAGCATCTATATTCCCAGTGTTCACTGTCTGTTATGGCTTTCAGTTTGGATCAAAACCTCCCATTATCTCTCTACTTTATATTCACCTAACTTTTCATCTGTGACCTTATTCTCTTCTCGTAAGAGAATTTTGTTATTATCCTATTTAGATAAATGAAGAAGCTAAGGACAGGGAAAGAGTGTCAGTTTACTTTGGGAGTCTCACATGGTGTTAGTGGCAAAACCAGGACTAGAACCAAGGCCTCTCACTGCCCTATCTAAGGCTATTTAAATGATTATCTACACAAATGTCTTTGCATTTCCTTAAGTCTCATGTTTCTTGGGAAGAACTACTGTGCTGTCATGGACTGTTCAGCAGCAACCTGTTACTTCCAGCATCATGTATAAAACCCTGTGTTTGTCATTCAAACATTCAAAGCTGTTCATAATCTGCTCCTCCCACCTTTCTAGTCTTCTCACCCCTTACAAATATACTCCCCACACCTGCCCCATGTACTCTGAGATCCAACACCATTCACTTCTTTGCTGTTCCTTGAATGAGAAACTCCTTCTCTCCAGGCCAGGTAATTTTTATTGGTTGTTCCTCCCTCCTGGAGTTGTCTCCCTTCACATCTCTGCCTCCTGCTTTCATCAATTTCCAGCCAAAATCCCACTTTTTGTAAGAATCCTTTCTTGATTTCCAGTGTATCTTGCATGTAGCCTGTCTGTTTATAGTTGTCTACATGTTGTCTGTTCATTACACCAAGAGTTCCTTGAAATCAGAGACCTTTTTTCTTTCTATCTCCAGCTCTTACCACAATGCCTGGCACATAGTAAGTAGATTCTTAGTAAATGTTAATTGACTGCATGTCAATTAACTCTGAATATCCGGGGTATAAGGCAATAATAGGGTGATTGGCTTAGATGGCCTTATTCCCAAGGAAGAAGCAGGTAGATTGTGGACTCAAAAAAGCAGGTTGTTATGGAGGGTCATAGTTTTTAAAGCAGGAAAGAAATTTCAAGGTCGCTGCCACCCTCTTCCCTTCCCAAAATCATTTTACAAAGGAAACAACAGAGGCTCAGAGAGGGAAAGATACTTCCCCAGGTCTTTTAGCTAGTAAGGCTCTATTATTTCGACTCAATGAAGTTTTGGACCCAGACAATCTGAAGGTAGGGAGCCATGGGGAAAGTTAGGATAAAAGAAATGAGCTATAATTAAAAAGAGTGTGGATTTAGAATAGAAAGGGACCACAGAGGCTCATCTGGTCCGACTTCTTAATTTGAGAGATGAAGAAGCTAATGCCTAGAAAGAGTAAGATGTGACCAAGTTTACATAGATAATAAATGCTAGAGCCAAGCTTCCAATCCACATCCTCTGACTTCAGATCAAGAATTTGTTTTCACTGAACCACAACAAGGATCTTGAGGGCCCTTCTCTCTAAGGTGCTGCCTTCAGTCCACCCTAGCTAGGGATTAAAACTAGGCAAAACTAGTAGAGAACTAGTCAACACCCTTTAGTTAGTACAGGTGATTCTAGATGGGCAGCTAGGTGGCACAGTGGATATCTAATGCCATCCACTGTTTCCACTTAGGAATACTAGGGTTCAAGTTTGACTTTAGGCATTTATTAGCTGTGGGACCCTGGGCAAGTCATTTCATTTGTCTCCTACAGTTTTCTCATCTGTAAAATGGGGGTAATAATAGCACCTAAATCCCAGAATTGTTGTGAGAACAATATAATAATACTTACCAAGCATTTTGAAAACCTTAAAGCTCTACATAAGGGGTGGCTAGTTGGCCCAGTGAATAGAGTGTGGCCCTGGAGTCAGGAGGACCTGAGTTCAAATGCAGCCTCAGACACTTAATGCTTACTAGCCATGTGACCCTGCACAAGTCACTTAACTTCAATTGCCCTGCCTCCCCCCTCCAGAAAAACAAACAAAGATCTACATAAATGCTAGTTGTTAATATTATTATTATCATTGTTATTATTTGAAACAAGGGCCTACGCCAGAAGAATTTAGAAAAGCTGACATAATTGTGTAGGTTGAAGGAGCATTAGGTTTGGAACCAGAAGATCTGGGTTCAAAGTCTGACTCTGATATTTAATGACTCATAAATGTCCCTGTGGTGCATTTGTTTTTCTTTTTCAGTTGTGTGTACATTGAGGGGGGGAGGATAATCTATTTTATTATCCCCCCCATAGTTATATTATATTATATATATTATATATTATATATATTATCCCCAATTATTATCATAAAACAGATTTTTAAAAATTAAATTTTAGAAAACTTCTCATTTGCTGTGCTTTTCATGTTCCTTTTCCAAAAAATAAAGGTGCCCATTTTCATCTATAAATCCTAAGATCATAATGGCCTGAAAAAAGGACTAAAGAAATTGAGATGGTTTGCGACCCCACTTCTAAATCTATGAAGGTTTGGTTGTGAAGGATGTTGGGAGAAGATGTTGAACTGAACTTGCAAGGAAAATTAAAGAAGACTGGGCAAAATGAAAGCAGGAAGAAATTGAGGTTACACACACACACACACACACACACACAAACACATGATATAAAGAAGATTATGTGGACAAAGGGATAAAAGTGAAGTCAAGCCTTATTCTCAGATTTAAAAAAAAATCAGCTCATGAGTCTAAGATGGAAAAGACATGGCTAGAGCTAGATGTTCATCTGGGTGAAAAAAAGAGAAAATAAATGATCTAGAGAAGTTTCAGTGGATGTCAAACTCAATGAATGACTCAGCACTGGACCATAGTAGGCAAAACACTGGTGACATTTTTAGACTGAATTGAGAGGAAGCGTCCAGAAAGCAGCAGATGATCACCTGTTTTCTTCACTGATCAAAATAGAACAAGGGTATTATATTTAGAGTATGGGTATAAAATTATAGGAAGGACACTGATAAAGTGGAGATCTTCCTGAGGAAAGCGACCAAGATGAAGAGCCTTGAGAAGATTTTATATGAAGAATTGGTGGTGTTTAGTTTGGAGGAGATAATATTTATATTTTCAGAGCTGGGAGGCACCCTGGTGGCCACCTAACCCGACCCATAACTACAAAGTGATCATTTAATCTTTACTGTCTTTATGTACTTGTGCATTTGATGCCTTGAAATCAAACATAAGATTTTATGTTTATCCTCATCCAATTTAATCAGGCTAGATTGAGTCTATCATTCAAACCTGTCAAAAATTTTCTGTATTCTGAAAGAATAGTAAAATAAAGTCATATGGAATGATCTTGAGGTCCGTTACCGCCTTGGCTCTTCTCCTCAGAATGATCTCCAGCTTACCAATGTTGATCCTGAAATGCTATGCCCATACTGTTAGCCAGACAGTTCTGTTAGATTCTAATCAGTGACAACTAAAAATAGCTACCTCCTTTTCTTGCCTAGTCCATTAATTATTCTTCATGTGTCCGGGTCAGCTACAAATCAGATAACCGAGAATAAACAAGCTACCAATATTATCACCTGGCCAATGGCTAACATTTCAAAACTGGAAGGGATTTTTGAGGTCATCTAGTGAAAGTTAATAACTTCACATGAGTCTCCAAAAAAGTTTAAGTGATATGTCCAAAGTCACACAGATAGGAAGTGACACAGTTGGAATTCAAACACACAGCTGGAATTACAAACTCAGCTGCCTTTAAAACACTGAGCAGCTCAAGGGCAAGAGCAGAGTCCCTCAAGGTTCATAGAGGGTGATAGCAGAGAAGGGGCTTCTTCTGTGGTCAGGAGAAAAGGCTATCTGGGGGCATAGCAAGGGATCACCATTGAGAAATAAGTTTCTTACAAGGCGAATCCCCCCCTTCTGTATGTGCTATGTGCTCCACATACATCCATAGGGGATCTGAGATTCTAGCTTCCACATATACACTTACTCTGTCTTCCTGGTACACTCTCTCCCTCCCTTTCCCTCTAGACCAATATACAGTTTACTATTTTCATCCCATAAACTAATCAAGTAGGATTTCTTGTCTATTTTTAATTGTTTTTAGTTTGAGACATAATCAGGAACCTAGAATAATCTCATCCAATCCAGAAGAGACAATACCTTAACAGGATGACTATTTTTCATTGCTTTTAAGATGCTTAAAAAAGAATTCACCCATTCTTCATATTTTCCCCAATGGTTCTATGTTCTAGTACCTCTCACCATCATGAAGTTGTATAGAGTTTAATCTCAGTACCTCTCGTTCTAGGTTATGACTACACACTCTTCTTCTGTCCTTCTCAAAGCTGAGTCAGAAGAGCAGCAGAGTTCTTTCAGCTCTGAAGTCACTCTGTGATCTGGTCTAGAGAAAGGAGGGCTGATTCCATAACTGGAGGCAGGGAGGGAGAGAGGGAAAAGACCAAGAGAGGAAGGTCAACGAGACAGGAAAATGTAAGAGAAGGGGAAAAGGGGAAATTTTAAAGGTGAAGAAGCTCAATACAGTGAGAAAGGGAGAGAGAAGGCAGAAGAGTAGGAAGGGAACTGAAGAGAAAAGGAAGAAAAAGATGGAAGAAAAACGAAGGAGTAAAAAGGAGAAGCCAAAAGGCAAGTAGAAAGAGAGAAAAACAAAAACAAAATGAAAAGGAGACGGGGAGCAACTTCAACAACTGAGAGGGAGGGGAGCCGTCCCCCAGCTGGCCCCACAGACTCTGGACTCTGCACATGGCTTTCCCAGTGGCAGGAGGGGGAACTGACACCCTGTTTGGGAGCTGAATCTTTGGCTCTTTGCTCAAAAAGCAAGGCTTAGTATGTCTTTCCCCAAGAGATGAACCTCTGGGGACCACCTAATCACTGTGAGATCCCATAGGTAGGCCTGATGCTTAACCCCAGAAATTCTGGCTTGGTCTCCCTGAATTGGGAGAGGGAGTAAGTTATTCAACAAATATCTAGGATTATTTAACTTAAATATGGATGTGTGTGTGTGTGTATAAATAAGTGTGTGTGTATATATGTGTGTATATGTGTAGTTGAGTACCTCTATACATAGACATGTGTAGTGTGTTTGTGTGTGTGTATACACATAATCCTTATTTGATAAAGAAACATCCTAGAGCATCCTAGACATCCCAGATGACTTAGGTGGCACAATAGATAGAAGACCTGGAGTCAGGACGACCTCAATCCAAATCTACTCTCAGACTCTTATTGCTGTGTGTCCCTGTCCAAGTCACTTCAACGCTATTTGTCTCAGTTTTCTCATGTGTAAAAATGAGGATAATGATGACACCTACCTCCCAGGCATACAGAATTGTTATAAGCCTAGAACGAGATCATATTTGTAATGCACTTATAATAGTTCCTGTACCATAATAGGCTTTATGCAAATGTTAGCTATTAATAGTGAGTTGAGTGCTAGGCCCAGAGTCAGAAAGACCCAAGTTCTGGCCTCACATTTACTTGCTGTGTGGACCTGGACAAATCACTTTACCTTTGCCTCCATTTCCTCATCTATAAAGTGGGGATAATAATAGCATTTACCTTTCAGAGTTGTTGCAAGGATCACATGAAATAAAATATTTTGACATAAAAAAGTTCAAGAGACAAAGTTTCTGGATAATTAATAATTTTATTAATTATGCTAGCAGATAATTAATAAAAATGGTCAGTGGCACTCTGTAAAATGCCAAATACCCCTCATGGATGCCACTCCGTGCTTCTGTGCCTATGGAAGAATGGGTGTTCCTGAGGGTGACAATCAACTCTGATAGATGAAAAATTAAGTAGAAGACTGAATGTTATAATGAGAGGTGAACTTATTCTGAGTGACTGAGGGATGTGACTCTGATACATACCTCTTCCTCTCTAATCACCCCCAACTCAGGCAGTCTAGACAAAGGATCTATCTCCCCCCCACACACACAGATACCCAAGCCTGGGTAGAAAACAATGAATGGGCTTTCCCACTTCTCTGGTCTCTGAATAAGACTGAGGAAAGTTAATCCAATCTCATTATGACCAATGTCTTTCAGATGCTAGCTTGACCAAGTAGAGAACAGGGAAAACAAAACTCTGGATGTCCCCAATAATAGTTTTCTTTTTAAAAATAATCATTTCTATCAACACCATGAAATAGTTTGCCAGTCTTAAAAGCTCTAGGTAAATGCTACTATTATTACTCTTACTATGAGTCATGACTTCTAAACTATCTCCAGCACCAGCATCTCTTCCTGAGCTCCAGTCCTACAACTCCAACAGCCTACTGTCTATCTCTACCTAGAATAGATTCCACTCCACTATTCTAATCTCTGACTAGCTGTACTAATCCCTTCCTTTAAAGTCACCAACTTAGGTGCCACCTCTACCATGAAATCTCTTCCATTGAGCTGGAATCATAGAAATAGAGGCAGAGGGGACTTCAGTAGCCATCTACTTAAACTCTCTCATTTTACAGTTGAGTCAATAGCGGCACAGAAAAATTAAGCAGCCTGAACAAAGTTTACAGGTAGCCTAGGTAGTATTTGCATATCAAGCCTTCATGAACAGTGCTCTTTCTGCTATAGTTCACTCCCTCCATAAAGACTCTGGGTTGGAATATTGGTTCTGCTATTTGATACCCCTGGGGTAAGAGATTTGACCTCTGTGGTTGTTGCTAAAACTCAGTTTGAAATTAGATCATTTCTAAGGTCCCTCCTAGCTCCGGATTTAAATCCTTTGAACATTATTATGATGATCACTCTGTAAACTCGATTCATTATTTGTGTCAAATACATAGTTTGATATCATTAGGCAACAGAAGCCCTCTCCTTCTCATTGTGAGATAGGTAAGGATGTAATTTACTTCCTAGGAGTTGACAGGAAGTTGTGCACTTAAAAAACTCCAACACATCTCTGAGCAGAATGTACTTCCAGTGTAAAAATCCAGTGGTGTCTGTGACATATAGAGAAAATCTAGAGTATCAGGAATAAAGCTTGAAGAAGAATGAAGAGATTGGCTGACCTGAGTGCTTTCCTTAAAATAGAGGGTTTTTTCTCATCAATTTTTGTGTGCTACTTACACAATAATGTTCAAACTCTATAAAGTAGTGTTCAGGTCCCTAGGTTTTTATTACCATATAGTACAGTGGAGGAGCTCAATGAATACATTCTGCTAGTTTGGTACTTCTGCTCTGATCCCTGAGACAACTGATCCAATGGACAGAGGCATAACGAGGCATTTTTGTACTTGAAGCAAGAGGCAGAAATGGTACCCTTAGTTAGGAACAAGGAGTCATTCCAGACATTTCATGCAAGATGGGTGGAGGTTAGAGGTTATCCTTGTGGATCATCTCACAACTTCCAAGTCCAGGCTTAATACATGTGAGGGTTTTTGCTGGCTTCTGGAAATATATAGGACAGAACAAAGAAAAACAAAAGCAAAATAGTTCTTATATTCAAGGAGCTGATATTCCCCTTCAGATAGACACAGCACATGGATAAATAAATATATGCATGGTAATTTAAAGAGAGAGAAAATTAACAACTAGAGGAAGCTACATAAAGTGAGCCTTGAAGGAGTCTAAGAATCAGGAGTGAAAGATTGTTTTTGTTTGTTTATTTTTTTAGCAATCATGAGGAGCATGGATTAGGGAGGAGAGACCAGAAGTCATCAGTCTAATCTGGAGACTGTGGAAAAGGTCCAGGTAAGAGAATATGAGGGCCTGAACTGGGGGTGGTGGTGGTGGGGTGAACAAGTAGATTGAGAAAAAAGATTAGGGAATCATAGATTTAGAGGTAGGCGGGACCACAGAGGTCATGTAATCCTATCTCTTTATTTTTACAGATTAGGAAACTGAGGTTCAGCACCTTGTCCAAGGTCTTTCTCTGAAGTCACTAAAGGGCACTGCTTTAAATGTTGAGATTTTACAGGGGTGGAATTGACAAGACTTGGCAACTGATTGGATATGGGGAAGAGCAATAGGGTAGAGTTGAGATTGAAGTCAGGAGATAATGGAAGAATGGTCATCCCTTCAATAGAAACAGGGCAATTTGGAGGAAATGTGGGCTTAGTGAGAATAAGAATGAATTCCATTTTGAACATGTTAATTTTGTGATGCCAGTGGAATATCCATCGGGAGATTCTGAGTGAGCAAATTCATTGCTTAGATTTAGAAACCAAGGCAAAAATAAGGTCTAAACACTTAGAAATTGATGTCTTCAATAAAAAGATAATAACTGAATGCATATGAGGACTGAAATATTAATGAGAGAAAAGAAGGCACTAGACCACTGGTTCTCAACCTTCCTAATGCAGCGACTCTTTAATACTCATATGTGGGCATATCTGCATGTGGGTGCACCTGCCTGGAGATGGATAGAGGAGCAGTGTCTTGGTTCCTAAAACCATTGGAAATATGTGTTTTCCGATGGTCTTAGGTGACCCCTGTGATCCCTGTGAAAGGGTTGTTTGACCTCAAAGGGGTTGCAACCCACAGGTTGAGAACCCCTGCTATAGACAAACTAGAGCCATGAGGCCACCCAAGGAGGTGGGACATGGATGCTGATTTAGGAAAGAAGATTAAGTGGTCAGAAGGGTAGAAGACAGATGGAAGAAAACAGTGAAATGAAAGTTAAGGAAGAAGAAAGTATCCAAAAGGACAGGATGGTAAATAGTGTCAGACTAGTAGACTGCAGAAAGGTCAAGGATAGAGACAAAACCACGAGATTAGATTCAAGTTTGAAACTAAGACATTCTCGGTAACTTTAGAGATTCAGCTGAATGGCGAAGTCACAAAGTAGATTGCAAGGGACTGAAAAGTGAATTGGATGAGAGGAAATGGAGATAAAGAATATAGAGAGTTGTTTTTTTTTAACTTGACTGTGAAAAAGAAGAAAAATTTTAACAAGTAGTTTCTTGCTAACTAGGTGATACTTGGGCCTTGTGTGACTGGTCCAGGATGACAGTCATGGAAGAGGTAGACATTTGAAAATCTTAAGCACCCGCCACAGCCACCATCACACCTCTCTACATAAGGGAATAACTAGAGGCACTCATTCATTTCTCTTTGTGTTGATGATGGTTGAGACTTTTCCTTAGGCAGAAGGTGCCAAAGGACCAGGACCTCCAATGGCAATAGTAGCTTATCTGACAACTCATCCTGGGCTCAGCAGAATCATGCTCAAGTGGTCTCCCCCTTTTGATGGGTGTGTGTACTAGAGTGGGAAGGAGGGAATATGTACACTAGGGAACACACCATTATGGGCCTCAGAGTGATGTGAAACCTATCTCCTTCTCTGGGTCTTAGAGATCCCTTAAAGAAAGGACCTATTTCCTCACTCATGAGGAGTGGAAGCTGATGTTGATTGGATGCCCACTGCTGCTCTCATCCTCAGTCTGTTGCCAAAGCTGACGTACCACCACTTTGTAGGTCTTTTGGTCTCTCCATCTGCATCATCTCCTAAAGTAATTTAAATATTAAAGGATATCCATGAATCCTATCCTCATTTCTCCTAATCTTTGACTTGTGTGGAATATGCCCAAAGAATTGAAGCTCACATGTGTAGTCTGTGGGCTAAGTCTTCCAGCCCTGACCTCCCTTGGCAAGTCAGGTCCCCAAAGTAAGGCCAGTAGTCCCCTTCAGAGTTCTAGGGGTAACCCTGAGGTGTTAGCATGAATCTTCTAATGCTATCACTCACAGACTCACCCATCCAATATATTCCACCAATGTTATCATCAATTGCCCTCTCCCCAATATTATTGCCAGTTGTTACTTCTCCCACATAAATTTGACCAGTTATCTTTTTGATATCACTGATAACCAGAGAGACCAACTAGCTTCTAAAAATGACATATACTGAGAAGATATGGCAAGACATTAAGTATAAAAACATCTGAAACCAGGAGAATATTCTTCTTTACCCTTTATTCCCTAGGAAAAATGGGTTCAAATTTAAAAGTTAGTTGCTAGAAACATTCTTCCCATAAAATTCACCTCTGGGTGTGGAACAGCCAATAAATACACGATTCCTTTGCTTGAAGAATATGTTGTTTCAGTTGCCAGATTACATCATTGCTTGCTAGTTTCATGCAGGTGATTACCAATCACTAGGGGCAGCTAGGTGGCCCAGTGGACAGAACACTAAGTCCGGAGTCAGGAAGACCAGAGTTCTAATCCAACCTCAGACACTTACTAGCTGTGTGACCCTGGGCAAGTCACCTAGCCCTGTTGGCCTCAGTTTCCTCATTTGTATAATGAGCTGGAGAAGGAAATGGCAAAACCACTCCTCTATCTTAGCCAAGATAACCCCAAAAGTGGTTATGAAGTATTGAACATGACTGAACAACTCCATGTTCTGGTTCTTTAGGCAGAGTCTATTATGGACTCTAATTCCTCGATTTCTTGTAACTTCCCTGCCATTCTGAAGCTCACAGGGCCATTCTTTCACCTAAAAGCAGGAATCAGTTAACACAATAGGGACAGGAGAAATAGTAGGGCCATATATTCATGGCCACATATCAGCAAGGATAGGGGAGAGTAAGCAAGTGCCTTTACCCTCCCACTACCAAGACTTATATCAGTTCCTGCCTTGCTTACTTCTAGGGAAGAGAGAGAGAGTTTTCATCTGTTCATGGCTTTTGTATGCACCTTCAGTCGCAGCTCTGTAGCCAGTTAAGACTTTCTGTTGCCACACAGTAAACCAACAGAAAATAGCCAGGGGATCCCTGTCCATGCTCTGAAGTTGAGGGTGGATCTCCTCCATGACACATCATCACACATTTCCAGAAGGAGGCTCCCCATGCCTCCCACTGGTGGCCACCAGGCAGAGCTGGGCTCTTTGCCATTACAATTCACATTTAATTCCACACAACAAGAATTTATTAAGCATTTTCTAGGAATCCAGAACTATACTAGGTGCTAGGGATTCAAAAAGATTTCTTCTACCTTCAAAGACGGGACATGTTGCTAGAGGTGATGTGTCATAATAACAAATAAAAGAACACACAATACATACAAAGCAACGTTTCTGAGGAAGGGCAGGAGGAAGGCTTCTTGTAATACCTGGTACTTGAGTTGAGTTTTGAAGCGAGTGCTTCCAAAAGCTGGGAGGGAGGAGAGAGTAATTCCTGGAATGCTGAGTGTGGAGAAGAGCAGAGAGAGCATTCTTTGCCTATATCATAGAAAGTACAGGAACAGGGAAGGAGATGTGTGGTGTTAATTGACAGTCAGTCTGAAGAAAACCTGAATGTGAAGGGATTTAATTAACAAATGTCATCTTTATTTTATCTTAAAGTTCATGGATAATCATTGGAATCTCTTGAGTAGACGCCTGACCTGTATTTAAAAATGCCAAATTGGCAGTTGTTTGACAGATGGATTGGAGAGGAGAGACTGGATCCAGGGAAACTATTCAGGAGGCTATTGAGATAGTTTAGTGGATGCGGTCAGTCTCAAATGGAAACAGGGGCCACCTATCTGTACATGAGGAGCCCTACTTGACTTAGTTTTATTGAATATTTCCCAACTACATTTTCATCTGTTTCAAAGCCACACTTGAGTATTGTGAGTCACATGTCTGACTCCTCTGGCCTACAGGAGAGGTGAGAAGAGGAGCAAGGGCATGGTGAAAGTAGACAACCTTACCTGAAAAACAGTTCACATATTTTACCACACACAATTAGTGACCTTTCAGCCTTTTCCTGAATCTTTCAGTCATAGCAAAATTAAATCAGTCTCTTTGTAACTCCCACCAGTTGTTTCTGATTTTTCCTTTTGAGGCAGGAAAAAAATGAACCTAATTCATCTTCCACATGAAAGCCTTTCAAGTTTTTGAACACAGTTATCCTGTGTTGTTTAGACTATACATCTCCATTTTCTTCCAGTGATTCTCAGATGACACACCCTTGAGATTCTTCACCATCTGTGTCAAATTCCTATGAATGTTCTCTGGTTTATCAATGTTATTCCCTAACTTGGCAAATCTGAATGTAAATTACCAGGGCAGAGAATGGCATGACTATCACCTTCTTATTTCTAGAAACTATTCTAAATAGCCCAAGCTTATTTTAATTTTTCTTTTGGTTTTGTTTTGGTTGCCATATCACAGTATTATCTCATTATGCTTGTTGTTCACTAAAAGCAATCAGATAAACTCCTGTCTAACTGTACTACCTGTCCTCTTACACTTATGAAGTCAATGATAATAGTAACAGTTCCTATTTCTACAATCATTTTAAAGTTTACAAAATCATTCCTTCACAATATTTCTCATGAAGCAATCAAGTCAGGTAATAACATCTCCATTTCACAAAAAGAGGAAAGAGGTTAAGTGGCTTATTTGGGGTAATGTATATCCTAGGTGTCAAAGGTAGGAATCAATCCAGTTCTTCTGATTAGATACATTTGCTCTCTCTTACCTTTCTACAGTCCTGAGAGATATCCATTTATTCATTCATTTATCCAGTAATCATTTCCATCATTGTTCAGAAATTCAAACAAAGTCTTTGCCTGGACACATTACCCTTAAAATCCTTTGCTGGATCTCTTTGGTCTTGGCCCCATAGATAATGGGGTTGAGCACAGGTGGCACCAACACATATAGATTGGCCAGAAAGATATGGACGTGCTTGGGGATGTGATGGCGACCAAAGCGATGAGTGAGGAAGGAGAAGAAAGCAGGTATATAGAAAACAAGGATGACTGCAATGTGGGACCCACATGTTCCTAGGGCTTTGCGCCGTGCATCACGCGATGGGAGACGGAATACAGCATGGAGAATGACAACATAAGATATTGCTATGAGCAGAGAATCCAGACCCATGGCCAACAGGGCCACAGTCAGGCCATAGACAATATTCACTGTGATATCAGCACAGGCCAGTCGGGCAATGCCCATGTGTTCACAGTATGTGTGTGTCATGATATGGTGCCCACAATACGGAAGCCTCTGCAACAGGAAGATGAATGGGGAGACAATAGCCACACTCCTAATTAATCCAGAGAGGCCAGTCCTGACAATGACACCACGATTGAGGATGGTTGTATATCTCAGTGGGTTGCAGATGGCCACATAACGGTCAAATGCCATAGCCAAGAGGACAGAGGACTCTAGAGCAAATACTGAGTGGACAAAGAACATCTGGGTCAGACAGCCTCCAAAAGTGATCTGACCAGCATGAAGCCACAGGATTGCCAACATTTTGGGCACTGTAGTGGAGCTGAGGGCTAAGTCTGTGAATGAAAGCAGGCAGAGGAATAGGTACATTGGTGTGTGGAGACTGTGATCAGTAGATATGACTAAGATGAGGATCAAGTTCCCAGCCACAGCCACCATATACATGGCACAGAAGGGAATAGATATCCACATGTAAGCAGCTTCTAATCCTGGAATACCTGTCAAGAATATGGTAGTTGGGAGGGAGCTGCTGCCGTTAGAAACAGACATAGCCACTGGCTCTTAGTCAGTAAAAGATGTTGAAAGTGATATTTTCTCTAAAAAAAAAAAAAAAAAAAAAAAAAAGAGAGAGAGAGAAAACAAACAAATGTTCAAGTGGAGCCAAGATATTGGATTAGGGGCAACTCAACTGAACTCTCTCACAACATTCACTTCTAAACATCTTTAAAATAACACCTTGAATAAACTTTTGGAGCAGCAGAGTCAACCAAAGTTCAGCACTACATTTTTTTTTTTTTCTGGGCAAAGAAAACTTAGGAGGGTAGCAGGAGAATTTTTTAAAGCAGGGTGGAGGACCATCTAGATCCCACATATGCAAAGCAGCAACAGGAATAGCAGATTAGAAGTTCTTAGCCCAGAGACAGTAAAGGGGTCAGAAAGAGATTTCACAGGACCCTTTGCTGGCATTGCACACAGTTGACACTGATTGGCAACTCTTTTGCCCATAGGCAGTTCTGGGTCACAGTTCCAGGGTGGAGACATCAGAGATCAGCCACAAGGGGGCAGCATCCTTGGTCTCAGTTCCCACACAAAGAAGATCACTGGTACTTGCAGCTATAGGGGACCAGGGGACCTTCTTGGATAAAGACCAGAGAGTAGACCTGGAGAGCAATGACCACAGTTTCCCTGCATCACACCACCTCAGCACCACCAAAAACTTTCAGATCCACCTACCACCAGAACTAGCTCTGGAAAAAGCCTAAAACTTGGGATAGTGCCTCCCCACCTCTAAGTGAACAGAACCCAACTTTAACATAAATTTCAAAATAAAAAAAATAGGGTGGAAAAATGAGCAAAAAAGAATAACAAAAACAAAAAATAATAATTTGATAATAAGAAGCTATTATGATGGCAAGGAAGAGAAAGACATAAACTCTGAAAAAAAAATGTAGAGAAAACTGAAAAAAAAAAGGCTTAAATAAAAATGCTAACTGGGCCTAAGCCAAGAAGAATTCTTGGAAGAGGTAAAGCCATTGATAAGAATGGTAGAGGAAAACTAAAAAAAAGAGAGAAATGAGAGTGATGTAAGAAAATTATGAAGAGAGAAGTAACATCTTGGTAAAAGAGGCACAAAAATGCCAAAAAAAAATGGCACCTTAAAAAATAGAATTGACCTAATGGTTACAGAGGTACAAAAAAATATATCACGGAAGAAAATAATGCCTTAAAAAGGAGACCAGACCAAATAGGAGATAAAAATTAATTGGAGAAAATAACTTCTTAAAAACAGAATTGGCCAAATAGAAAAAAAGAGGTATAAAATCACAATAAAGAAAATCATTCCTTAAAAATTAGAATTGAGCAAGTGGAAGCTAATGACTCCATGAGACATCAAGAAATAATATGTAAAATCAAAAGAATTAAAAAGTAGAAGAAAATGTGAAATATCTCATTGAAAATAAAAGAAACTGACCTAGAAAATACATGGAGAGATAATTTAAGAATTATTGGACTACCTCAAAGCTATGATCAAAGAAAAAGCCTATCCATCATATTGCAAGAAGTTATCAAGGAAAATCGTCCTGATATCTTAAATCCAGATGGTAAAATAGAAACTGAAGTATAATTTTCTCACTTAATTTTTCTTGCTTTAAAAATTGGTTACTATGGAAATGTGTTTTACATGATTTCACATGCTGAATTGATCTATCATTTCCCTTCTTTGTGGGTGGCTGAAAAGGTGGGAGGGAGGTAGAGAATTTGGAAATGATGTTTAAAATAAATAATAAATTAAAAAACAAAAAATTCCACACATTTTCTCATTAGGGAAATTATCATGTTTCAAAAGTTATCTCCAGAAATGCTCCTGGTTTGCTCAGGGAGCAGCTCTTATCTTCCCCTTTCCCACCCAGTCTGGACCTGGCACCATCTTACCTCTTCTTCCAAATGTTACTACTAAGTGGCCAGTCTTCTGATGAAAGAAGCTCTACACAGCTCCAAGACAGAAGATGTCCTCCTCTTCTTTCCTCTCTTGTTTTATTACCAAGAATCATTAGATTTATAATTTCCCTGCTATGTTACAGCATCATCCTCTCCCTCATGGGAATGAAATTCTTTCAAAAGAGATGAGGTATCTACACAAATTTAAGACAAAGAATGATGAGGAGCAAAGGACTTCTTCAAACAATGAGCTCTAAGAAATAGGCGAGAGAGGTCATTTTTAGCTTTCATGGAAAAGAGGTTTCCTAAGCTGAGCTTTCAAGGAGGATGAGGTTTTTCAGCTGTGTGTTGCTATCAATCAAGCAACCAAACAACATTTATTAAGTGCCTACTAACTTTTAGATGCTGGGCTAAGTGCTTAGAGATATAAAAAGAAGCAAAAAACAGTCCCTTTCCTCAAGAAGCTTTGCAATCGAATAGGGAACAAGAAGTAAACAAATATATACAAAGCAAGCTATATACAGGATAAATAGCAAATAATTTTAAAAGGGAAGGCATTGGAAGTAAGAAGAAAGGCTTCCTATAGAACAGCAGTTCTCAGCCTGTAGGTTGCAACCCCTTTGGGGGTTGAATGACCCTTTCACAGGGGTCTCCTAAGGCCATCAGAAAACACATATTTCTGATGGTCTTAGGAACTGAGACACCGCTCCTCTATCTGTCTGCAGGAGGGTCTGCCCACATGCAGATACGCCCATGTATGAGTATTAAAGGGTCATGGCATTAGGAAAGTTGAGAACCACTGCTCTAGAAGGTTAGAATTTTAGTCCAAACTTAATGGAAGCCAGGAGGTGGTGGAGGAGTGTTTCAAGTCCATGTCAAGAGATGGAGTATTTCGTTTGTTGAAAATCCAGGAGGCCAATGTCACTGGATCAGATACTATATGTAGGGGGTAAAGTGTAAGAAGACTGGAAAGGCAAAAGGGGCTTAGCTTATGAATGGTTTGAATGACAAACCAAATGCAGATTCCAAAGGGCCCAGGCCCATAAGTTCCTGAATTGTCAGATCTGCTTTTCACACATCTTGTCAAATGGTCAAATGGATCCAATATATCTCTATGTTCAGTCATTGATTATAGTGGGAAAAGTCCTGGCCTTAGAGTCGTGGGTCTTGGTTACCATATGATTTAAATTCATATTTTACATGTTGTAGATGTGTAAATTTGATCAATACATTGATCATGATATCACAGACCTAGAACTGGAAGTAATATCTAATTCTAACACACTGATTTTACAGATGAGGAAATTGAGGAAAATAAAGGTGAAGTGACTTTCCCAGGGTCACACACCTAGTAAGTGTCTGAGGCAGGATTCGAATTCAGGTCTTCCTTACTCCAAGTCCCCCTATAAGAATAATATGTAAACCTAAAGGCCTTGGCTGATTGCAGGCACTTAGCTGCCTGATCATAATTATGTTGGCTCTCCTTACTAGCCAGAATCCCAACTTCTGGAGAAAGCCTTTCCTGATCCCCCTCTATTCGAGGAACAGTAGGTAGGGTAGTGACTAGAGGGTCCTGGATGAAGAGTCAGGAAGATGTGAGTTCAAATTCACTCTCAGATGCTTGTTAGCTGCGTGACCCTGGGCAAGGCACTCGACCTCTGTCTGCCTCATTTTCTGGGACTATAAAATGGTGATAATAACAGCACCTACCTTGCAGGGTTGATGTGAGGATCAAATTAGATAATATGCACAAAGCATTTTACAAACCATACACACACACACACACACACACACACAATATGTATATGTCTCTGTATAGAGACATGTAAAATAGTGCCTTTTCTCTAGTATTTCCAATTTACTCTGTCTATAACTTTTTTGCACATAGTTGTTCCCCTGTTGTCTCCCTCATTAGACTGTCTTTTGCTTTTCTTTGTATCCTTAATGCTTAGGACAGTGCCTGGCACACCATAGGTACTTAATAAATGTTTATTAACTGACTAAAGACCTAGGATTGATGTGAGTAGAGTGCTTTTTAAATTCAATAATTTCATAATGTAACTTATTATTTTTCTCTCCAAATCAACCCCCTCTCCTGAATTTCCTTATCTAGTTTGTGAATTTCACCATCTTTCAAGTCAACCAAGTGGGAAACCTCAGAGTCATTCTCAGCTGCTCGCTCTCCCTCATCCCTCATATTCAAATAGTTGCAAAGGCTTGTCTCTATGATCTTCACAGCTTCTCTTACATCTGTTCCCTTCTCTCCATTCACTCATAACCATACCCTTAGTATAGGTCCTCATCACCTCTTGTCTTCTCCATTTTAACAACCTTTATTTGGTCTCCCTATCTTTAGTCTCTCCTCCAATCCAATTCTCCACATATCTGCTGATGTAAGACATAGGAGTGACCATGTCACATCCTTACTCTATTAGCTCTACAATCACATGCAGAATCCTTTGTTTGTAATTTAAAGACCTTTACAAATTGCCATTAACTTACCTTTCTAGGCTTATTATACAGGGTTTCACCAAAAGCTTTAGTAAAATTTTAAGCTTTAATAACTTCAGAAGGATGTACAAGAGTACATGCTGCAAACTTATGAAAACATATAAAAAGGCATTTCCAGCTTTAAAATATTAAGCTATTTCTTATTAAAACTCAATATAGCTACCATCTTGTGCTAAACATTGCTCATTGAGTTTCAAATTCTGTGAAAACTTTCATCCTCTGCTTCTGCTAAGTCACTAAAACCATTTAATTTCTCATCCTAAACTTAAAATCATCTTAAGAATGAGGTATGATGCATACATGACAGTTTTGATAAAACCCTACAACAATGTCTAAGGGTGACTGAGGTGGCCATATTAAAAGGCCTCCTCTAGCAAAGCATCAGTCTGAGAAGTCTGAGAAAGTGTCATTCAGAAACTGTTGCATTCACATTGTATAATGCAGGATGCTTCATCTTATTATCATAGAAATAAAAGGTTTATTGTTCAAAATTCACAAAATTAGATCAATATAAAAAATGTGAATAATTAAATTTTTAATGATATTTGTGTAAGTTTGCTGCATTTATATTTCTGAAGTTCCTAAAGCTTTTGGGATGGCCTGATGTTACGGAAATTCAAATACTCTTTGCTTCATCCAAACTGGCCTTCTTACTGTTCCTTATCAGATGGCATTCCATCTCCCACCTTTGCACCCATGTACAGTCTCCCCCATGCCTGAAATGCACGTCCTTCTTATCTCCACATCTTAAAAAACCCTAGCTTTGCTAAACTTACCTCAGGTGATATCTTCTCTGTGAGCCCTTTCCTGACCCTCCCTAGCTATTAGCATCTTTCTCCCATCACTTTGCATTGGTTTTGTGTTTCTTTATTCCCTATTGATATATTTACTCCCCAAAGAATGTAAGTTCTTTAAGGGTAGAGTATGTTCCTCTTTTGTCTTTGTAACCCTTGGTGCCTAGCACAGTGCCTGGCACATAGAAAGTATTTAATAAATGCTTCTGATTGATTTATTAAATCTTAAATGATTATATAAATGTACATCAGATATTTCATAGATTTCAACAAATTTCGGGGTTGGAAGGGACTTTGAATGCCATCATTCTGACCTCTCTATAGAAATTCTTTCTTCTACATTCTTAGTGAATTGTCATCTCTGTAACCAAGAGTACTTGAAGACTTTTAGTGCTGGAGAACTGACTGATTCCATAGTCAACTCATTCCAGTTTTTGACAGTTTTGAGTACTGGAAAGTTTTCCACTGCACTGAACATCACACACACACACACACACACACACACACACACACACACACACACACGCATTTAAAATTATGTCCTCTAAAAGGAGTGTAGTAGAAGTGCTGCTTTTATTTTTTTTTATTTTGGAAAAGTGAATTTATTATACTGTGCCTGTTTCTTGCTTAAATCCTCCTCAGTCACATTGCTGTGTGTGTCAGCATTTGGACTTGAATACAAGTCCTCCTGACTCCAACTGGTTGGCATAGTGAATGGAGTGCCAGACCTGGAGTCATGAAGACTCCTTTACCTGATCTGGCTTCAGACACTAGTTGTGTGACCCTGGGCAAGTCACTTAGCCTTCTTTGCCACAGTTTCCTCATCTATGAAATGAACTGGAGAAGGAAATGGAAAATCACTACAGAATTTTTTTTTTCCAAGGAAACATCAAATGGGGTTCTGGAGAGTCAGTTACAATGAAAACAACAGAAAAACAACAACTTCCTGACTCCAAGGATGATTCTTTATACACTATGACTCCTCTTATCTTCTCCTTAGTACGCACTTAATAATAATATTTTAAATTTAATATAATCAGAATGTGTTTACTTGTGTTGAGCTGAAACCAGACTCCCTAAGAAGTCTGAGGATTAATGTCTTCCATTCACTTCCATTCAGTATTAATTTTGCCCTTCTTTCATGTGTAATAGTTACTTAAATGTATGACAAGTGGTATGATTTTCACCTTGATCCTTCTCTTCTCTAGTCTAAAATTCCCAGTTCATTTAGCCAGTCCTCATAAGGTCTCTAGCGCCTAGACACTTTTCTCTGGTCACCCTTCAACTAAGTGTTTAGTCCTCAGCAGCATTATCCAAGTTTTTTTCAGGACAGACAATGGAATTATTGCCTCCCTTTTTCTTAATCTTGTGCCTATTAGTGCAATTACAGACAGAGAGAGTTGTTCTGGTAGCCCTGGAACTCTGTTGGTTTATGCTGTGACCCTTTAATACAGTTCCTCATGTTGAGGTGACCCCCAACCATAAAATTATTTTCATTGCTGCTTCATAACTGTAATTTTGCTACTGTTATGAATTGTAATGTAAATATCTGATATGCAGGATGTGTTTTTGTTGTTACAAATTGAACATAACCCACAGGTTGAGAACCGTTTATAGTCCATTAGACTCCTCAGACTTTTACACACGGAATGTTGTTTAGCTGCATGCACCTCATCTAATACTTACATGTGGACCACCTGGATTTCCTCCAGTCTCTGAATCTCCCAGTCCTGGTTGAGGCTGCGTTCTTGTTCTTGTTTTTCTTTTTGTTTTCCAAACTTGAGAGCTTCTTTCTCTTCCAGTCAGCTTTGTTGCTCACCTATAAGCTGACTACTTGGGACTGTGATCAAGTAGTTGTTAGTGTTTGTGTACATATGAGCATATGTATGTATAGCTGACTGGTTCTCTCTGTGACTGGGTGCTTATGTTTTGTGTCTGTGTAGAACTGCATGTATGCTTGTGTGACAGCATGTATATAGGTCTCTATAGGTGGGACAGGAATTCTTGAGCTCTTCTGATTTCCTTAATTACCCTAAAACTGGATTCCTGCCCATCACTAACCACAAGACAAGCATGTAGCAGGTACTACTCTGTCTTTCTTTTTAAGGAATTCTCAGTCTTCTATAGAAACACCTGGCACTCTGGGAAGAAGTTTCTCACTGTGCTTTTTAAGTGATTCTGATTCAGAAAGCCCAGTGGATATGGAAGCCATGGAGATCCTGAAATATTAGGAAAAAATTCCCTAAAAGAGAAGAGAACCCAGATGGCAACTTTTTTTTCTCTAAGCCCATTCAGGATCTGGGCCACTAGGGACCCAAAGAGGGGAATCATTTTTTCTAAGCTGAGACAGGAAATTCCCATCTCTTATTACTAAACCTGCAGAGATTTCATCATCTCTCCTCTTCCCCTCTCCTACCCCAGTGATTGGAACCTATGATGTTGAACTTTTAAAGATTCAATTTACTTAAAGTTATGTCTACTTGGAATCAGGAATGACTTCTAACTCTTTAAAAAAATCTTCAAATTCATATAAAGCATCTTGCCAACAACTATATTTCATAATTTATTTCCCTCTACTCTGAACTCCTGCTCTTACAGGACACACTGCTAGAAATTTTGGGTTGCAAATGGCCTAACAGGTCAAGCCCCTATATAAAACCTGAGTCATTATTCTAATATCTCCAATAGACTTCTTTCTATCTTCATTATCTTCCCTCCATTCTCCTTTGGTACACTCTGTTAGAAAGCTATTCCTTATATTAAACAAAAATGTGACTTCCTATCACTTCTATTCATTATTCACAGATCACATGTCTGGGGTCAAACAAAATAAATCAAATCTGTCTTTTTTTTTTAACTTTGGAGGGGCAATTGGAATTAAGTGACTTGCTCAAGGTCACACAGCTAGTAAGTATTAAGTGTCTGAGGCCGCATTTGAACTCAGGTCCTCCTGACTCCAGGGCCCTTGCTCTATTCACTGTACCATGTAGCTGCCCCTCAAATATCCTTTCAATATGGCAGCCCTTCAAGTACTCACATTCAGCTGTCATGTCTTCCTTAAGTCTTCTGCGCCAAAGTGGAGGCAAAAACACAGGAACTTGCCTGAGTTCTCTCAATTTTCTTCCAAAGTACTTTAAAATAATGCCTCAAAAGGATTTCTAGAGCAGCAGAAACCATGGAAGGATGGGGTGAAATACTACTGCCCTCCTGTTTTAGAAGCTATTTTCTAAGGTGCAAACATTTTTTAAAAAATTATTGTTTAAGAGTTTGTTCCTCTCTTTATGGTTTCATGTATTGGATTCATAAATTTGGTAATAAGTATGCACATGGTAGATTTTGAATTGTATCTAATCCTATTGCTAGTTTTAATTTGAATGAATGGAGGAGTGGGACAATTTTCCTTCTGCTTCATATCAAGGAAACTCGTAATTCTGAAAGTCTTATGGAGGACATGATGATGAAATGATAACCAAGATTCCATCCAACTATCATGTCTGGATGGGCAAAAATGGGAGCTGTTCCATCCAATTTAAAAGGGAACTCTGGGGTTATTTGCAGGCTCTTGCTGACTCTCAGAAAATGTGATACTTTTCTCCCCTTTAGTTCTCCCCACTTTATGTCTCTAGTTTACCATGGATTATTCCAATCCCATTATGTCTCATTATGTTCCTACCCATTGGCTCATTTTCTTCATTTAATCACCATGTACCTTATTTATTCATTTGTGTATCACTGTATTATTGTTATGGGAATCTGAATATTTTCCCTGTCCCTAGGCCCTTTGATAGCCTTAAGTGAGAACCTTCCCTGATTTGAAAATAAACTCTGTGCCCTAATAGGCTGAATGT
>CM053588.1:78577146-78600350 GCA_028646515.1 Pseudochirops corinnae | reverse complement strand
GTTCCATCCAATTTAAAAGGGAACTCTGGGGTTATTTGCAGGCTCTTGCTGACTCTCAGAAAATGTGATACTTTTCTCCCCTTTAGTTCTCCCCACTTTATGTCTCTAGTTTACCATGGATTATTCCAATCCCATTATGTCTCATTATGTTCCTACCCATTGGCTCATTTTCTTCATTTAATCACCATGTACCTTATTTGTTCATTTGTGTATCACTGTATTATTGTTATGGGAATCTGAATATTTTCCCTGTCCCTAGGCCCTTTGATAGCCTTAAGTGAGAACCTTCCCTGATTTGAAAATAAACTCTGTGCCCTAATAGGCTGAATGTGGTCACACGGAGCCTGTGGCAGGAAGCTTGTTTTTCAGGAATGCCCACACCTTATTACTTTGTGATTGGGCAGTGGTTCAAGAGGGTTGTGACTTTCTCTGATGCAGGAGAAGGCTATATGATATGAACTTTTACTTTGGGGCTCACTTTGGGAAGAGCTGTGTGATTTGGCCAGATGAGACTCTGGGAAGCCATTGAGCCTCCCAGCTTTGAAAAACCAAATGTTGGTGCTTCCCTCTCGGGTAACTAACTAGGTATTGATATAATGGTCAGACAGCTGGAAGCCCTGTCTGTTGGTCTGTTTCTATGTCTGCTTGTAACTTTTGCTTGTAACTTCTGTTTGTATTCTCTGAAGTTCAGGGTGTTGACTTTTCCTCCTGAACTAGGTAAATGATATATGCTTGATTAAAGGAAGATTGTTAACCCATTTTGAGTTGCTTTCCTTTAGAAAAGCAGATCTAAGAACCTGTGCTAACAGCCATCCTGGGTATGCTAGGGTGCTTGCTGCTAAAATTATATAAAACTTTAATTGGAATGTTGTAAATTGATTCAACAGACAGCATCAATATACCCAGGGTGAGCGTCTCTCTCTAGACTTATGATTCTCCTCACATCAGGCAGCTTCTCCCTTTTTATCAGCTAACTCCCCAAACTTGGAAGTTTAATTCTTCTCCCAGTTGCTCCCACCAGAGGTAGCAAGGCCATGAACCCTAGAGCTTTACTAACCACAAGAAAACTTTTTAAAAAATCAGTCTCAAATCTATAGAGTAACTCCAGAAACTCAGGGTCACTTCTTTTTTTCAAATCTGCCTCTATTGAGGAACCATAGGCTTTGAAATCTGCCTGTATCTGGCCCCAATCTTTCACCTGAGTAAATACCACCTTTGGCAGCTGCCACTGCTAACTGCCTTTGTTTGCTGATCTGAAACCTCTCTCAGCTTCAGTCTACATGTACAATGGATAGAGGTAAGAGACTCCAGGCTCTACCACTGTGACTATAGTCAGATATTAATAAATATTATATAATATGACACTCTGTTTCTTTCTTTGTTTCTCAAAAGTTCCTGGCATTCCCTCAGTTGAATGGCATTATGTCCAGGAGCAGATGCCTTCTTCATCCTCCCCCTCTAGCTTATGCAGCTAGGAGCACATCCCCAGCCTCACCCACCTTCAGTTTAGGAAAGTCTTTGAAGAGAGTGGCCGTACAAGAATAAATGCTATGTACCGTTAACTTTTTGAACTTAAGCTCATATGACCATCAACATAATTTTTAGTATTTACAGTACAGAATGGAGTAGGCAGCTGGGTGGCAAAATGGATAGGATGCTGGGCTTGGATTCTAGAGAATTCCTCTTACTGAGTTCAAATCTAGTCTCAGACACTTACCAGCTAGGTGACTCTGGGTAAATCAACCCTGTTTGCCTCAGTTTCTCATCTGTAAAAGAACTACAGAAGAAAATGGCAAACCAGTCCAGTATCTCTGCTAAGAAAACCTCAAATAGGGTCAGGAGGAGTCAGACACAACCAAAAAATGACTGAAGAACAACATGGAGGAGTCATGTTTGGACAGCAGCTGGTCCAAAAAAGGTTAGCTTTACTAGGTTTTAGTGGACAACAAGCTCAATATGAGTCTACAGCTAAAAAAAAAACAGCTAATGGAAATTTGAGATGTATTGAGAGATAGTTTCCAGGAATAAGGAAATGATACTCTAACTTTATCCTCATCAGAAAATATCTGGGGTCATAATAATAACTAGCATTTATATAGCCTTTTAAGGTTGGTGAAGTGCTTTCCGTGATATATCTCATTTTATTCTCACAACTGCCCTGGGAAGTAGATGTTTTTATTGCCCCCGTTATAAAGATGAAAAAACTGAGGCAGCCAGAGGTTGTTCAGAGATTTTCCCAAGGTCACATAGCAAGAAAGTCTGAGACTGGATGTGAACTCAGGTCTTCCAGATTCTGTGACAAGCACTCTATCCTCTGTGCCTATTAGCTACCTCTGGGTACTATGTATAATTCTGGACACTAATTTTAAAGAAAGATTAACTTGAGACCTTCCAGAGGAGTAAATAGGATGGTGAAGTATCTAGAGATCATGCCATATAAAGATCTTTTAAAGGTCCTGGACTGCAAAGCCTGGAGAGGAGAAGAGTTGGGGAGGGGCAAGCAGACAGATGGCAGCCGTCTTGGAGTGATCAACCAGCTATTATGTGAAAAAGGGATTTGGTTTTTTATCTTTGGCCCTAGAGAATAGACTCAGGAATCATGAGATACTAGAAGAAGACAACAACAACAACCTTAGTCTTGATGTCAGGGGGAAAAAATACTTCATAACAATTCAATCTCTCTAAAAGTCTAATGCGTTTCCTCTGGAGATGGTGATTCATTCTTAATTGGACGTTTTTAAGCATTGGTGTGCTAGGAAATGTTTAACATTTTCTCTATCACTTTAAGTCCAAACAATAAAAAACAAAAACAGAAAACTCAAATACATCAAGTGCTGATTCGTGGCAATGCTCACACTGACTATTTATGAATCAGCTAAGGCCTCCAGCACAATTCTGTCTTCAAAGAAGGGTTGGAATGACCAGTTGTGCTGCAAAGAGATTCTTTTTCACAGATGGCTTAAACTGGATGGGCATTGAGGAGTGTGTGTGTGTGTGTGTGTGTGTGTATGTGTGTGTGTGTGTAATACTGAGTGCAAGAAAGACTCAGGCTATATGTGTATGAGAAAGTACATGACACTATATGTGTATGGGGGAGACTCAAGGTGTGCGCATAAAACAGACTTGTGTATATAATAGACTGCATATGTATATAAGAGACGCAGGTGGTGTGTGTATATGTGTGTATATATATATATATATATATATATATATATATATATATATATACATATATGAGAAATCAGGCATGAGTTTGAATGTAAATAACTGTGTGTGCGTGTATATATGTGAGACTGACCTGTTTGTGTGGAGGAGGGAGTGGGTTGGTAGGGGCAGGGTTTGTGTCTTTTCTGTTGCCATCACTAATCCTCAGGGGTGGGATTGAAAGGTGCAGGAAGGTTGAGTCCAATCTGTCCTGAATAACACCAAGAATTCATTCTCTGCCACACAGCTCAGGCCCCCTGGGAAGGAGCAAGATAAATTCTCCTTCTTTCCTAGGGGTGTCTCTATTCAAGCACCTGCACCTGCTCATGTTTTTAAATATGTTTGTCTGTCTGTGGCTGGGTCTCTGGATCTCTGTGTGAGTTATAACTTCACACCAAGGGCAAGATTTAGGTGAGTCTCTAACTTTCCTGGATCAATTTTTGAAAATGAAGACCTCCATTGTGTCCATGCTCTCATTCCCCTCAATCCATATCATCATGCCAGGATCAGAACCCTAGATCTTGTGCTGTTTAGATAGGCTTAGGAAAACAGGTGATGGAGTTGGTTAGACCTCTGGACAGGTTTCCAGAGAGTGAAAGGTATGAGCCCAGGAACCTAGTGACAAAGGATACCCTAGGGTTAGCGGCAACTAAGAAGGGATGAGATTTTTCTAGGTCTAGGTGTGTTTGATGTTTCCCTCCCAAGAGACTGGAGAATAGTTGGAAGGCCACCCCTGACCTAAAGATGTTGAGAGAGAAGCAAATAAAGTATTTCCCCCTCTGCCACCAAACCTGTTCCCTCTGGGGAAGATCTTTACCCTTAATCTACTGTAAGGGAAGCAGAACAGTTAGCAGTGGAGGGGGAGGAAGGGGTTCAGGAGGTCTGATGTCTTGGCTCTCTCTCATTGCTGCCTCTTATAGAGGACATCTTGGACTCAGTTTTATCATCAGAGGAGAGGATAAAAAAGAGTTGGCCACCAGCACACTGACTCTAATGCAGTGGTTCTCAACCTTCCTAATGCCGCAACCCTTTAATACAGTTCTTCATGTTGTGGTGAACCCCAACCATAAAATTATTTTTGTTGCTACTTTATAACTGTAATTTTGCTACTGTTATGAATCATAATGTAAATATCTGATATGCAGGATGTATTTTCATTGTTACAAATTGAACATAACCCACAGGTTGAGAACCGCTGCCCTAGAGCCTCACAGCCTCTTTCAGGAGGATTGATTACAGCTGTCTCCTGAAATAGTGGGTTCCCTATTCCTGTAGGTGTTCTCATGGAGGCTGGATGAACAATTCTCCAACACGTTACAGATGGAATTCCTTAGACTGAATGATCTACAAATTTACTCCCAGTTCTGCCGTGCTGCAATTCTAACACTTGAACAGATGAGTGATTTTGTGCCTATCCTCTGAAGCAGGTGGCACCTCCTCCCCCCACTGCTTAGTAGGGTATATCATGAACTGCTCTGACCCCAGCAAAGAAGTACACGGTGGCCAGCTTTCTGGTAATGGCACCCAACCATATGGCAGAGAGCCTCCCAATTCAGCTAAGCTTGCTCTTGGATACTAGATACATAGTCTCTCCCTGGGCCTATGCTTGAAGAACTTCTAGTTGGTTAAACAGCCTTCAGGAGCCCCAAGTTGCTTTGCTGCCACAGTGAGGCATCAGAGGAGGATGCTCGAGAGGGCTGTTTCTAACACCATCAAGAAAGGCTACATTCATAAATGGCTTAAGTGACTTTTCAATTTTTCTCTTTCTCCTTTTCTCTGAAAAGTTAGGAGGATTATAGGTAATGGTTCATGAAAAGAAGAGAGAGAAGACCCTCGGATAAGGTGAACAGATGCAACTCAATGGGTCAAAATGATGACAAATTGCAAGGAAGTAAGCTTACGATAGATTTAATAAATTGCCAAAAATTATATCTTGAAAATTCATTCTTACTAGGCAATAAACACTAGCATGATTATGCCCTTCTTCCAGGAGTAGTCAAGTTTATCCTTAGCTCAGCACTGAGAAAAAGATAAACAATCACAGTTACGCTCAATAATGCTAGTTCCAGGATTTGTGCAGATACTTCTTCTTAGCTGCGCAATAGTGTGGAAAATACAAATCAACAACAGGACAATTCAGGGTAACTTGTGAGACCTTAGGAGTCTGAAGTCATTAATCTCAGGTCTCTGTTGTTTGGTACCTGCTCAGAAAAACATACCTAGACACATCAGCCTCTACTATGGACAGCTTAGTTTGTACATAGTCAGTGCTGGGGGGAAAATGAAGTAGATTAAGTATTTTGGGAAAGTATTTTATAACTGCTGAGAATGAAGCTTCCTTGTACCTACATGTTTGTATTACTTTTTTTGTTTGTTTGCTCTAAATCATGGTTTATTAACTTTTTAAATGACATGATTCCTTTCAAAAGTCTGATGAAGACAATGGACCCCTTTTTAAAATAATGTTTTTTAATGCATAAAATAAGGTATATAGCACTACAAAGGAAAAGTATCATATTGAAACGGTTATAAAAAAATTCAAACCAACTTCACAGATATAAGGATAAGGACGCCTGTTCTAAACTGTGTATCACATTTTTATTAAAATAGAGTAAGAGGGGGCAGCTAGGTGGCACAGTGAATAGAGCATTGGCCCTAGAATCAGGAGGACCTGGGTTCAAATATGATCTCAGACAATACCAGCCATGGGACCTTGGGCAAGTCACTTAACCCCAATTGCTCTGCCCTCCACCCTCCAAAAAGCAAAAAAAAAAAAAAAAAAAATAGAGCAAGAGAAAATAGGAGAAAATGCTGAGATTGGGGGAGGGATGTCAGTCATGGGGGAAGGGGAAGTCACTTGTGTAGATGACAAATTTTACAATGTAAAGATTCAGAGAGTAAATAGTCCTTATTTTATCTAGGTAGATAATGAGGGGGTTATAATTCCTTTCTGTTGTCTGTTTAGATGTACAATTGACTTCATTTTCAAACTGAAAAAAAGTGAATTGTCAAATGATCCAATCAATGCCTGACCAGGAGTCTCCTCTCAAACACTCCTGACAAGTGGTCATCAACCCCCAACTGGAAGACCTCCAGTGACAGAATATTCACCACTGTCCAAGGTCTGTTTTACTTTGGGGCAATTTTAATTTCCAAGATGTACATTCTTACCATGAACATAAATCTGCCTTTATGAAACTCCTACCCAATGCCCCTTCAATATAGTTCATAAGACCATGGTATTAAGAGCAGAAAGGGGTTTTAGAAATAATGTAGCCCAGTGATTCTCAACACTTCTGGTCTTAGGACTCCTTTACATTCTTAAAAATTATTGAGGACTACAAAGAGCTTTTGTGTACATGGATTATATCTATCAGTATTTACTGTAATAGAAATTGAATTTTAAAAAATTGTCCATTTTCTTTTTTATTTAGTATTTTATTTTCCCCAGTTACATATAAAACAATTTTTAATGTTTGTTTTTAAAACTTTGAGTTCTCAATTCTCTCCCTTCCTCCCTTCCCCCCTCATGGAGAAGACAAGCAATTTGATATAGGTTATATATGTCATGCAAAACATATCCATAATAGTCATGTTGTGAAAGAAAACATAAGCAAAAAACTCAAGAAAAATAAAGTTTTGTTTTGTTTTTAATATGCTTCAATCTATATTGAGACACCATCAGTTCTTTTTCTGAGGATGGATAGCATTTTCATTATATGTCCTTCAGAGTTGTCTTGGATTGTTGTATTGCTATTACTTTGTGCATAGTACATTCCACTTTGCATTAGTTCATATATGTCTTTCCAGGTTTTTTTGAGAGCATTCTGATTATCATTTCTTATAGTATAATAATATTCCATCATAATCACTTACCACAACTTGTTCACCTATTCCCCAGTTGATAGGCATCCCCTTAATTTCTAATTCTCTTCCTCAGAATAGAACTGTTATAAATATTTTTTGTACATCCAGGTCCTTTTCCTTTTTGGTTCTTTATCTCTTTGGGTATCTATACCTAGTAGTGGTATTGCTAGGTCAAAGGGTATGTATGGTTTTATAGTCCCTTTGTGCATAGTTCAAAATTGCTCTGCAGAACGGTTGAATTAGTTCGCAACTCTACCAACAGTCATTAAAGTCTCATTTTCCCCACATCCCCTCCAATACTTGTCATTTACTTTTTCTATCCTATTAGCCACTATAATAGGCATGAGGTAGTATCTCAGAATTGTCTTAATTTGCATTTCTCCAATCAATCATGAGTTGGAGTATTTTTTTAATATGGTTATAGATAGATTTGATTACTTCATCTGAAAACTGATCTTATCATTTGATCATTTATCATTTTTTTATAAATTTGACTCAGTTCTCCATATGTTTGAAAAATGAGACCTTTATCAGAGAAACTTGCTTCAAAAGTTTTTAACAGTTACTATTGCTAACTGTATTTCCCTCCATCCTCTCCTCCCATTTATTCTATTCTCTCTCTCCTTTAGCCCTGTCCCTCCTGAAAACTGTTTTGCATCTGTCTCTTTCCCTAATCTACCCTCTCTTCTATCACTTTCCATCCTTCTCTTATCCCCTTTCCCTCCTACTTTACTGTAGTTTAAGACAGATTTCTATACCTAATTGAGTGTGTGTGTTGTTCACTCTTTGAGCCAATTCTGATGAGATTAAGGTTCCCCTCTCATTCCCTCTGCTGTAAAAGCTTTTTTAGCTTCTTTTATGTGAGACAATTTGCCCCATTCTACCTTTCCCTTTCTCTTTTTTCCCTTTACATTCCTCTTTCCCTTTTTACTTTTATTATTTAGATATCATCCCTTCATATTCAACTCATACCTGTACTCTCTATCTATATATACTGCTTCTAACTACCCTAATAATGAGAAAGGTCTAAGGCATTGCAAATATCATCTTCCCATGTAGGAATGTAAAGAGTTTAACTTTATTAAGTCCTTTATGATTTCTCTTTTCTGTTTATCTTTTTATGCTTCTCTTGAGTCACGTATTTGAAAGTCAAATTTTCTATTCGGCTCTGGTCTTTTCATCAAGAATGCATAAAAGTCCTCAATCTCATTGAATATCCATTTCCCCCATTAAATATTTATTAATCCTCTTTAAAACAATAAAACAATTACATGTTAGCATTTTTTATAAAAATAACTTTTTCCAAAACTAAAAAAAAATGATGAGAGTGGCATTGTCTTACCTACTTTTGCAAATCTCTTTAATATTGGTTTAATGGAAGGCAGCTGAATTCACATACCTGTTTCAGGATTCAATCTGCTGCAAAATTTTGTTTTGTTTAAAGTACATAAAGGAAATCCAGCTTAACACAGATATGTAGTTTGAAAAAGGAAGAACATTTCAATAATATTTTAGTATTACTATGCAAATAGTTTTGATCTTGAGAATCTCCTAAAATCATTTAGAACACAGACTCTGCACTTTGAAAACTTCTAGTCTAACCTGACTTAACTTTTTTACAGATCAGCCAACTGAGGCCTGAGAAGTGAAGACACTTGGGACCAGACAAAACCAAGTCTAATCTCTTTTCTATGTCAGACCCTTAAATACTAGAAGATAGTTTTTTGTTCTCTAAACTAAATCTCTCCAGTCCCTTCAGTGTTTTGTTCATATGGTATATTCTCTAGTTCTTTTATCAAATCTCTTGGCTTGCATCTCCTTTTACCTCTGGCTCAGGAAATTCCTAGATATTTTCAAAGTACATATTAGGTGCTATCTCCTGTAGGAAGTTTTTCCCGATTTCCACAGTTGTCAGTGTTCCCTTCTCCCTCCCTACACTACAAAAAAAGTACTTGGTACTTACTGTGTTTGTCATTTATACATTCTTATCTGTGTGTTGATGTTCAGTCATTTCAGACTTG
This sequence comes from Pseudochirops corinnae, assembly GCA_028646515.1. Taxonomy (NCBI): domain Eukaryota; kingdom Metazoa; phylum Chordata; class Mammalia; order Diprotodontia; family Pseudocheiridae; genus Pseudochirops; species Pseudochirops corinnae. The sequence continues at coordinate 78,591,258 of CM053588.1, read as the reverse complement.
TGACCCCATTTTGGAGTTTTCTTGGTAAAGATCTGGAGAGGTTTGTCATTTCCTTTTCCAGTTTCTTTGATAGTTGAGGAACTGAGGCAAACAGAGTTAAGTGACTTGTCCAGATCACATAGTTAGTAAATGTCTGAGACTAGATTTGAACTCATGAAGATGAGTCTTCCTGATTCCAAACCCAGTGCTCTATCCACTGTTCCACCCAGCTGGCTTTTTATCTATGTATATAATGCAATATCACCCACTCATTTTCGGTAGAAGTAAGCTCCTAGAGGAATCATCTGATTTTTATTTTTATATTACCCACCACTTAGCACAATGTGTTATACATAATACAAGGGCTTGGTAATTGCATGTTTAATTGAATCTAATTGGATTCCTCCCTATCATCCTCTCTATAGGTGGTGACCAAAACAAAATCCAAAAGTTGCAGAATAGACCCTGATCCCTACCATGTTGCCAGCTAACCACACCAAATTCCATCCAGCCTCCTTCATTCTACTGGGAATCCCAGGCCTTGAGGCTCAGCACCTCTGGCTTTCATTTCCCTTCATTATGATGTACGCCACAGCCATGGGTGGCAATATCTTCCTTCTTTGGGTCATCATCTCAGAGCGGAGCCTCCATGAACCTATGTACATTCTCCTCTCTCTTCTTGCCATCACAGATCTCATCCTTTCTACCACCACTGTGCCCAAGGCCCTGGCCATCTTCTGGTTCCAAGCTCATAATATCCCCTTCCCTGCCTGCCTCATCCAAGTCTTTTTCATCCACTTTGTCTCAGCCCTGGAGTCAGCCACATTGCTTTCTATGGCATTTGATCGTTATGTGGCCATCTGTGACCCTCTGCGCTATGCATCTATACTCACCTACAAGGTCCTTGGCAAAATGGGACTTGCTGGTTTTGCTCGAGCTTTCTCCACTGTTGCAACCCTTGTCTTTCTCCTCCATCGGCTGCCCTACTGTGATCATCATACAGTACCCCACACGTACTGTGAACACATGGCTGTGGCCCGGCTGGCATGTGGGGACATCCGTGTCAACATCATCTATGGTCTTTGTGCAGCACTCTCAACGTTGGGTATTGATGCAATTCTCATTGTTGTCTCCTACATTCTTATCCTCTGTGCTGTCTTTCGTCTGCCATCCCAAGGTGCACGCCATAAGGCTCTGGGCACCTGTGGTGCCCATGTTTGTGTGATCCTCATGTTTTATACACCTGCTTTTTTCTCCTTCCTCACCCACCGCTTTGGCAGGGGTACCATCCCCCGCCATATTCACATCCTTCTGGCCAATCTTTATGTAGTGGTACCACCCATGCTCAACCCCATTGTCTATGCGGTTAGGATGAAGCAAATACGGGACAAGGTTATTCAGAGTTTCAGATGGATGGGGAAAGGAGGTCACTAAAGGGGAGGGGTAAGTAGCAGAAAGAGGAATCCTCATGTCATATGAACAAAGAACAAATAAAGTCCCTTCTGTCTCTCAATCACTGGATTCCAGGATCCAACAATAGAAAGTTATAGTCTTCTATTTTACTTCAAAAGAGGTCTTCTACTTCTAGGACAACAGAAATGGAAAACCAGTCAGTCCTCTCCTTTTTCAGATGGGGAGGTCCCAAAAAAGGGAAATGACTTTCCCAAGATCTCATAGGTGGTAAACTGAAGAGTCTGGCTTCAAACCAAGGTTTTATAATTCAAACCTCCAGTGTGGTTGATATTTCTTCTTTCAGAACTTAATATTTTGTCTAAATAAATCTGGTGCAAAATTCTGCTTTGGGAGGGGAGTAGGATTTCTTTAAAACAGGCATTATTAACCTTGTGTTTGTGAACTTGTTTCTATAATATTTCCATAACTGCATTTCAGTATAAATGGTTTCTTGTGTAATCCTAGGTATTTTATTTTATATATTAAAAAATATTATTCTGAGAAGGGGTCTATAGGCTTCATCAGGCTTCCAAAGAGCCCAATGACACAAAAAAAGGTAAAGAATTTTTGCTTTTAAAAAGTCAGAAGTTGATTTCTAAGTGAGTTGGAAACTGCTAGGGTTTTGATTAAGAAGAACATTTTAAGGATTTTTATTTTAAACCCAAGGTAAATACCACTTAGACAGGCTAGCAAAACCTCAGGGAACCTTTTTTTTTTTTTTCTAATTGAAAAAATCAATTCACTTCTGAGCATTCCTACTTTGAATATGAAGAAATACAAATGGCAAAGATGATCTTTTTCTCTGCCCTACCATGGGAGAGATGGATATATTAATATATTTCTATTGTACATGCATATTTCCTTGATATTTGAATGGATCAGTGATCCCACTAGTGTGAGTCTTTTAACTATCTGATCCTAACCCAAAGCACTCAGGAATTTCATCCTTTTCTTTCTGCCTTCTAGTAAATCCTCTACCAAATGTGCTGGGGGCTTTCCTGAGGGTTCTTCACATTGCACATTGCATGTATTTATCTTATATATTATATGCATATCTCTTAGTCATCTATTTGACTGTTCGTTCCAGAATAGCAGAGTACTTGTCTTCTCTAAACTTTTTTCTCTCTCTGGGTGCTGGCAGTGCCAAGCCTATTGCCAGTGCTAAATAAGTGTTGCATTTGTTGCTGGATATATTAGAGCTGGAGAGAAAGAGACCTGGACACTTGGGAGAGTGCAGTCTATCCTTGAAATGGAGGTTTCTCTTGCTGGACAGAGAAGATCAATGCTTCCAGAAGAAAACAAACCTTCAATGACTGTTGCTGCCAAATTAGTTTGATGCTCCAAATAAGACTTGACAATAGATTGAATTGTTATATTCTATGCATTGAAGAGAGAATTCTATTTATTATCTTAAGATTGAGTATAAATGCTTAGATGTCTTCTGTGGTATTCAATGAACAACCAAGTATTAAATATTGTCTATATATAAGAAACTGGGTTTGAAAACTACAAAACGTTAGGGATAACCTGTTTAGACCTGTAGTAATTGTTCAGAAGCCTCTCCCTAGTGGCAGCTCGCCTGAATGACTGTCAGGCTCTGTACACCTGAGGAAAACCAATGACCTTCTTCATATAAAGCTACAATTTGTTCTTTTATCATATTGATAGCAAGAAGCCAAAGATTTACGAGCAGCTAATTAACATTAGTTGGGCCTGAATTAGGAAGATTTTGAGACAAGTCAGGGAGACTGATTAGGAGGATATTATAATGCTCCAAGGTTCATCTACACTCAATTACACATGTAACAATACTTGGGTAGCTGGGTAGCTTAGTGTAGTGTCCTGCCTGGAGTCAGGAAGACTCATCATCCTGAGTTCAAATGTGGACTCAGATACTTTCTAGCTGTGTGACCCTGGTCAATTAATTTAGCCCTGTTTGTCTCAGTTTCCTCATCTGTAAGATGATGTAGAGAATGAAATGGCAAACCCTTCTAGTATCTTAGCCAAGAAAACCCCAAATGGGATCACGAAGAATAAGACACAACTAAAAAAACAACAAAAACAACACTTAAATTCACTCATATAAAACAGCTCTAAGCTTCATATTCAGTTAGTTACACAGAAAATCACACACAGTCACATAATGACAGAATCTTGACAACTAAGTTGCAGAGTAGAGAGAGCATTGGTTTTGGAGTCAGAAGGTCCTGAGTTCAAATGCAGCCTAAGATATGTGACCCTGGGAAGTCACTTAACCTTTCTGTGCTTCAGGTTCTTCATTTGCAGAGTAAAAATACTAACAGTAATCTATGAGGATTGTTGTGAATATAAAATGAAATATTTGTAAAGCATTTTATAGACCTTAAAGTACTAAATAAATGCTATTATTATTATTTTAAAACATTATTATTATCTCATAGTTGATAGGGCCATATAAGTTCACCTTGTCCAACATATATTCTGTATTCTACAATGCTCCCAACAAGTAGCCATTAGGTCATTGATTGGAGACCTCCAATGAAGGAGACTCCACTGGCTAACAAAGTAGACCATCCTATACTTGAACTGTAACAGTTATTATAAGGTTTTTCTTGGACCAAGCCTAAATGTGTTTCTCTGCAACTTTCACTGATTGCTCCTACCCTTTCATTCAATCATTCTTCTCTTCTCCCTCTTCCCTTTCCACAACTGTGTGGTTGTTGATGTTTGGTCATTTCAGTCATGTTTGACTCTGTGATCCCATTTGGGTTTTCTTGGCAAAGATACTGAAGTGGTTTGCCATTTCCTTCTCCAGCTCATTTGAAAGATGAGAAAATTGAGGCAAACAGAGTAGTGACTTGCCCAGGGTCACATAGCTAGTAAGTGTCTGAGACCAGATTTGAACTCAGGAAGATGAGACTTCATGACTCCAGGCCCAGAACTCTATCCAGTGCACCGCAACCCCCGCAAACATACACTGGTACAAATGAGCACATACACAAAGGTTAAATCACAAACATTTAGAGAATCACAGTTACAAAGGACCTCAGGATTTATCAAGTCCAATCCCCCTTCCAACAGAAGACTTCTTTCTACAGCCTCCTGGAAAGGGAATCATTCAGATTCTGATTAAAAGACTCCAGACTAATGACTTGGAGCTCACTGCTTACCAAGGCAGTCTTTTCCATTTTCAGACAGTTCTGGTATCAGAATGTTCCCCTATCATGTTATTGACTCATGTTGAGCTCATAGTTCCCTAAAACACATAGATATTTCTCAGATGAATTGCTCTTTACCTGGAGCCTTTTAGCAAATGTTTTTTCTCATTCAAATGCAGAGTCCAGAGGAATGGCCATTGGTAATGTTTCCTTTAGCGTAGCATCAAACCCAGGTCATCATCTTTGCAGGCCTATGCTTCTGCTACCACCATCCCAGGGTTATTTTGAGCAAAGATTTTTTGTTAACTTTAAATCACTAAAAAAATCACAAGGTATTAGTATAACTCTATGATTAAAAGAACTAGCGAAAATCCTCCAGGGTGGCTAGGTGATGCAGTGAATAGAGCACCAGCCCTGGAGTCAGGAGGACATGAGTTCAAATCTGGCCTCAGACACTTAAAACAAAAACTAGTCGTATGACTTTGGGCAAGTCACTTAACCCCAAATGCCCTACCTTCCCCCCTCCAAAAAGCAAAAATAATAATAATAATGACGATGATGATAATAATAATAATAATAGATAAAATCCTCCAGAATGATTTATTTATCAATTCTGGAGAATTTGTATCAGAGCATGGACAAGAGTCTCATTGGATGACTCATCATTAGATGAGACAGCATGGAAGGAGTGTTTTATACCTAATAGATCCCCAAAACACTGGAGGAAAAGTTCTCAAAAGTTATGGTCTCAGGAAAAATGACTGAGGACTATAAAAAGTTTTTGCCTATGTGGGTTATAACCAAGGTGTGTTGCTAAATGTTTAAAAACTGACTCTCAAAAAAAGAAAAAAGTACACCTGGCACACTTTTAAGTTCAATCTGTATTATTAACATTTTATCCATCACTTTCTTCAGTCTAGAGAATCAATGAAACAATGAATTAAGTCCTAATTGATAGTGTTTCTGGAATTCCAAGATGTAAATGCTTGCACTTAAGATTTGATATACTTAGTTGGAGCTGGCTCCAGCATGCCTGATTATATTTACCATATTAGAAATAAAAACATATATTTATTTATTTTTCATATTAGTCATTTTTCAATAGAAGACACAGGCCAAAAAGAAAAAAAAAACATTAAAAATGAAGAAAGCGAAAAATATTATGCTTTGATCTGCATTCAGACTTCATCAATTCTTTCTCTGGAGGTCAATAGCATTTTTCATCATAAGTCCTTCAGAATTCTCTTGGATCATTGTATTACTGAGAACAGCTAAGTAATTCACAGTTAATTAACATACAATATTGCTATTACTGTGTACATTTTTCTCCCTGGTTCTACTGACTTCACTTTGTATCAATTTATGTAAGTCTTTACACATTTTTTCTCAAATCATTCTGCTCATCATTTCTTATAATACAATAGAATTACCTTATAATCATATACTACTACTTGTCCAGCCATCGCCCAATTGATGGGCGTCCCACCACAAAAAGGGCTGCTATAATTTTTTTTTTGTACAAATAGGTCCTTGAAAACACATATTTAAAAGACTAATTCACAACATAATAATAATATGACTTATGGTTTGTGCTGCGTTGTTAAAGGCAATGTTCATGTCTTCCTTTCTTCTGATAATTAGTAAATAACAGAAAGGTAGCATAGTTACATAAATAACATTTTATGACAATTATATCTTCCAAAATTTTGGGGAAAAGTGGCATTTTTTAAAATGTTTTTGCAAATTTCTTTAATGTCTGGCTTAATAGAAGACAACTGACTTTTCCTATCTGCTCCTCCACTCAATCTATTGTGATATGTTGTTTTGGATGAAGTGTATGATGAAAATCTGGTTTCACTCAGATATATATAGCTGGGAAGGGGAGTATTTTAATACACAAATAACTTCTTAATATTATTTTAAAATACTTTTGATTTTTCAGATGCCCTAAAAGGGGATCAGGGACCCCCAGTCATCCTTGAGTCACATTTTAAAACCACTGTACTAAAGTACTGAAGAACTGTTATAAGTCTGGAATCCTGGGACTTTGAGCTGTATGGACCCTTAGATAATGTTTAGTTTGATCCTTTCATTTTGTAGATGAGAAAATCAACTAAAAGAATGCAGTGGTATAACAAAGAGGAACTAAAAGATCAGGGGGATAGCTCAGTGGAAGACCCAAGGGAGGAGATACCATGCAGATGGATGACAGAACAGAAAAGGGAAATGATATCATCAGACCAGGAAGTGATTTTTGTTAACATTTGGTCTCGTCAGATCACAACAGAAGTATTGTATTTAATTTTAGATGGTTATATAGGTAGATAGATAGCTAGATAGATAAATAGACGAAGACAGATAGATGGATAGATAGATAGATAGATAGATAGACAGATAGATAGATAGACAGATAGATAGAAGAGAGAAAGGGAGAGAGGGAGAAGGAAAGAGAAATGGAGGGAGAGAGGAGAAAAGGAGAGAAAGCGAAAAATAGTATGCTTTGATCTGCATTCAGACACCATCAGTTCTTTCTCTGTGCCCCAGCCCCAATCTTGAAAGGATTACAGAATTCCAGACTTTGAAGGAATCTTTTAGAAAGCATTTGATAAATAATCTCCCCCCTTAAAGTTCTTATGAATCATTTTTTGTTTTAACTTTCACTAAAACTGAAAACCATTAAAATATGATTGAAAACAAGAAAAGACAAAATAACCCCAACCCAAATCAAAACCAACCGAAATTGATCACCAAGCAAAACCAAAAAGTGCTAACCTTACTGTTGTTTACTATTAGAAGAAAGGAAGACATGAAAATTGCCTTTAATAGGGCAGCACACACCATATAAGATTTGCTGTTGTCTAATGGGATCTTTCTTTGCAAAGGTACAATGTGAATACGTTGTTTTTTATTTTGATCACTTGACCTCATGTTATATGTAATTATATATCCAGCTGTCACTTCACCATTTAGATGTCTTCCTTGATTCCACTCTCTCTCTCACCTCTCAGATACAATCTGTTGCCAGGGCCTGTCTCTACTTTTGCTACATCTCTCAGGTGGACCTCCTTCTCTATTCTGATACTGCTAATACCTTAATTAAGGTTCTCATCTCCTCATACCTGGACCTTTGAAAAAGCCTCCTAGTTAGACTTCCTATCTGAAATCAGCCCTACACTAAGCTGTCAAAATGATCCTCCTGAAGCCCAGGACTTGCCATGTCCCGCCTCACTCCAACCCTGTCATTCAAATCCAGAGGCTACCTATTACTCCTAGCTCCAACTACAAAATCCTATTTTTTAAAGCCTTCCAAAACCACATCTCTTGATCCCTTTCCATTCATCTCACACTTCACTCCCTTTTGCACACTCTACAGATCTGCTGACATTGCCCTCATTGCTTATTCTTTGAGCATACCACTCCACCTCTTAACTCCATGCCTTTTCCCTGGCTGTCCCTCACACCTGTGTCTCCTAGCTTCCTTTAAGTCTCATCTAAAATCACACCTTCTTCAAGTAGCCTTAATTCTTGTGTCTTCCCTCTGAGATTGTCTTTATCATATAAATACATAGATATATTTTGCATATAATTATTTGTATGTTATTTCTCCCTTAAACTGTGAGGTCCTTGAGGGCAGAGACTGTTCTTGCATTTCAGTGTATCCTTAGTGCCTAGCACAGTGCTTGGTTCACAGCAGGTACTTAATAAGCTCTTGATCAAGGGTAGGGAAACTATAGCCCAAAGGCCAAACCCTGCTACAACCTGTTTGAGTATAGCAGTGAGGTAAGAATATTTTAATTAATTTTAAAACTTCATTTAAAATGTAAATAATTTAATGGCTATATAACTTTATTTTAAAATGTCAAAAACTCCCTTACCTAGAGGTCCTAGAAGACCCATGGGCCTAAATTGGCAAACCTCTGTGCTTGATGACAATGATGATGATGATGGAGGAAGAGGAGGAGGAGGAGGAAGAGGAGGGGGAGGATGGATTGAAGGCAGGGTAGGAGCTTCTGGGATAATTCATGTAAGAAGTTACTAGGCTGGGGCTGCTAGGTGGCACAGTGAATAGAGCACCAGCTCTGGAGTCAGGTGGACCTGAGTTCAAATTCGACCTCAGACACTTAATACAAAAAAAACTAGCCATGTGACCTTGGGCAAGTCACTTAACCCCAACTGCCCTCCAAAGAAAAAGCAAAAAAAAAGTTACTAGGCTACGGTGCTGCAAGAAATGATGTGTGTCATGAATACAGAGAAACATGAAAAGATCTATGTGAACTGAGACAGGATGAAGTAAGAAGAGGCAAGAAAACAATATACATGATAATTCAGTAACATAAGTGAAAAGAATAGCCATACACACACACACACAAATAAAATGAATGTAATAAAATTGTAAAGATCAAGCATGATTTGGAGGAATAAATACGGGAAGAAAACCTCAAGCCATCACTTCTTGGAGTTGGGAGATACATATTATACATGTCTTTAGATTTATTTCGATGTACCAATCAGCTGTGCTGATATTTTTCCTGTTTAAGAAATACTGTTTTTTTATGTGAGATGTTATCTGAGGGGGGAAAAGAGGTGGAGAAAAGGATTCTGGGCATAACAGTGATGATGTAAAAAACAGAAGACATCAATAAAAACTGATTATTAGAAAAGGGGGTTGTGAAGGCCTGTATGAAGGCTATATGAGTAAAGAGAAGGGAAATGATGAGAGATTGGAAAACTGACTATAAAATCATTAAGAGTGAAGAATCAAGTAACACTGAGATTATAATCCTGAAAGGTTTTGATCCTGAGTATTCAAGGATGGCATTACCCTTTACAAAAGAGAAGGAAGAAAGAGAGATTTGAGGCAAAAGATAATACGATGAGGATGTAGACTATACTCTGTTGCCACATTTGTAAGCATGACTGCCCTTTCCTTGAGATTCATTCTTCCGTTCCAGTAGAAAAAGTATATGGTGTAGCTCTTGCCCACTGCTCATCACCCTGGGTACATTCCAACTGACAGTGCCTGGTATTATGGTGGTACAGCATATGGATATTCTGTATGGTTCCAGTGAAGCTGTTAGTCCAGGGGCCCTGAGAGACCCAAATCGGGGCAAAAAGAGGAAATAAGGAGTCTGCAAAGTTGGAGAAAAGAGCAAGTGATAAAGTGTGGTTGTGTTAGAGACAAGTCTGCAATCGCAATTGAATAAGAATGCAATCCATCTTTACGCTTTCTGATATACAATGCACAATTTTGGGTATTACTATAGCTCCACTCTGAAGATCAAATTACAGGGAACCAGGTGAGAAGTTTAGCCCAATCTACCAGGAGAAGAGAAAATAAATTGCTTAAAGCTAGAAAAAAATGAGAAAGTAAATAAACAAGTAGAGACTTTATGTAGGCAAAATGATTTCTGCTCTCCTCACCACCAAAATTATACACCAAAGTAATCAGATATGCATTCGGCTAAGGGGCAGCTAGGTGGTTCAGTGGAGACAGTGCTGGCCTGGAGTCAGGAAAATTTCTTTTTCTCAGTTCAAATCTGACCCCAAACAGTTACTAGCTATATGACCCTGCGCAAGTCACTTAACTCTTTTTGCTTCAGTTTCCTCATCTGTAAAATGAACTGGAGAAGGAAATAGCAAACTACTTCAAAGAGTCAGACTGACTAAAAAAGAACTGAATAACAACATTGGGCTAAGTGGATGGTGAACACTGATCTCAGTTCTGTAATTTACATTTTTTTTCCCCTGGCTGAATCCTTGGTGGCTAAACTAGAGAGGGTCTTGAGACTCTCTGATCTCCTATGTCAGGCTTCTGCAGGAAAAGGCCTAACCTTAGTTTGGGAACTTTCTGCTTGTTTTTTGTTAGTTGAGTGTAGTGGTTCCGGCTTATATAGCTTTCAGCCTGCCTTTATTTGGGGGAAGTTCTAGTCACAATATCCTATATACTAAAACTGAGACCCTGAAGAGACATGCTGAGATATGTTCCATAAATAGTAGCACTATTTCATATAAATAGTATTTCAAGTATGTCTGAGAGCATCAGAGACCAGCAAAGTGCCAGAAACCAGGCACGAGAGTCACCAGGAGACACCTGTGAAGCCAGCAGGGACCAGCACAGAAGGCAGCTCATCAAAGACATTGTAACCAGGGAGCAACAGGACCAGTGGGATCAGCTTCACAGCATCATTAGAAGCCAGCCACTAGGGTTGCTGCAGCTTCAGAGGTGGGAGTTATCCCTGAAATCATCTATTGCCCCTATGTGGGCAACCTCATACATCAGCTTTATACATGCTTATTCCCTCCATTGACATATATCTTTATGAGCAAACATTCTATATGTTTAAGGGAAGAGTATTCTAATGTAACTCATAGAATGTTATTTCAGTGAATGTCTTTGTAATTGTATCCTTTGCTCTCTTGTACTATCGGAAGTCTCATTGTTTTGAGTGAATACAGACTTATAGAGTATCTTGAAGCTTGGGAGGGGGCATCCTTCATGTGAAGAAAGGAGCACCTAACAAAAAAGTGTCTCCCTTAAAAGGGAGATTAGGGACCAAAAGGGAAGTAGATGTTTTGGGGCAAACTCCTGAGCATAGGCCTGGACTGAGAAAGGGAAGAAGACTGGACCTGAAAAACAAAGGAGTGGGAGAGGGCAGGGCAGAGGGCAAAGGAGATGGAGAGAACCGGGAAGCCCCTATGTTAGACCATACTGCAAATGTGTTCTGTGTCCCTGAGACTGATTCACCTGTCCAAAGTCACCATCATCACTGCCTCACAAAATGGAATAAAATAACTTTCAAAAGGCTGCCCACTCCGCTGAAGATAAGTATCTTTTCCTAAGAAAGGGGATGACAAAGGGAGTTTTTATCTATGACCCTGTGATGAAGTGAGATTTAATCCCAAATCTACCCCAATAACTCAGCCTTTCAAACAAAGTGACAAGAGACACATTTGGCCAAGCAGCAGCCTTTTAGTGGAGAACAAGACAGCTGCCAGAGTGGTGCTGTCCACTGTGATCTCTGATTTACATAGGAGATTATCTGAAAATGAGTTATTTCTTCTTCCTCTTCCTCTCTCTCCCTCTCCCTGTGCAGGCTCCCCAGGGTAGCAGTCAGGATGCTAGTCCTGGGGGGGGCCCAGTAGCCTCTCAATAGAGGCATGGATGTCTCCGCCAGTGGTGATCAGCGCTTGCAGGTTGGCATCACGGTTGGAGAAGCCCATTGCCTTCAGTTGATCCAGCTCCTGCTGGAAGTGACCCTCCGCTGGGGGTGGTGGCAGTGGGGGTGGTGGTGGGGTCTGAAGGGGATTGGGGCTCGCATGGCCCAAGGCCTGGAGGAGCTGCAGTACAGCTAGTGTGGGTTGCTGGGAGGACACTCGAGAATTTGACCCACCAGCTATACCTCCCCCACGACCCCCACGGGGCCTTCCAGAACCCCGGAGGCAGGGTCCCAACCCTGGAATCTCCATGGAGAGCGTCTGCAGGCCCTGTTCAATCTGTAGCCAAGCCTGTAGAGCCCGTGGATTAGTGAGGATAGGTAGCAGGGGTAGACGGGGCCTCAGAGGGCTACCGGCAGTGAGCTGGTGCAGCAGAGTTGGGTTCTGATGCAGTACATGGAGGGCATTCCGTAGGGCAGAGGCAGAGGGTATGGATGGGCCTGGCAGGGAAACTTTGCCTATAGTTGGGGACATATCCTGTGAGCCAGCTCCCAAACCCATGTACAGATTGGGCATGCTAGAGCTATAGGGTGAGGTAGCCTGTGTTGAGGCTCCCAGAACCCGGCTCTGGGCCCTAGGCCACACATTTCCCAACTGAAGAGGCCCTGCTGAGGAAGAAGAACTAGAAGGACCAGACAAGGAAGTTGGGCCCTTGGCACGTGCTGATGAAGTGGGGACTGTGAGCATCAGCTGTTGGATATCAGCATAGACTTGCCGCAGGGCATTGTCACCTCCAGGAACAGCCTTTAAAGCCCCCAATCCTCTCTCATCTGCTCCTAGCATTAACAATTCCCTCAGCAGAACAGAGCTCCTCAGGGCCTCAGGCAGTGTCTCAGCAGCTTGGGCTGGCTGGGCAGTTTGTTGCTGAGCCATCAGCCGTCCAGGGCCAGTGCCAGGAGAAGGATTGGTGCTGGATGGAGTTTCACCCAGCAGCCCTTGTATGGAGGGATCATCCATGAATTGTACCACAGCTTCAGGGGCTGCCATAAGGAGCTGAGCCAGATGGCCAGGGAAGTCTGCCAGATCTGGTGAGCCCCTAGCTATGCGGCCTAGCCTGGCCAGCAGACCAATGGCCCCTGTGCTGGGTGAAGACCCAGGGCTGTTGCTACCTGGGAGAGGTTGATTTGAGGTGGCAGGTGTGACAGTTGTATGGCATGAGCGGGTGAATCCAGGGAAGCGGTTCCGCACCACCAGATAGACAGTGGTGCCATCGCGGACTCCCCTCTGTTTCAGCTTGTCCTGGTCTCGCAGTATCTTCCCTGTGAAGATAAGCACCAGACGTTTCACATCACAGTTAAGACGCTTTGAGATCTGCTCTTTGAATTCCCTAACACTGCAGTTTTCTGACAGGGTGAACTCCTGGCACTCTTGTGGTGTCTTTGCTGTCACTGTGATGATGCGCGGCAGCGGCTCCCGGCCTGCCACCAGCCTGCTGTCGCCCGCTTCCTCCCGGGCCCCCGCCATGCTTCAGTGATGCTCCAGTGCTGGTCTATCTGCACAGGTCCTTGAGGTGTGGTACTAGATACTGTGGGGGAGGATGTGGGGCGCTGTGCCTGCTGGGGTGGGGAGCAAGGTTGGCCTTGTAGAGCTACCCCTGCCCCCTGCTCTGTGCCTCTCCCACCTCCCAGCTCGGTGCTCACCCCCGTGGCTGTATAACCCTGCAGCGTCCTGGCTCCCCCTATACCCAGGGCTGCTCCCCATCAGCATCTGGACCAAGCCAGAGCTGGATCCTTTGCCCTGCCCTGCCCACACCCTCAGGGAAGCCTCGGGGAATGTGACCTCAGTAATGAGGTCATAATGAAGAGCTAGAGCTTTGAAGATGATGGGGGTTGGGCATCAGCTTCTAGAAAGATGGAGGAAGAAGCAGGGTTAACCATAGAGAAGGGATCTACTTTCATGCTGTGACTTAAAGAGATTTGTGATGGACTCTTCATGATCACACTGCCTGAAATCCCACCATTAGAATAATCTTCCTATATGTTATGCATCACCATTTCTAAATCCTTTTTGGGAAGAAGAACACATTAGGCCAATATCATGCCATTCATGCTAGAAGAAGAATTGGGAGTTGTTTTCTGAAGTGATGCAAAAATATCTTGACATAGGCTGAATGTAATATGGGATAAATAAATATAAAAGCCCCACACTTGGGATCAAAAGTCAGGTGCCTAAGTCCATAGTGTGTGTGGGGGGGTGTATCAGCAATGCAGTATTCACAATGCCTACAGTAACTATAAATATGCTGATATAGTTATTAATCACAAAATGGAACAGGCTCTCTACATAAGAAATATAGATAGTGCATTCATTTAAATACCAGAAGACAGTC
>CM053588.1:78532914-78566995 GCA_028646515.1 Pseudochirops corinnae | reverse complement strand
ATCAGTATTAAAAATGTGTGTATGGGAGAGATGTTCCAAAGACAGAAATGGCAGGCCTTGGTAACTAATTGGACATGAGGAGGAAGTGGTGAGAAAAAAAAAAAATGACAAGTCAAGAAGAGCTGGGATTTAAGCTAGAATAAAAGACTGAGAGTTTAAGGGCGTTCAGGGGTCATTTACTCCAACCAGAACCTCCCCCACCAAAACAATACATAGATACCTAACAATGCACCTATGTAGCCTAAGGGTATTATGTAGCTTTTGCTCAAAGGTTTCCAATAAAGGGGATTACATTACTTCTTAAGGTACCCTGTTCCATTTTGGTATATCTCTAATTCTTAAAGATTTTTTTTTTCTTTAAGGGGCAGCTAGGTGGTGCAGCAGATAGTGCACCAGCCCTAGAATCAGGATGAACCTAGAGTTCAAATCTGGTCTCAGATTCTTACAAGTTATGTGACCCTGGGTGAGTCACTTAACCCTGATTGTCTCCAATTTTTTTTTTCTTTATATCAAGTCTAAATTTGTCTCTTTGTGACTCTTAACACATTCCTCCCAGTGGCAGCTCCAGTGCAGTGGAGAGAGCATTATATATAGACTCAAGAAGATCTGAGTTCAGATCTAGCTTCCAGACACTTAAAAGTGTGTGACCCTGGGCAAGTCATGTAACCTTTATCAGCATTAATTTCTTCATCTATAAAATGGGGTTAATAAGTGTGAGACAATGGTGACAGTGATTATTCACATGTACAGGAAGAGAGCCATATATTTTAGGGCTGTCATTGTGTGGCTTAAAGGGAGGCAGAATATACATCTCCACCCTCTTCTCCTCTTACCCTTCTCCAAGTGAGACTTTCATTCCTGCCAGGAGGGGAAGCAGGAAGTTAAATTCAGAAGTCACCAGTGATATATATGTGTATATATATATATATATATATATATACACTCATAAATACTATTAGTCTAGAGAATATTATCGGATTCCATCTAACTACTAATGACTTTGTTGTTTTTTGGAGGAAGAAGGATCATGAGCTCTACATCCAAGGCTTGATCCCTTTCTCACTTAATACTAATTCTACAATGAACATACATAAAGAATAACAAGGAAACTCATTTATTCAAATTGTAGCAAAACAAAAATCAGAAAAGGTATATATAAGAGAATATATACCAGACAATAAAGAATGAAGAAGCTCTTCCATCGGGAGTGAAATAATTCAGAGAGAGAGAAAGAAAGAGGAGAGAGAGAGAGGAAAGAACAGAGAGACAGAGACAGAGACAGAGAGACAGAGAGAGAGACACAGAGACAGAGAGAGACACAGAGACAGAGACAGAGAGAGACACAGAGAAAGAGAGAGAGGGGGGGAGAGAGAGAGAGAGAGAGAGAGAGAGAGAGAGAGAGAGAGAGAGAGAGAGAAAGAGAGAGACTTGGTCTCAAGGAGAAACTCCCTGAAGTGTCTAGAGTGTAAGCTAGGGCAGGGACGTGATAGAGTCTGCCAACTCCTCTCATGTCTTCCCAGAGTCTTTTCCTTCTGCAGCTTGCAGTGATGTTGGCCTTTTCCATTTTCTCCCTCAAAGCTGGAAGCCAGAAGTGCTTGAAGTGTATCACTGCTTGAAGAAGACTTGAAGCTTGACTCATCCCAAAGGCCCTTAAGAGTCCCAAAGAGGGATTCAAAGGGAACTCTCACTTGGAGAGTCTCAAAAGGGACTGACTAAGGCTGGAGATCTCCTACGTCTCACTGGTTCTACTCTACTCCTCACATAGGGAAGGGCCTTCATCTACACTGAAGAGAAAGTCCCAGACCTTTGTCCCAGGGCTTTGGGACAGGAGTTGCATTAGAATACATTCCTCCCAGGGTGGTTGTGAGGAATAAATAAGATAACATTTGTAAAACACTATACAAACTTTGAATCACTCTAAAAAAGTGCTGTTTATTATTATTAGTTCTGTGCTCTGGGCCAAGCAAGAACAAGACATTCCTCTCTCACATCATAACCCTTCCCCAAAGAACCATCAATAAACCTCTTATAAATTCGTGTGGAACCTGAGGTAGAAGATGAAAGGATAAGTATGTCCCTAAGTTTGCTCTTCCTAGATCTTCCCTTATTTATCACTAGATATGGGTCCCTCTGCTGCAGATCCATTGGTCTTTCAACTAGACCTTGAGCTCTCTTCTTTCATCCAACCTTCTACAGCTTTCCATTTGTACCCTCCCTGCCTTTCTCTTTCTCCCCCAACTCCTATGGTTGTGAATTACTCCACAGCCCAGTAAAAATACTCTCCCTAGGAGGTGGCTAGGGGACACAGTGAATAGAGCAGCAGCCCTGGAGTCAGGAGGACCTGAGTTCAAGATCCGGCCTCCAACACTTAACACTTACTAGCTGTGTGACCTTAAGCAAGTCACTTAACCCCAATTGCCCTCCAAAAAGCAAAAAAAAATATTCTCCCCTCCAGTTTGGAAGTCACTCTTCTTGCATCTATCATAGTCCCATACATCTCCCCCCATTATTTCCTCTTTCTCCCTCCATCCCCTCCTGACTCTCCCATGTCCTCCTCACCCTTCCTACCCCCACCTCCATCTTGAATGCTTTTTCATCTTCTATCTCAGGTCTCAAATGAGTTTATAGGAAGTTTATTGATGGTTCTTTGGATATAGAGTTCTCAAGTACTACCCCTCTCACATCTATTATTTAGAAGGGATGCTGAATCACATGGGATAAGGAAATCTGACAGTTTACAAATCCTACATTTACAGGCTCTCTGATTTAGATAGTACTTTAGTACTTTCATCTGGTCTAACCAACACCCCCTCCCTTTTTAATAGACCTCTAATTTCATTGGTATAAATCAGAGAGGAAATCTCCCCTACCAATGCAAAGCATCACCTGCTTTGAAATTTATTTAGAGTTACCTAGAGCACTGAGAAGTTAAGTGACTTTTCTAGAGTTACACAGCCAATATGTGTCCAGGGAGGAATTGAACCCAGGTCCTCTTGACTCCTAGGCTGGTTATCTCTTCACTACATGTTCCAACTACGTCACATCCTGATCTGTACTTTCATTAGTGTAGGGGGGAACTCCTTTCATGGACTCATATCTAAGAAGTGACCTTTACAATAGCCCCAACAAATAAATAGTTATCCAGGTTCTGCTTAAAGACCTCCATTGATGGGAGACCCATCTCCAAAGACAATACAATTCAATGCAGGCTGCATTTTGGCCCTTAAAACTCCCAAGTGCAGCCAGAACCAGATAATGTAATTGGGAAATGTCTAGAAAAATAAATACAAATGTAATACAACATGGATAATGTTAATTTGTGGTTTTCTAGGTTAATATGCTTGTATGGAAGCACAGGTAACTATAGAATGGAGATCCTCCAAGTCCAAAACCAGAATTCTCTTTTTATTTTGCTTCCTCCTACTCCTCTAGTCCATTTCATAGATGGGGCAAGTGAGTCCTGGAGAGGCAAAGTGATTCATCTGATGATACAACTAATGATCTAAAGGATTATAACCCAGGTCTCCTAACTAGTAGGAGTGCCCTTCCCACTGTGTTATATAGCCTCAGTAGGTGTTCATTTATTCATTCACAGAATCACAGAATTAGGAGGAACCTCAGATGATTGGAAACCAAAATGTGCAAGTATCACTTGAAGAAACTGAGGATGCTCTCTCTAATAGAGTTGTATTTCCCCTCCAGGCTGTCTCTTATGCTGGATAGGGAACAGGAATAAGAAGAATCCCAGAATCTTACCTGAAAAGGTATGAGTAGAGCTGTCCCACAGGAATACCTCTGGACTCTACAACTAGAATTTCTCAGTCCATTTATCTTCTTCATTTCTCCAAACCCTTAAATCTCCTCACTTTCATCCCTCTTCCGAAAATGAGAGACTATCATATTTGAGGGGATATTAGAAGTTATTAAGTCCAGTTCATCATTTTCTACAATTAAGAGGAAGAAATAAAATCCATAGAGGGACAGTAAATTGCCCAGTCACATAGCAAGTTAGTGGTAAAACCAATTATAAGCCCTGTCTGAATCCCCAGGTTCAGGGAATGTTACATTAAATTACTTTGTTACGTTTATTACATCTAATTCTTGAAGATAATTGGGTGCCTCCGTTGGCGGAGGGGGAGGGAAGAGCAGAGAGCTCTGCCCTGGTTCCTTTCAGCCAAAGCATAGGACTATAAAGAGTACTAGACCTGAACTCAGGAGAAACCGGGTCCCACTCTCACTCCTGGCGTTTAAGAGTTTTGTGACCATGGGCAGAAGTCACTTCATCTCTTTTGTATTGAGCTCACAATGTTACCAAGAGCATTAAATGAAACAACGGCTATAAAGCACTTTAAACCACTAACGTACTATAGAAATATCAACTATTAACATTATTCCTGCCTTCCTCCATTCCTTAGCCATTTGCACGTTAAAAAAAAAACAAAACACACACACAGTGATGGGGATGAGTCAGACAGGAAGGAACATCCTGGATCAATAAAGGATCAGGAAGGAGAATGTAAACTGAAGACAAGCAATCATTAAGCACCTACTATGTGCCAGGCACAGGGCAGATACAAAGACAAAAGTGGAACTTGGCCACGGCTCCCAACAAGCTTCCATTCGGGGGTGGGGCAAGAAGGGGAGAGGTGACATGACTATTAGACTGTGAGCTCCTCGAGAACAGGTGTTGTCTTTTGCCTTTCTTTGTAACCCTAGTGCTTAGCACAGTGCCTGGCACACAGTGGCCACTGCCTAAATTCACAATTACAAAATAAATACCTGGTGGCTTAGGGAGAGAGGATGCACAAAGTTGGGATGTGTCAGGCTAACAAGAGATATCTAAGTTGGGTATATCTATTAGGTAGTATGAATAATGAAGCTCATTAGTTAGTCCCTGAAAGAAAATTGGAAACATTCTGCTATTCCATGGCCCCTCACTCTGAGTTGAGGAAATTCTTTGGAAGACCCTGCAGCAGTTGTGGGACAGCCTCAGGGAAGCTATAGGGTGGGAGTATAGGGAGCTGGGAGAGTTATACCCTCTACTTCATCTGTAATGAGGAAGAGGATGGGAAGGAAGTCCTCTGAGGCAGAAGGCCGGAGTAGATGAGCAATGGGACCTAGAGAACGCTTCTGCAAAAGGCAAGTGAGTGAAGGGTTAATGGATCACAGTTTAGTCTTTGTATTTCAGGTGGGCTTTACTTTAGGCAACATAAAAACCTGATTTACAAGTCAGACATTTTTTGGGTCAAGGAGAAATTTAAACTCCTTTTTTAAAAGCCTCTCTCTCCTATGGGGGAAAAAAAAAAGTACTTCACTCACTGACGTCTCGTTTCCACACAGGCAAAGGATCCATGGGCTCAAATGAATCAGATTCTCCTGGATGAAAAATTCTAGGTTCTTCAGGTTTCTGGCTCTTGACGGGCAGTCTCCTACTCCATTGTAATACAGGACCAGAGTCATGTCTGAAGTTTGCTTGAACTGCAGTACCCAAGCTATTTTTGCCTCTCAGTTCCAGGCCCACCACCATCCCCCTCCTCTTCTTTGCTCTGACCCTTAGTGATCTGCCCTTCTCTTGCATTTCTAAAGCACAAGACTCATGGGATCTCAGATTTGGTGTGGTTTTCTAGTCTAACCTTTTCCTGTAGAGGAATTCATGCTAGTTCTTGCATTCATCGGGCCTCTTTCTAAGAGATCACTGCCCTAGGAAATCCTGTGAATGGCTGTTATCAGGCTTCAGATTTTCTTAAGAAAACTGCCAGCTTGAACCTTTCAGTCATGATTTTTCTCCACTAAAAGCATTCCAGGCCTCTTTCTGCTCTTCCTGAAAACAAAGGCTAAGCTCAGGACTTGACACACAGCACCCATTCAAAATATATGAGCTGATTTCAATTGAATTGAACTAAAGTGAATGAGGGGTAGGGTCTGAACCTATGATTTCACTGATGCAGAGAATTCTTTCTCCCAATGCAGCCAGTCTCAGAAAGCTACCTAGAGAGACGAGAATTTAAACGAGTTGGCACACAGACAGTGTGTTAGAGATTGGGACTTGACCTTGATGAGATAAGGTTTTCCCTAGCTTTAAGGCCAGCTGTCAGTTACTCCACCATGGCACTCTAAATGGATAGTGCAGATGAAATGCAGTGGGGATATAATTGTGTGCATGTGTAAGTGTGCACACATGTAAACTTTGTCCTTGTGAATTCATTTGGATGACCCATGAGGGACACACATATGCTCATGTATGTGGAAGTTTGTACATAAATGTAAGCATCATTGTACATATGCTCTCATGAATGCATACATATACATACCTGTGTGGGCATGATGGAGCAAGGCTGGGGGAAGAGAGAAAATATTAGTCCAGGGCATTGCTTTAAAACTCACTCCCCTCTAAGCAAGAAGCAACATGGAAATCATACCTAACTTGAAGTCAGAGGAGCTAAGCTTAAGTTCTGGCTACATGACTTTAGCTAAGTCACTTAATATCAGATTCTCGGCTTCCTATAAATGAAAGGATTGCACTAGATGATTTCTCAATTCCCTTCCACCTTTATATCTATTATCCTATGACCAAACACTTGTTCTTGGGCCACTGCCACAGTCAGTCCATAGAGAAAACTCTGGACCAAGAGGGAAACAAAAGCTTCCAGAGCCAATGAGTCACATGTAGCCATCACACTTTATTTCCACTGTGGCCAATGGTCAGTTGTTCCATAGGGAAAGGATCTACCTGTTTTGTCATGTCCCAGGATAGGCAAACCCAGGGGAAGGGGCAGGGAGGCATGAGAAGGGGAACAAGAAAGCTAAGATGCCTGGGACCGCTTGAGCCTACGGACAGCAGCACTGGTGTCTCCTTCAGTGGCAATCAGAGCCTGGAGGTTGGCATTGTGATTCCGGAATCCCATGGCTCTCAGACGCTCCATCTGTGGGCGGAAGCGGACTTCTGGAGGTTGCATCTGCTGGGAGTAGCCTCCAGCAAGAGCCTGAAGACGCTGCAGGATGGCGAGGGGCTGGTAGCGTGTATCTGTCTTGCCTCTACCCGGGAGGCCAGAAGCCTCCTTGCCCTGAGCTCCCGCTGCCCCTGTCTCGGGGAAGGCATGCCGTCCCAAGCCCCACAGGTATGGGGTGAGCCATGGTAGCAAGGCCGGGGCTTCTGTGGATAGCATCTGCAGGCCTTGCTCAATCTGTAGCAGTGCCTGAGATGCTTTGGGGTTAGCCAGGGCCAGTAGCAGGTCTGACAGCTGCATCTGCTGCAGAATGGTGGGCAGCTGTTGGCGCATCTGCTCATAGAGCTGAGGCGACCCCATAAATAGCATCATCTGTGCTGCTAGATGGGGGTTCTGTACCAGCAGCTGCAGCATGTTTCCTGTAAATTGAGTGTCGGAGTTCATCTCTTCTTGCTGCTGGGGATCATCTACAATATTGTGGAAAGCCTTGTTTGGTTTGCTCTGCTCAGGAGGCTCTAAGCTGGTCAAAGCAGGGATTCCTTGGATGCCACAGGAATGTGCCCGACATAGACTCTTGGACTTGGCAGCTGGGACATTGGCCATGGCGGTGGCGGCAGCAGCAGCAGGAGCAGGAGTTGAAGAGGGGTTACTGGAGGGAGGGCCCTGGAAGGGATTGTGTGTAACATGGGGCATGGGTGTTGAATCCTGCATCTCTGGGCATTTACTTTTGGAGGTACCTCCAAGGGATGAAGCCCCATTCATGAGCTCAGAGAAAAGATTTTCCCGCAAAGGATCTTGGATACCACCAAACAACGAATCAGGAAGGTCTGTATAGTTCCTCCCCAGGGCATTGTCCCCTCCAGGGTTTGTCTCATTGCCCCAGAACCCTTCCGGGGTTCTTGGCATATCTGGTCTCTGTATCATCTCCTGCATCATGGCTGGGTTCCGGGCCAAGTCAAGGGTATGCCGCAGAATCTCTGAATTGTCAAGGATGTGGCCTACCTCGGGATTCTGTTTCATCAGTTGCTGTACTTCAGGGTGGTCCATGATCAACTTCCTCATCAGTTCCGTGTTGGAGAGGAGCTGCTGGATGACTGGACTTTCAAGCATCTGAGCCATCCTCTCTGGAGTGTGTGTAGTGTGTGGCTGTGGAACCTGACACGGGGCTTTGGGCTTCTCAGGCCCAACTGGTGGCACAGTGGGCAGCGAGTTTCGATTAGGGCAGCTGGGCTGTCTCTCCAAACTGCCCATTAACTTTTCTATTCCCTCTCGAGGGCAAGACTCCAGGGGAGGTGGCCCATGGAGCCCAGAAGGCTGGGATGAGGGACCATTCTTGGACTTGATGACCAGATGGACTGTATAGCCATCCAAGATACCCCGCTGGTACAGAGTGTCCTGATCTTTCAGGATGCGGCCCACAAAGACCAGCACTAGCTGGTCAACATTGCACTTGAACTGAGCCGAGATGGCCTCTTTGAATTGACTCACGGTAGTATCATCGGACACCACGAATTCCTCCTGGGCATTAGGTGTCTTCACCAACACCCTGATGATGCTTGGGGAGACAGCTTTGCCTAAGGGCTGCCGTGAAGTCTGCCCATTCTGGGCCATCTGCACAGGCACTGGAGCTTGAGAGTCAGAGGTGGTGTAGGGCATGGGGGCTAGTGGACAGGTAGACAGGGGTGAAAAGGGTAGGGGTGGGTGAGCGTGGCAACTGACCCCGTCTCAGATGACTACTATTCAGGCTGCTAGGTCTGGGGATCACTGGGTCCCCTGAGTATTAGGGACGGGGTGTGGGTTGGGTGTTGACGGGATGTTCTGCCACCCACCCCAGCTCTCCAGATGTGGCCTGGTCTGGCTACTGGCTCATACTTGGTGCAAAATGAGTCTGGGTATTTTGCCCCCCCCCCCCCATCCCTCCCCTGCCCCCACAGGGCAGTCTCCCTATCCCAGGGGCATTATGAAATCATCCTTGACCTCATAGTTCCAGCAGGGGAGGGGCAGGATAAAGGGATGAATCTAGGAAGAAAGCAAAGAGGGGAGAGCATTGGCCTCTCAAAATCACTGTCATCAGGAACTATATAAAGTAAGGCAACAATCAGACAACTCAAAAGTTATCTCACTTTGGTCTAAATAAGATCATTCAGTCTGTCTCTGTTGAATTTCTACCCATCCTTAAAAGTCAAACTCAAATGCCACCCCCGCCATGAACCCTTCCCTAATCCTTTGGCTTGGGAATGTTCCTCTTGATTCATCCTCACTCCTCCTCAACCCCAACATACAACACTATACCCCTAATGCATTCCTTGCATATTTTCTTATAGCTACTTGAATCTTGCCTTTTACCTGCTGTGGCCCTCTAATTTCCTTCAATACAAGGACCATAACTTATGGAAGCTCTGTATTTCCCCAGGGGTTTATCAGTGCTTTTGACACATAAACATGTATTGCATTGCTTTAAGGTATTGTATTACATTACATTGCTTTAGTAGCATTGTCTCATAATATCACATCGCTTTAGAGCAGTGGTTCTCAACTTTCTTAATGCTGTGACCCTTTAATACAGTTCTTCATGTTGTGGTGACCCCCAACCATGAAATTATTTTTGTTGCTACTTCATAACTGTAATTTTGCTCCTGTTATGAATCGTAACGTAAATATCTGATATGCAGGATGTATTTTCATTGTTACAAACTGAACATAACCCACAGGTTGAGAACCGCTGCTTTAGAGTAATCTTTTTTATTGCATAGCATTATAGTACTGAATTGTTTTGCCTTTCGGTATTAAATTATATTCCATTGTTTTACAGGAATATATTGAATTGTGTTGTATTGCAGTGTTTTATCATATGGCATTGCCTTCCTTTACAATACTGTAATAGTTCGCATTGTTTTAGAGTAATACATGTATTGTACTGCATAGCTTCACAGCATTATATGGTATTGCATAGCTTTACAGTATTCTTTTGCATAGCTGTAAAGGAATGTATTGTATTGCATTTCTTTTCAACATCATATTATGTTGTGCAGCTTTACACAGTTTCATTGTTGCCCAGCTTTTTGGTATTGTATTTCACTGTCCATCTGTACAGCATTGTATTATATCGTGTAGCTTTTCAGTTTTGTATTTTGAAGTTTTATAGCATTGTATTTTATTGCATAGTTTTGACAGTATTGTATTATGTAGCTTTAAAGTGATACACGGTATTGCTTTGCTGTATTGCATTGTGTAGCTTTACTATATTGTATTGCATTGTGTAGCATCACAGTATTGCATTGTATTACATTGCTTTACAGCATTATATTGTGTAGTTTTACAGGTATTGCTTTGTGTTGCATTGCTTTACAGTCTTGTCTTGTACGTCATAATTTTTTATATTTCTTTGTATTTTATAGTTTTGCAGTCTTGTATTGTGTAGCTTTACGGTATTGTATTACATTGCTTCACAGTATTTTATTGTATAGTTTTATGGTGTTGCTTTGTATTACATTGCTTTACAGTATTGATTGCATATTTTAATTTACTGTATTTCATTGTATTTTGTACTTTTGCAGTACTATACAGTGCAGCTTTACAGTATTGCATTTTATTGCATTGCTTTAGAGTATTGTATTGTGTAGCTTTACTATGTTGTATTGCATTGTGTTATATTCTTGCTATCCTATTATATCTCTGCCTTTCCAAGCAGGGGAGTCTGTTCTGCCCCCAAAACTAAGGAAACTGCTCTTTTAACGTACAGTTCTGCATCACAAGACCATAGGATAATAGATTTAGAGCTGGAAAGGGAAGGGGACTGGAAAGGAACAAGTATCATGTAGTGCTAACTACGTGTCTGGTGTTATGCTAAGCACTTTACAGATACTATCTCATTTGATCTTCAGAATGACACAATAATAATTCTTATCATCCCTATTTAACAGCTGAGGAAACTGACAAACAGAACTCACAGAAGTCAGAACACAGACAGAAGTCACCTTTGCCTGGTGTCACACAGCTAGTGAGTGTCTGAGATGGAATTTTTGTCCATCTTGGAGTCTTCCTGATTCCAAGTAAAGTAAAGTTCCTAGACATTCAACTCAGTGTTTATATTACTGAAAAAGCAAATGAACAAATAGAAATTTAAGCTCTCTACTTAGCTGGGAGATTGTGTCACTTCAGATCCTATGTAGAAAGCTGATCACTTTAACCTGCCTTTACAAAGGCTACTAGGTGTCCCCATATGACATAAATTCATGTTTTCACAATATGGTAATTAACCTAATGGATGGCAGATGGTGTTGGAGCTAGTTAAAGAGTGGATTTGTCAGGAATAAATAAATTACTTCTGACCAATAAAAGAAAAAGCCGAGCATGGTATTCTGATTTTGATCGGTGTGATGTGGCCCCTAGAAGACCAAAGAGAGATTTCTTTACATTGAAAAGATGCATGTAGGAAACTAAAAAGGTCATTCTTCCTTCAGTGAGATCAAGGACTGAAAGAAACCACCAGAAAATTGTTTCAATCATTACAAGAGCACCCTGAAGTGCTGAAGATCATGAATAAAGGCTTGGACAAAAAGTTCAGGATGAATTAAAAGTTTAATTTCTGTCAAAGTCTAGACAGAGCTAGAACTAGGATTTAATTAAGGAGTAGTTGGTAACAATTGCATATCAATGAAAAAAGGCCTGTATCAGTTTCCTTTGAATCTTGCTATCTTTTTATTTCAAAAATCATTAAGTATTTAACACATGCTTATAGGTTTTAATAAAATGTTTCTTTTTTGGGGGGTGGAAAAACTACTAACTTCTCTCTTTCTGCTTAGACCAGGAGGCTATTAGCACAAATGCCACTTTCCAACAGGTGATCCCTTACTGAGAAAAGACATGAAAGCTTAGGAGGAAATGTCTATGAAGTATTTAACTATCTTTCAAAATCCAAGCCATTCACTTAGAAATCCTTAGACAAGGAAGATCTGACATCCTCCCTCCCCATCCTAACAAGGTCAAAATGTGTGTTCCTATATCTATAGGAGGCATTATTATTATCGTTTTAGCATAAGAAGCAATTATTTTTGAGATTCAGACAATAGCACAATGGGATTTTTCCAGTGAAATGTTCTCCTGGAATTACTCTTGGAGCCTTGGTTTCCTCTTTTGTAAAGTGGAGATGATGACCCATGTTACTGCCTCCCACACAATCAGTGCTAAAGGGCTGTTATAAGAAAGCATACCTAATACATCAGTGTTGCATAGTCATTATAGAACAGTGGGCTTTGATTGTTACTCTGACCACCAGATGTGGCTCTTTGCACATGGCCTACCTTAGCACTCAGCCACAGCAGCCTAGACCCTAGAATTCTGAATCCAAGAACTACAGACTCTAGATTCATAGCTCATAGAATTACAGATTCACAGAATATCAGACACAGAGGTGAGGCAACCATATGGATGACTGAAAAATAATGGATAAAATTTTAATGAAATTTAAAGTTTACAGAGTACTTTCTTCTCATCAACTTTAGAAGATAGGTAGTCTAATATGTATTATCTCCATTTGACAGATGATGATACTGAGGCATTCACAAAGGAAGCAAAGCTTGGGTGAAAGGGAGGCTTCCTGACACCAGGCGCAGCACTCCTCATATTGGAGATCACAGACTAGTGCCAGAAAAGAACACTTAAGTCATTAATCTCCCTGACTAATTTCTATGTCACTTGAGTATTTGATTATGAAAAGGTTGACTTGATTTGTTGTCTAAGTACCAAGGGTTAGTGAGAGATAAAAGCCAAGAGGGGGATGAAAAGACTGGGATATACGGGATCTTCCACCCCATACCCATCCCTAAGCCCTAGGGCCTAGGCCTGTATGCTCTTTATACCCTTGGGCCCCACCTTTGCACCCATGATGGATAGTGGTGGCCCAAGTCGCTGGAAGACAAGGTCATATGTGACAAGATAACCATTATTATAGACATAAAGTTTGCGATCCAAGGGGCTATAGTTGATGCTTTGCAGTGTCTCAAGCATCTTGTCCAATGGGATGCTGAGGTGGCGTTCCTGCCCAGTGTTAGTGTCAAAGGCATAGAATATCTCCTCCTGGCGAGTACTCAAGGAACGCAGGGCATAGAGGACCCCACAAGCCATGAAGGTTCCCGATACCACTGGCTTGTATTGTCCAGTTCTCCAGGTCTTCTCCACAGCCAGGGTACTGGCATTGAGCCGGCTCAGTACCAGGTTACCCTTGTTCTCTTCTGTGGAGTATACCACCCATAGCCCTTTCTCATCCCCAGCAAAGTCCAAGTCCTTCCAGGGCACACCAGCATATGAGAAGCGATTGTTGTGGGTAGCTCCAGGCAAGGTTTGGCGAAGCACTAGGGTGTTGGTGGCCAAGTCCACCTTGGCCATGTCCCCAGTGCCATAGTAGTTGAAATACATGAAGTTTTTGTAGACAGTGTTGCCACTCCCATCCCCATAGCCCATCTTCCTTTCAGTATAGTCCTTGAACAGTACTAGATCATCATAGGACTTGTGTAACCGGTAGTAGTCAAAATACCTAGGGAAAGGTACAAAGTAGGAAAAAAATCACTAGTTCTGGGTACAAGTACTGAATGTCTAGGCCCGGTTGGACTTCCCCTCCCTTCTCAGGCCCACTGAATCCTTTGCATCTTTCAGGACCCAGATGGAGGCCCACTACCTCCAAAAAGGCTTTTCTGATTGACTACTCTCACACACATAGCTCTCTCTTTCCCTGAACATCCTCCTATGAAGCTTGAAATATACACAATATAATTTACTCTAGGATTGCAAGATTTAGAATAAGAAAAAACCATAGAGGTCATTTAATCTAGCTTTCTGATTTTACAGATGATGTAAAGAGGCTCAGCATGGTGAACTGACTTCATGGGGTTATAAGACAGAGATCTGGAAGGGATCTCTCATTTTATATATGAAGAAAGTTGAGTAGAGATGAATTGTCTTGTACACAACTAGTTACAGAGCTAGTAAAGGTTTGAGACAGGATTAGAACTGAGGTCTGCCTGATTCCAGGTCCAAAAATCAATCCACTGGACCGGTTAGTTGTATTTTTGCCTTACTCCTCTCACAGCCCCTAGCCACGGGGTTATGTACACAGACTAAAGATGATGGATGATTTATTGGAAAGAACGTTGTATTTGTAGCAGGCATGGACTCTAATGCTAGCTGTGTGACTTTGGGCATGGCTTTTTCTCAAAGTCTCAAGCTCCTAATCTGTAAAATGGAGAAAACAACAGTCACAACACCTAACAGGATTATAGTGATGGAACTTATTAATAAACTTCAAAGTATTCTAGAAAGGAGTAGTTTTTTTAATCTATTACAAAGGGGATGAGGTGGGGAAAGTGTTGGAGAGAGGTTGCAAAGATTAAGCTTTTCGGTCTTGAGAAACAGAGAGAGACAGAGAGGGGACAAGAAAATCCATGTGTATATATGTATGTACATACACACACACATATATACACATGGATCTTCTTGTGTGTTTGTGTATATATATGTAAACATATGCACACACATATATACATAGACACATATATATTTAAAAAGGGAATGCTATGTTCTTCAAATTGCAGAGATGACAACCAAGGTCTTCTGGGAGCTGGAAATGGGCGGGTTTTGTTCTATAATTAGAGGTATACACGTTATAGAATGTCAACTCCTTGAGGACAAAGTTTCTTTAACTTTTTTTGTCCTTCTATCTCCCAGTATTAAAATGGTGCCTGGAACCTAGAAGAATTTTTGTTTATTGGGTAACTGATTGATTGTCTAAGTTTACAGACATACATAAATAGTAGCAGGTAGGGTTGGAGCTCTGGTTTCAACGTCAGTGTCCTTTACTCTAGCATGACAAGGACATCATCGAACCACTACTGCAATAGGAACCTGACCCTGGGCAGTTAGATTACATAGTGGATAGAGGGTCTGGAGTCATGGAAAGCTAATTTCAAATCCAGCCTCAGACATTTATTAGCTCTGTGACCCTGGGAAAGTAACCTAACATTTGTCTGTCTCAGTTTAATCATCTGTAAAATGGGGATAATAGCACCTACCTCCCAGAGTTGTGAGAATACAATGAGAAAATATTTGGAAAGCACTTTATAAGCCTTAAAGTGATACAGAATGCTAGTTCTTACTATTGTTGTTAATGTTATTGGTATTATGACAATTTAGAATAATAGTGAGAAGGTGTGATTTGGATAGTAGGAGGGAAACACCTTCCCTCCTGAAATCATGCATGGCTCCTGGCTGCTTTGGAAGACTGCTTACTTCACAGGGCTGTTGTACTGAAAGTGCTAGGTAAGCTACAAACTGCAATGTCAGTCTTAGCTGTTGTTAGCCCCAGGTGGTGAGAACCAGTAGGCCTGGGACCTAGCTTTGCCCACAACATCTCTTGGGACCACAGAATATGAGAGAGAGAGAGAGAGAGAGAGAGAGAGAGAGAGAGAGAGAGAGAGAGAGAGAGAGAGAGAGAGAGAGAGTTCAGAGAAACAGACAATGAGATAGAGAAAGAAATAGAGAAAGAGACACAGAAGGAGGAATGTGAGAGATAGAGAAACAAAGAAATACGGTAAGATCGAAAGAGACAGAGACAGAGACAAATAGAGGCAGACAGAAGGAAAGAGGAAGGAGAGATAGAGAGAGACAAAGAGAGATGAATAAAGAGGAGGAGAGAGGAAGGAGGAGATAGAGACAGAGAAGAAGAAAAGAGACAGAACAAGAGGAAGGAGAGACACAGAGAGGGATAAAGAAGGGAGGGAGAGAGGAAGGAGAGAAAGACATAAAGGGACAGGAGGAGGAGGAAGAGAAAAAGGAGGAAGAGGAGGAGGAGGAGGAGGAAGAAGCAGAGATAAAGAGAGAAAAGAGAGAGAGGAAGGAGAGAGAGAGACAGAGACAGAGATGGAGACAGAGAGAGAAATGAAGGAGAAAGAGGAAGAGAAACAGAGGCTGGGCAAGAGAGAGCTTGGGGTGGAGTGGTGGCATGTTATAGCTTCTAGGTGGCTTACCTGCCATCAGAACGAAGAGGGGCCACCCAATAGAGGGAGGAAGTGAGGTTGAGTCCAGTGTCACGACCCCAGGCACCAGCCTTGTAGCCGAAGCCACGCCAGTTGAGTTGAACCACAAGGGGACGACTGACACTGAGCAGGGTGCCATGAGCACAGGAGCCTAGGAAAATGGAGAGCATTATGTGCACCCCCAAAGATGGCACAGACTGAGCAGAGGTACTAGCTGAACATGGCTGCCTCCATCAACACCTTGGGTGGAATCTGAGGAGTTGTGAGGATGGAGGCTGATTCCTAGGGCATGAGGGCAAAGGTACTCTTTCCATTGTACAACCGACGGAGGCTCAAGGGTACTGGGAGAGGATCCCTCAGAGTGTGTTTTTATTTGCAACCATCAATATCCTTACTCACATATATAGACTAAGATTGACAGAATTACTTTTCCTGTAACAACCCTTCAAGGTAGGTAGGACAAAAGGCAATGCAAGACAGAAAGTATACTAGATGAAAAGTCAGGAGAGCCCTGGCTTAGAATTCCAGCTTAGAATTCCCTTAGAAGCTGCAGGACTGGCCAATCATTTAACCACTGAGCCTCAGTTTCTTTGCCTAAAAAATGGGGATAACGAATATTATCAGAATTGCATAACTCGGAGAGTTTTTGTAAAGGAAGCAATCTGTTAAGCATGAAGTAGTGAAGAAAAGAGTAGCTACCATTACTCTTGGAGATCTATTTTATGCCCTGTGTGGATGTGAAAAAGAGTATGCATTAGCTTGTTTGTGTACGACTATCTGTGCTGGTACTAGTGTGAATGTATTTTTGTGTCAGTGTGCATATTGGTATCAGATAATATGTAACTCCAACACTCAGCACAGTGCCTGGCATACCACAGGCACTTAATAAATGCTAATTGACAATAAATGCCAGTTGACTTACTATGAGTAAAGTCAGTGTGTGTCCATGTATTTTATATATTTTGTGAACCACCTACCTGGAAGCTATGTGGGGCAGTGGACAGAGAATTGGGGCTTGAGTAGGAAGGCCCCTGTTCAAATCTAGCTTCAGGTAATTAATTATTAACTGTGTGACCCTGTGAATGTCAAGTAACGTTTTTCTGCCTTACAATAATAATGTCCCATACTTAACAGAGTTGTTGTGAAGACCAAATGTGATAATATCTATAAAGTGCTTAGCACAGCTCCTGATAAACAGTAGATGACTAATAAATGCTTGTTTCTTTCCCCTAGTGCCCTATAAAATAGGTTTTTAAAATTTTTTTGGTGAAAACATACAGAGATGTATGGCAATAGTGTGTGTGTATATGTGTGTGTTGGGCTGACTATGACTATGAATGTGTAAGCATGTACTGTTACTTTAGAGAGGTGACCTTGGAATCAGAGTGACAAGGGCTCAAATCCCATCTGACCCATACCTGGACTATTCACAACCTCTCAGCACTCCAAGGCTTCTCTCTAAGTTGCGGAGAAAGTGGATAACTGTATTAGTCGTTTGCTTGGGAGTTCAATGGCCTCCTCCTTTTCTTCCTTCTCTTTTTCATCCTCACCCTTTTCCTCCTCCTCTTCTTCCCCTTCCTCCTCCTCCTTCTTCTCTTCCTTCTCTTTCTTCTCTTCCTCCTCCTCTTCCTGTCCCTTTATCTCTCTGTCTCTCTCCTTCCTCTCTCCACCTCTCTCTCTATTCTTCTCTCTCTTTATCCCTCTCTGTGTCTCAATCAAATCATAGGTCTAGTAATGAATGAATACATGAATGAGCGAATAAATGAATGAACAGAAATATAAACAAATGAGATCCTATTCTCTTCACCTTAGTAGCACATCTTGTAGGACTAATAAATATATAATCTAAATCTTCAGCTTGTGTTTCACTCAAGGGCATCATTTTGGGAGGGTGGGTGATAGGAGAGTAAGACCCTGAACTTCAGGACACTGAAGTAGGGCACTCACCAGGAGGAAGATTCTGGGCCTGGTGGCCAGGTCTCCGATACCTCTCACAGTCATTCAACTGACTTTCCAAGGCACTCATCTCCTGGAGAGTGGTTCGTAACTTGTCTTGCTGTGAGTTGGCCAGATGCTGTAGTATGATGCTGGCATTTTGCACCTGGATAGGAGAGGAAGAAAACTAGAGCCAAGAAACCTTCCCTGGTTATTCTAGTCCTCTATCCAGGCAGAGAAGAGTATGGCATATTTGGGAAAAGTCCTGTAACTGGGATAAGATGAGACAGGTTTGAATACAAGTTCTAACCTTTACTAGTACAACTCATATTACAGTTAGTACTAACTCCTAACATTCACTAGTGTGAACTGAGACAAGTTATATTCTAAGCTCTGTGCCTCAGTTTCCTTATGCATAAAATTAGGGGGCAAGACTAGATAACCTCTAAGGTCTCTTCTAGCTCTAGAGTTCTATGAGACTATGAATGTGAACATACAGAGATCACCTGGACAGAAAATCTTCATGATTTATAGAAAGAAACTAAAGAGACCCAGAGAGATCCATTTACTTACTGAAAGTTACAAGGTACATGAATGGTAGTCAGGTCTCTTCCAAGTAAGACCAATTCTTTTTGCCCTTCACTACAATTATTGCTCTCATACTTCTTCCTTCCTAATATAACACTTTACAGTTGGTTCCATATTATTCACTACCTGATGCATTGTGTCAGATCTCTCCAACTAGACTGTGAAATAATTAGGTAGGGAAAAGAGACTATCTTATCTCTGCCACAGGCTGACTTACATTAATGACTTTCCTGAACTGTCTGAGATGGGGAGAGGTAGTTGTGGGCTTAGTGGAGAAAAAGTCAACACCCTAATTACCTCAGGCTAGGCTAAGCACAGTTTTCCTGCTCCCTACCATTGCAGCTTTAAGAGAGGATGTAAACAGTCTACCTGCCACCTACTCCACCTCTTAAGACCTTATGAGGCCAAATTGTCTCACTCTTTCTCATTCATTTACTGTTTCTTGATTCTGCTCTGGATAACTGGTCTTCTTCTCCTAGAGAAATGGATTTCTGTCTGGTTAGATGGTTTAACCTCCCTGGGACTCTCTATTTCTATAAACCATAGAGAAAATAAGACATTCCAGACAGCCTTCTTCTTACCCCTACATCAATGGGAGGATATGGTGACAGGAGGTACAGTTATGTGTGCATAAGAGTGATATCATATGGAAGGGGGAAGCAAAATGGAGGGTGTGATATAAAGATTGTATAAGATAATATGGGAGTAGGATATTATGGCATATGATATGGAGAGGAGTGTGATGGAGTATATGGTGCTAGGAAATGCAATACAAGGTAATCAACATCATGATTTGGTCCCAGATGTGATATGGTGGCGCTGAGGAGGCACAAGGAATCATGGAACCATAGGATTGCCATATGAAAGGGGCTTTAGAAATTATAGAGCCCAAAGCCTTCCAGAAACTGAGATATGAAGAAATGAAATAACATGAGTGATGTTATACTGATACTAAGTGGCAGACGTATGAATAAAACCCATGTCTCTTGGCTCAAATACGTTGGTCTTTCCACTATACCCAAATGGGTATCATATGAAATTGGCTATTATAGTATATTATATGAGGATTCAGAGAGTGTGTCAGGAGAGGTGTGTGTATATGATATAGGGATTGTGTCACATGGGGATATGATACAGAGAATGATATCAGGGTATATGGTATACAAGTCATATGGCAGTCTGTGAAATGGGGGGAGGTGAAAGTGATACGGAGAGTGGGTTTCTAGTAATACCCTTAGGAGAGGCAACAGAAGCTGAGGAGGGTGCCGAGGATAGGACATGCCTCACCTGTCCCCAGATCTTTTGGAGGAGCTGATCAGTGCTGCTGCCTTTGCCTCCCATCACTCTACCCTGGGCCTTGAGCTGGGTGAGCAGTCTCTCAGCTGCCAGCAGCTCCCACTGAAGGGCTTCCCAGTGATCAGCAGAGGAGGAGGAAGTGTGGCCAGACTCAGACTCTGATACAGAGGCCTGTTGGCTCC
The DNA here is from genome assembly GCA_028646515.1 of Pseudochirops corinnae. Classification (NCBI taxonomy): domain Eukaryota; kingdom Metazoa; phylum Chordata; class Mammalia; order Diprotodontia; family Pseudocheiridae; genus Pseudochirops; species Pseudochirops corinnae. The sequence continues at coordinate 78,547,018 of CM053588.1, read as the reverse complement.
ACTTCAGGGGCTGACTGTGTTCTAGCATTGCATTCTTCTCAGCCTTGATGGTCCGAATATGCTCATCCAACTGGCAAGAAGAAAAGGAGAGGGGAGGCCAGGAGAACAGAGAAAGAAATGGAGAAAAAATATGGGATCAAGAAGAGGAATGCAGGGGAAAAGCTAAGTGGCACAGTGAATAGAGAGCACTGGCCTTGGAGTCAGGAGGGCCTGAGTTCAAATCTGGCCTCAAACACTTGACACACTTACTAGCTGTGTGACTGTGGGCAAGTCACTTAATCCCAATTGCCTTGCCTTCTCCCCTCAAAAAAAAAAAAAAAGAAATGTAGGTTAGCACTATCTTCTCTTTTCCTGGCACCATAGGCTATTTCCCTGCTTCTTTTTAACATCACTGACAAAAAATTGATAGGTTTTGCTGAATATTTTTTTTCTCTTCTTCCTCTTTTTTTTTTTTAAACTTTGTCATAAGTGATGACTCTCTAGGAGGGGAGAGGTAATACAAAGAAAAATTCAGTTGATATAAAAACAAAATATAGCAATAAAATCTATTTTTAGAATCATCATCCATCCAAGATCGACCCATTCTGTCCTTTCTGTCCCAAGCACCTTCATTGTCTTCCTTCCTGTCACCAACAGAATCAGGTACAAACAAACAACCTGGTGTGGAAACTATTTTCCTAGTCTCATATCCTACTGATACAAAGAGCAAAACTGGTTAACCCATTGCTATTCCTGTACATGATATTTCATTTTAGTTTGTTAAGGATTTCTAAGGTCTCTTCTAGTTCATCCAGTGAACATGTCTTCCTAACAAGATACAGCTTCCCAAAGGCCAATCCCTGATTCCCCTATCAGCATTTTTCTGAAATCTGTAGCCTGCAGGGTGTAACTGGAGAGGCCCTGGAAGCAATCTGCCCCAACCCCACTCCTTTCCCTTCCCAGTCACAAGGTCTAAATTTGTCAACATTCAAACTTCTTTTCCCAAGGACCTTCTCCAAGAGTCTCTGAGATATAGGTCTCTAACTTTTGTGGTTCAATAGATAAACCCCAAAATTTAACTTTAGATTAACATTGCCCATAAGACTGGGATATCCCTGAAGGCAAGACTCTGTCTCTCCGCTCTGGCTCAAGGACCCAGGTCTCCTCCAGACCAGGAGCACCTCTAAGGACCAAATCGTGTCTTCTCTGTCTTTTGTCTCTCCCCTCTTAGGGCCTGCCTTTCAGTCCAGTTCAACGACATGGAAGATAATAATTAGCTGACCCCAATCCTTCCTTTTGGAATTCCTTCTCTCCCTATAGAATACTTACTTTGTACAACTCCAGTTCATACTTCTCCAGAAGCTCTTCTGAAGCATTCTGTAGCTTGTCTATTTGTTGCAGGAAGATGGGCTTGTTTGCTAGATAGACCACACAGACACAATTACGTTGTTCATCCACGGAGCCTGCCACATTGCTCACCATCTGAAATGGCAAAGGTCTCATAGGATAAGTTTATTATATATTTTAAAAAGGAATAGCATATCATACATAATAGATCTGTGCAAATTTTTATTATACTATGTTATGGAAATGCTTGTTTTATTCTGTAAGTTAAAAATAAAATTTAAAAGAAATGGCAAGGATTTCATAGGATATGAAAGGAGGCTTAAGGAGTCATGATGATATGGGACAAGAAATGATGGCATAGGATAGGGCATGACAGGGGTTAGGAACATTGGGGCTGACACTGGTTTCCAGGGCCCACTGCAGGATACACTGTATTTCTCTTTCAGTCTGTCCTCTATTCATCTACCTATATATAGATAACCCAAAGTTGGGAGGTGGACTAAAGACTTAGCAATGGGGATGGAAGAAGCAATAGCTTCTTAGTCTAGGCCCTACAGGGAGGACTTCCCTGACTTACCTTGTATACTGCGTGATGCTGATCCGAATTGTAGACAGTGTCATTGTGAGTGTCTGTTACAGGCTTGAACTGTAAGGGGAAGAAGCAAATTATCTGAAAATTGCATTCTAGAGAGATGAGTAGAACCTCCCTCTTTTAAAAAGGAGGTTCCAATTTTCTGTTTCTCTCTCATCTAAAGAATCAAGTGCTTCCCTGCCCCTCAAAAATACACAAATACACATTCATTTCTATATTAGGATCAGATAATTTTGAGCTGAAAAGAGCCTTAGAGATAAATCTAAATGAGGGATTCTTAATCTTTCTTATGTTATGGATTTCTCTAGGAGTCTGGTGAATCCTACGGACACCTTCTCAGAATGATGTTTTTAAATGAAAAAATAAATACATAGGATTAGAAAGGAAACCACTTATATTGAAATGCAGTTATCAAAATATTACAAAAATTAACTTTACTGACCTTGCTAAGATATTCCTAATCTAGACTAATCCCATCATTTTATACACAGGGAATCTAAGTCCTAGAGAGTCTTAAGGTCTTGCTGAAGATCACAAAGGTGGTAAGGTGCAGTCAGGACTTGAGTCCGGGTACCTTGATTCCAATTCATTTATTCAATCAACAAACACTCATTAACTGCTAAGTGACAGAAGACCTGAATTTGAATTCTTTCTATATGCTGTAGCTGTGTGACCTTAAACAAGTCACAACCTCTGCCTCAGTTTCCTCATCTGTAAAATGAGAATAGTAATAACACCTACCTCCTAGGGTGGGTGTGAGATTAAAATGAGTTAACGTCTATAAAGCACTTTGTAAAACTTAAAGTTCTTTTTAAATGCTAGTTATTATTATTATTATTATTATTATTATTATTATTATTATTATTTCATGAGAAATGCATAGGCACCAGAGACACAAGGATTAGAATTCTTTGCTTTTTCACCAGAGCATACTGCTTTTTCCTCGAAATGACAGGTCAAGGATGAGCATAGGGACCACAATGATATTGAAAGATATAGACTGTAATAACTGAAGAGGTAACAGTAAAGGGCTCTGAAGAAATGGTAGATAGTAGATTTCAATGTACCCACTCATCTGAGTAGTGATAGGGGAGGAAGCAAAAATTGCAAAGATAATGGGGAGGGGGAGAAGAGAGGAAGAGCTGTTGGGATCTATACCGAAAGGATTTGGGGCCTTGCAAAGGCAACACCTGAGGCAGAGGCCCAGGATTTGAGGATTGAAATATTGGGACTGTTTCCCACCTGCCTTTGAATGATAACCTGGGGAATGTCACTCATGATCATCCCTTCAGGACCAGTCTCTCTGATGGGATTCTTGGAGGATAGCAATGGACTATTCCCTCAGAGCAAAGCATCCAATCCCTACAAATTCCTTCTCGTCCTGAGGCCTTCTCTAATTCATCTAGATTAGAGTCTAGTCTCTTCCTACCCTGTTTCCTTTCTCAGAAGGAGGTTACCAACTAGTGGAACTCCCCATTAAGTGAACCAAGAATGAGAGAACCTTGGAGCAGGATCAGGAGAGATCTGGTTTTGAAATCTGCCTCTGTCATTTACTCTCTGTATATCATCTCTAAGTGTCTTCTAGCTCTGATATTATATAAGCCTATGACTTGGGGCTTCTCTCCCTTCCCTATCCTACCCCATCCATTCTCCCTTTCTCCTTACCTGGGGATGACTGGACAGCACCATGGGCAACAGCAGCCCTAGGAAGAGAGCTGAGGAGCAGTGCATCTGGTCTGTGGGTATATGGGCCAAGTGGCTGTGATGGACCAGGGACAACAGCAAATGCCTTTTATCTCGGTCCAGGGGAGGAGGAGGAAGGCAGACTAATCCTTGAGGTCATGACAGTCCCTAGGGGAGAAAAGGGTGTGGGTGAGTGACAGGCTCAGACTTTCTTCCCAGACTCCTAGGGCCCAGGTGATGGAACCAGGGGACCAAGGGGACAGAGGCCCCAGGAATTAGGGAACTTCCTTAACATGTCAGATGTTGTCTGTCGAAACACTCTGATCCCACCCTTAGCTCTGCCAGGTCCCTCTGCCCAAACAGATTAAAGTGAACATGAGCTACTTCTGTCCTGCCCTGCCCCACTGTGGGCAGATCTTTTCACAGGGGATTAGGATCAGAATGAGACCCCATAAAGCGGAACTGCAACCCAATCTGTATCTCTGGGATAACAGTGTGTTCCCAGTCCACGGCCTGAGGTGGGACAGACACCGTAAGATATTTGGCATGTGTGGGGTGTGTGTGTGTGTGTGTGTGTGTGTGTGCGCGTGCGCATGTGTTGGGGGGGGGGGTGTCCCTGGGAGCATTGCTTCAGTGTGTATGTTCCAACCTCCCTGGCCTCACCCAGGCCTTATTCAGATCCTGGACCCTCTTTGGGCTTGCTATCTGACTTCTGCTCTCCCATTCACCACTCTTCTGTATTCCCCACCTGGCCCTCAGCTCCCACTCTCAAGTTGCTCAGTTCTCTCCAAGTCTAAACTAATTTCTCTGGGCATCACTTTACAGGGCCTCTCTAAACTCACCAACCTTCCCAGAATTCCTTCCTAATTCTGGCATGAATAAATATAAATGAATTCTAATCCTGAACTCCTGACATGTCTGCCCTGTCTCACCGAGGCTCTGATGCAGGAGTGGCCCCAGATAGAGTCCCTGGACAAGAATCCTTTCATGTCCCCCTAGGAGACACTGCCACTACCTTGGGCAGACCCTCATTACCTCACACCTGGACTATTGCAGTCCCCTTCTCATTGGATTCCTTGCTTTGAGTCTCCTCTCTAGTCTATTCTCCTCTCTGCTGTCAAACTGATTATCTTAAAAAACACAAATTTGACCATATTATTGCTCTAGGCAGTGGCTCCTTATGACTTCCAGGGCCAAATGTAAGATCTTCTGTTAGACTTCTAAATGCTTTCATATCCTGGTCTGTTCCTCCCTTTCCTGTCATCCTATGCTTTACTCTTCATATGCTCAGTGATACACTGACACTGGCCTCCTTACTGTTCCTAAAATAGGATGCTTCCTCTCCCAGCTCAGAGCATTTTCACCATCTCTCCCCCATCCCTGAAATTCTCTCCTTCCTTATCTGCCTCCTGGTTTCTTTAGCATCCTTCAATGCCTTGGTAAAATCCCATCTTCTACAACAAGATTTTCCCAATTCCCTTTAATGCTAATGCCTTCCCTCTATTATTTCCAATTTACCCTTTATATATCTTGCTTGTACAGAGTTATTTTGGGCTGTTTCCACCAGCAAACTATGAACTCTTTGAGGCCAGCGACTGATTTTTGCCTTTATTCATATCTCCAGAACTTAATGTATTGCCTGACACTTAGTTAGCCCTTAATAAATGCCTTTTTCACTCATTCCTGTCCCTTTCCCATCCACCAACTCAACAGTCTTTAGCATCCTCCCCTTCTAGGACCTAGGCCATTCAACAGTCAATAAGAAAATGTCCAAATGACTGATGTGTGGCTCCTGATAGCCTTAGGATGCCATAGACATACCACCTTTGTCCACAATTACACTTAGCATGCATGTCAGGGACCATCAGTCAGTGTTGGGATGTAGCTATCATTATCCAGGTACTTACTAATGAGAGTGACAGGAGGGTGGTGACAATCTATGGAAACTCTGAGCCTGGCTTTAGGATGGCCAAGAAAGAGGCATATGTTCTCTGCTAAGCAGCGGGAAGAGGGCACTGACATTAGGGAAACTCTTCCCTTTCCCACAGTCTCTTAACCTTTATCAAGTAGTGACTCTCCTAGAAACTTAATCCTGAGGAGTTTATTTATAGGCCTATAAAACTTGGGGAGGCAGTAGGGTCACACGTAGGGTCCCCTAATGGCATGAAATCTCACCTTCAAACTACCCCCCCCCCCAAAAAAAAAAAACTTCTCAGAACCAGGTCTACTTCCTGAACCACAGTTTATTCTCTCTCTTAATCTACCTAAACCCTTGGGATCACTGGTCCTCCCACTTCAAGTCAACAAGCATTTGTTTAGAAATTGTTTCACTTTTCCAGGTCCCTCCTCACTTGGAACCCTATGTAATAGGACAGTGATTTTCAACTGATGACATCTCAGAAGGGGAAGAGTTCTCAGAGGGCATTTATTTCAACCCCACCCAAAATTGTGAATTCACTCTACACCATCCAGACAAGTGGCCATAGAGGCTGCTTAGGCTTACGAAGACTACTAGTCCTGCTGCATCTTATTGCATTTGGGAGTAGCTTTCACCATTAGGAACATCATTACTTCAATCTGCCACCCCTGTGCCAACATCACTGTGTAAAGCCTCCATCACATTTCCTGAGGGATTTTGCTGCTGATAACTGTAGGAATTTTAAATAACATAGAGTAAAACTTATAAAAAACACTGTAAGTATACAAAGTCTAATAGCAATCCCAAACCTTAGTCTTTCTTGCAGTATAAAAGGAGAGAGGCATCATCTCTCAGCTTCTCTCATCTTTCAGTGTATGGCTCTTCTAGGGAATCAGCCTGGTCCTCGTCTTTTGTCTCTTTTTCTTCCCCAAGATAATGCTTCTTGGCAGTTTCCTTTTCTCCTAACTCCTCTTCTCTCTGGAAGATAGGCTTTTGGAAAGATGGCAGTAGTTTCAGGCTCTAATGGTGTATTATCTACTCAAACACAGGACTCAAAACCCATTTATATATCATAAGAACCTTTAGACTGGGTTGTAGAATGTATATCTGCATGTTCTATACAAAGGAAACTCACCCAAGGTTGACTTGTAGAGTAGCTAGCTGGTGTGGTGGATAGAGTGCTGGCCGTGAAGTTGAGAAGGCCTAAGTTTGAATCCTGCCTCAGATACTTACCAATAATGTGACCCTGGATAGCCTGTTTTCAGTTTCCTCATCAATGAAATGGGGGGGTTGAATCTGATGGCCCCTTGAACTTGATTTTCACCAGCTCCAAATGTACGATCCTATGAACTCCTGATAACAAGAATAAAGATTTAGGTCCATATTCCCATCAGGTGTCTTTTCTGAAGCATGGGGACAACATTTTAGCCACTAGAATAACTCTTACTTTTTAGAAGATGGGGAAACTGTCATTTGGTTGGAGGAGGAAGGGAATTTAGTTATATAAGTGGTTACCTGATAATATGGCAGCTAAGTGGCACAGTGGATACAGTGCTATACCTCAAGTCAGAAAGGCCTGAACTCAACTATGACGGGGATAGACTTGCATGAAATAATGAAGAGCAAAATGAGCAAAATCACGAGGACATTGCATACGATAACCACAATATTTTTTTCAGTACAACTTTGAGTAAATAAGTAATTTTGATTATATATAATACACAAATTAACTATAAAGGACATGAGAAGGAAGACACTACCTTTATCTGGAGAAAGAATTGATAAGTAGAAGTACGTGTAGAATGATTTTACCATGTATCTATATGTAATGTGCATATTTGTGTCTAATGGCAGCTATTCCAGGGAGTGGGGAGGAAAAAAGGGGAAAAAAAGAAATTACATGGTAACTTTATTATACATTTAAAACAAATAGCAAGTTAGCAAGTTGTGCATAATAGATTTGCCATTTCATGTGCAATCATCTTTTTTATTATACAGTGTTATAGAAATGCCTTTTTATTCCATAAGTTAAAATTAAAATAAATTTTAAAATTGTTTTAAAAAGAAGTAAAAACTATGGCCTCACACACAAATTGTGTGGTCCTTGGCAAGTTAATTAACCTCTGTCTGCCTTAGTTTTCTCAATTGTAAAATGGAAATAATAATAACACCTATCTCCCAGTGTTGTTGTGCTTCTCAAATGAGATAACATATATTGAAAACCTTTAGGAGCTGTATAAATGCTAACTATTACTATTAATATGTGTAGAATATTCAAATCACTCTACTAATTCAGACTTCCTGATTGGCCAAAGGGCAGCTGAAGATTATAGAATGAATAAATGAATGAATGAGCTTGATCCAGGACACTCAGTGGTAAATTTCTTTTTTCCCCCTACTTAATAGTAATTTTTTCCAATTATGTGTAAAGACAGTTTTCAACATTCACTTTTATAAGATTTTGAGTTCCAAATTTTTCTCCTTCCCTTCCTGCTTCCCAAGACAGCAATCTGATATAGGTTATACATGTCAATAATATTAATCATATTTCCACGTTGGTCATGTTGTGAAAGAAAAATCAGAACAAGAGGGGAAAACCCAAGCAAATAAATTTCGAAATCTGTGTGAAGTATCCTGGGTCAATTATGCTGTTTTCATTTTAGGGACACAAGAGAATGAATCATTCTGGAGGAGATGGGTTTCAGTACAAGGATCAGCATAGTTTATAAACTGTAGAAAGGAGAAAGTCCCAATAAGATATCTTGGATCAGTTCCAAAACGAAAAAGCTGGTCACCCAAAGTACAGAATGTAAGCACTTTGAGGGCAAAGATTGTTGTAACTTTTAAAATTTGTGTATCCTCAGCACTTAGTACAATCCTTTGTGTGCACACACACAGACACACACACACAATCACTTAGTAAGAATTTGTTGAGCCCTCGCTAGGATCTATACATTGTACTAGGCACTGGGGACACACAAACTGAAATGAGTCCCATACCTTCCAGGATTTAACATTCCTTGGTGGAAACAATATAAGTATATGCAAAATATATAGAACATAAATGTAAAGTAATTATTTGGGAGAGGGAGGACATGGTTTTGGTCTGAACTTTTAAGGCAAACTAGGAATTCTAAGAGGTGGAAATTATTATTAGTTAATAGTATTTTAGTGATATACTAATGTAGTAAAATACTAATTTTAGTGAAGTACTGAGGAAGATATTCTGGGCAAAGGGACCAGTGTGTAAAAGGAAGAGGTGGGAGAGGAATATTTTGTTTGAGGAATAACAAGATTGTTGTGTTTGTCCTTCATTCTCAAAGAGAACCATGACATCAGGGAAATGATGACATGACTTGCAGTTGATTTGGATTTGAGTGAGGATGTATTGTGGAAGGTCACCAGTCTCACTTTCTCCTCCAGAGCCATGTGTCTAGGCTCTTTTTTTTATCATGACTTTCACGTAGTCCAGTCATATTTAAATTATCTTTCCTGGATATATTTTTCAGGTCAGTTGTTTTTTCTAATATTTCACATTTTTCTTCATTTTTTGATTTTGTTTTATTGTTTCTTAATTTATCATAAAAGTAGTAGCTTCCATTTGCTCAATTATAGTTTTTAAGTAATTACTTTCTTAGTTAGCTTTTTTACCTCCTTTTTTATTTGACCAACTCCACCGTTTAAGGAATTTTTTTCCCTTCAGTTAATTTTTGGGCCTCTTTTCTCCATTTGACCAATTATGCTTTTTTAGGCATTCTTCTACTCGTTGGCTTTTTTGTACCTCTTTTACCTTTTGGCCTAGTCTGTTTTTAAGGTGTTATTTTCCAATTCAGGCCTTCCTCATTTAATGCCTATATTATTGTAAATAGCCTCCCAAATGGTCTCCCTTGCCTCCAGTCTTTATCACCATCTCAGTCTCCCCCTTCTCCAATCCATGCTCCAGATAGCTGCTGAAATAATCTTCCTAAAGCCCAGACCTGACTATGTCATTATCTTGCTCAAAAAACTCCAGTTTGTTTTATAGTTTTTCTAAGATAAATTACCAACCTCTAAGATTTTTATTAAGTTCCTTCACAATCTGACTACTGCCTACCTTTCCAGTCTTATTTCATGAACATTAATCACTTTCATGTATCCCATATTCTACCCCCAATAAACAATTAATTAACTATGACCTATTTCTCCAATTTGACATATTATCTTTTGCTTCTTTGTATTTAAACAGGACATCTCCTATGCAGATTCTCTCTATATGTCCACTTGTGGCCTATAGAATCTGAGTTTTCTTATCTATAAAACAAGCGCAAAGAACACCCAAAGTCCCTTTTAGCTCAATATTTATAATCATCTAACTTAGCTTCCAGCCTCCCCCACTGACAAGGCTGATGACCACAGTTAGGAGTCCTTTCTTCCTCTTCAAATTTTCTTAGATCCCTTTGTCTGACTCTCTCACACTCTACTCTCTCTCAGACTCTTTATCTCTCTCTTTCTGTCTCTGTCTCTGTCTCTGTCTCTCTATCTCTCTCTGTCTCTGTCTCTCTGTTTCTGTCTCTGTCTCTGTCTCTGTCTGTCTCTCTGTCTCTCTGTCTCTCTGTCTCTCTGTCTCTCTGTCTCTCTCTCTCTCTCTCTCTCTCTCTCTCTCTCTCTCTCCCCTTCCCTCCCTCTCTCCCTCTCTCTCTCTGATTTCATCTGTTCAGGGAGCTCCCAGTCTGAAAATTCCCTCTGCTAATACAGAATAGCCTTTGCTCTATAATTTAATCTCTGAGAATTATCTGGGCCACTGAGAAGTAAAGAGACTTTTCTACTGTCAAAAAGTCAGTAACTCAATGAAAGGGCTTGAAGTCATGTTATCTTAACTCTGAGGCCAGTACTCTACTCACCCTGCCAATATACCTTTTGTATAGGAGACACTTCATAAACGGTGGCTGAATTTACTTTATTTTTTTAAATTGAGACAAGGCCCAAATCCTACTTTTAGGGCTTAAAACACTATTATAGAGGTATTATCCTCAGTTATCCCATACATGGACACTACTTTCAGGGCCCACAGCCTAATATAGGAACATACTCGCTGCCTTTGGGGCCCCTGTGTTGACACGGCTGCTCAGATTCTCCCTTCAGAATTCCTGCTCTGATCTTGACACAAAGATCCTGACTTCATGGTGTGCCTGGTCTGATACCCTGAACTTATGTTCCCTTGTTTGATAGGAACCATTCCCTTAGGTGTCCAAAGCAGATTTATGGACATATGCAGGTAAGAAAAGGACACATAGACAAATGAAGAAAAACTGTAAGTCTAGGTATGAGACATTTATTTAGATAGTTAGATACCGATGTAGTGAGATATTTATATCTTGCTTGGGTAAGTACAGAGAAAACTAAGAACATTTCACACTTAGAGAATGGGGGCCAGAATGAGGACTTCTCTAGAAAAGATAGAGGGGTGTGTGTGTGTGTGTGTGTGTGTGTGTGTGTGTGTGTGTGTGTGTGTGTGTGTGTGTGTGTGTTGGGACAAAGTGGGGGTGTGAGGAAAGAAATCATATATTCACATATATCCATTAGGTTGGGCTCTCTGGATTAAGTGTCTTCATTTATCTTGGTAGAGAAACTCCAGCTGACCTCTATTCCCTTCCCACCCCAACTCGATTGGGTGTCAGCAAGTGCAGGATTCTCTCAGCAATACGTCGGGTCCTGAACCCATAGACGATGGGGTTGAGAGCTGGTGGGATCACCACATAGAGATTGGCGAGGAGAATGTGGACATGTCCTGGGATGGTGTGTCTACCAAAACGGTGGACGAGGAAAGAGAAGAGAGCAGGTGTGTAGAAGAGGAAGATGACCCCAGCGTGGGCCCCACAAGTGCTAAGGGCTTTGTGGCGAGCACCCCTGGATGGCAGGTGGAACACAGCATGGAGGATGAAAGCATAGGAGACAGTAATGAGCACAGCATCCAGCACTGGTGACAGCAGTGTGGTGGCCAGCCCGTACCAGGTGTTGACTCGGGTATCCCCACAAGACAGCCGAGCCACACCCATATGCTCACAATAGGTGTGGGGTATTGCTTTCCTCCCACAGTAAGGCAGCTGCTGCAGCAAGACTACAGGTGGTGCCATCACACACGTGCCGCGAACTAAGGCAACCACTCCAGCAGCCCCCACCACTCGGGGGGTGAGGAGGGTGCCGTAGTGCAGTGGCCGGCAGATAGCCAAATAGCGATCCAATGCCATGGTCAACAGGACTGAGGACTCGGCCACAAAGGCCACATGGGCAAAGAAGAGTTGAGTCAGACAGGCCCCAAAGGAAATCTCTCCAGAGAAGCCCCATAGCACAGTCAGTGCTTTGGGGACTGTGGCTGTGGACAGGACCAGATCAGCTGCAGCCAGTAGTCCTAGTAGCTGGTACATGGGGGCCTGTAGGGTTGGGTCAGCCGTGACCAGGGCCAACATCAGGGAATTCCCAACCACTGCTTCCAGATACAAGAGGCAGACAGGCACAGAAAGCCAGGGATGTGCCCCTTCTAATCCTGGGATGCCCAAAAGGACAAAAGGTCCAGGACCAGAGCTGGGATCCAGAGTGAGGCTTGTGTGATTGAGAAGGATTAGTGTATGACCTGGCTCCATTGTCTGCCTTGATTGGGCCTTGTCCTTGTAGTTGCTGAATCAGGGGACTTGCCAAGAACAGTTCCTTGAGGACCATGGGGAAGGAAAAGTATTATTGAAATTCTTTATCCTTCTGTTTTTTGTTGGAGCTAAGGCCTCACTCACCAAACACAGACAAAAAAAAGAAGTAGGATGAGGTTTGGAAAAGTATGCTCTACCTTGATCTCAGAGTTCCTCAGGCCCTCTCATTGTGTCCCCCCACCATGCACCATTGTGAAAAATGTTTTCCTGATGTTCAATCTAACCACAATTTCTCCCATAGCAAATTGTCTCATCCTTTCTTCCCTTGCTGTCCAGTAATTTGTGATCTTATTAATGACTGATCCTTTGGAAATAGTCCCTTTTCTGTAACTCAGACCTCCACATCCACTTTCCCACTTGATATCTCTGAGTACCTATTTTGTCTCTGAAAATTTGATTCTCCCCATTCTTACTCCCTTACCTTAATCCCCCAATCCCTCTTTTCTATCCCCACCTCCCTTGATGCCCAATCCATTTATCCACCATCCACTCTTAGCGTTCTGTACTGAGAGTGGGCTCTAACATGCCCTACTATTACTGTTCGCCTACAATACCTGTTCTCCAGAGTTCTGTTCCTCCCCTGATGTGGACGTTATGGCCCTGATTCACTTGTATGTCACTTCTGCCCATGGATAAGCCCCTTCTGTTGCTTTCTGTAGGAAGAGTTTGCTCTTACACAGCCACAATAGGCTTTATTGAAGAAGGCTTGGGTTCCTTAGCAGATGAATGGGCTGACTGGCCCTGGTTGAAGCAGAAAGACACAAAGAAAAGCCTCTGTAACACATGAATGGATGATTGAAGAAGAGTTAGAGGGTTGGTATAGAAGATCGATGATTGTTCTTGAGTGTAGGAGACAAAGTCTATCCTAGGGATGGGAGGGGGAAGTCTCTATACCTACTAGGTTTTCCATCTCTATAAAATAAGGACTCCATTCCTGCTTCTCAGAAGATTAGATCCTTTACTGACCTGATCTAGTGAAGCTGACCTTGTCTCAGGCACTCCTGCCACTGTGATCTGAATCTATCATCTCTTTTTTTTTCTATGTAATAACTTTTATTTATTTTAGTTTACATCATTTATTTGCATGAGATTTTGAGTTACAAATTTTCTCCCCATCTTTCCCCTACCCACCACTTCAAAACAGCCATCCCATTGTATAATCCCTCCCCCAATCTATTTTCTCCTATGTCCTCCCCCATCACACCTCTGATTTTCCTGTAGGGCAGGATGGATCTCCCTACCACAGTGCCTGTGCATCTCAAGTTCCAGTTGGATGTAGTTAATAATAATGATAATAATAATTGTATACATATATATTCATATATATTTTTAACATTTGATTATAGAACTTTAAATTCTAGATTTTTTCTCTTCCTCCCTTGTCACCCACCCCCACTGGAAGGACGAGCAATCAAATACAGGCTGAACATGTGTGCAATCAAATACAGGCTGAACATGTGTAATTATTAAGAACCTCTCCACAGTGGGCATATTGTGAGAGACTGATTATATATGTCCCTCCTTCCTCTCCCACCTCCCCCCCTCCCCATTCCATTCTCTACCCTGTCCCTGTCCCTGTCCCTCTACAGAAGTGTGCACTTTCATCAACCCTCCCCCTATCCTGCCCTCCCCTCCATCATCCCACCTCTCATCCCCATTCCCCCTACTCTTCTGTGTGGCAAGATACCCAGTTTAGAGTTTATGTCATTCCTTCCCTAAGCCAAGTTCAGTAAGAGTAAGGTTGACTCTTTCCCTTTTGCCTTCCTGTTCTCCCCCTCTTTTGTAACAATTATCTCTTGCCTCTTCCATGAGATGCTCAACCCCATTCTGTCTCTCCCTGTCTCCTTTCAATCTAATCCTCTCTCACCTCAGGATTTCACCTTTTAGAATATCGTCCCTTCCTAT
>CM053588.1:78512454-78532414 GCA_028646515.1 Pseudochirops corinnae | reverse complement strand
GAGATGCTCAACCCCATTCTGTCTCTCCCTGTCTCCTTTCAATCTAATCCTCTCTCACCTCAGGATTTCACCTTTTAGAATATCGTCCCTTCCTATTCAATTGATCTTATGTCCTCTATGTATTCATATATACACATACTCAGATATATGCTTGTATGCATATATAAAACCCCTTATATAGATATATGTATGTATATGTATATATACGTTTGTATTCCCTTCCCCTATCCTCATAATGAGAAAAGTTTCATCAGTTACAATTGTTACTTTTCCATGTTGGCATGTAAATAATTCAACTTTGATAAATTCTTTATGGTTTCTTTTCCATGTTTATCTTTTCATGCTTCTTGTGTTGGAGTGTCAAACTTTCTTTTCAGTTCTGGTTTCTTCAGCAAGAATGTTTGGAAGTCCTTGATTTCTCATAAAGTCATTTTATTCCATTTGCTCCACTCTAATTTTGAAGGAATTATTCTCTTAAGAATGCTTTTAAGATTCTTTTTCCATCTGGCAAAGTCGACATTCTTCTCCTCATTGGCTTTTTGGGCTTCTTTTGTCATTTGAGTTAATCTATTTTTTAAGGTGTTAATTTCTTCAGTCAGGTTGTTGACTCTCTTGTCATGATTTTCTTACATCATTCTTATTTCTCTTCCCAATTTTTCTTCCACTTCTCTCATTTGGTTTTCAAAATCCTTTTTCAGCTGATCTCTAGCTTTTAGGCAGTCTTCATGTTTCTTGGAAGCTTTTGGTGTGGGAGTTCTGACTGTGTTGTCTTCCTCCTGTTCCTTGCTTTGATCCTTCTTTTCCCCAAAGAAGCAGTCTAGGGTTTGGTTGCTGTTCTTACTTTGTCTCCTGTGCTTATTCATGGCTGGCCAGTCCATGATTTTTTTAGCTCTGTGGAACTCTGCTTCCAGAGGGGAAAGCTCTGTCCCAAATTGCTGGGGTTTTCCCAGCTCCCGGAGCTTTTAGGAGACTGCTGGGGCCCTTCCCCACTCTGGCTCACTGAAAAGACACCCAGGACCACCACCCAAGACCGTGATCTGGATCCAGGCTGGTCAACACGAGAGTACTTGGCCTCTGAATGATCACTTGGCCCCCCTGCAGTCTGCAGGCCAGGAGCTCCATAGCAGCAATGTGGAGGCGGGTGCAGGACCTCCACTTCTACTGGTTCCTTGCCCTGGAGGCAGTTTGGCTGACCCACTTTTCTCCCCCAATTTTTAGCTGAGTTCTACTAACCTTTTAGTCCTTTTTTTTTCTTTATGGCTTGATAATTCTGGAAACTTCCACAGCTGCCGCAGATCCGCTCTTCTGTTGCTCCAGCTGCAGCTCAGCTTGTCCAGCTATCCCCAGGGCCAAGGCGCCCTTTCAGGCTTCCAGCTCTGAGATGGTGCCTCCTAGCCAAGCTGCCTTTAGTGGAAAGTATATTTGTGTGTTTTTTAGAGTTCTAGAATTTGTTTTGAGTCATATTTTATGGGTATTTTGAAGTGGCTATGTGGGAGCTGCAATACTTTGCTGCTCCTACTCCTGAATCTATCATCTCTAAAACACCTGACCTTCCTGTTCCCTGAACCAGTTTTATTTCCTAGATTCAAAGTTTGGGCAGACCTCCACCATACTATACCTGAGAATCCTGACTCCCACACCAGCTTTTCCTACCTGTTCATATACCACTGAGATTCAAAGTGTCTTCTTTTTTAGAGGTACTGGAGCTGGAACTGGATTCAGGAAGACTTGGGTTTGAATCCTTTCTCTGACACTACTAGATAGGTGAACATGGGCAAGTCACTTCATCTTTCTGTCTCTGTTTACCCACCTGTAAAATGGGGATAATAATACGTGTAGCAATACCTGTTTTAAAGGGTTCTTATGCAATAATAAATATAAAATATTTTAAAAACTTTATACATATGTCAGTTATAGTTTTCATCATTCTAAATAATTATGTAAAAGAAAAACAGAGGTCAGAACTCAAAGCAAAGGGTAAAAATTACAGATGGAGAGATTCTAGTTTGACACGTTATAAAGAGAAACTTCCCAGCATCAAGATTTGTGCAAAAGTTGATGAAATGGGTTGCTTCATATCCTGGTGAGTTCCTCATCACTAGAGGTCATCGAGGAGAAGTCACATGACACTTGTGGCAGCTGCTATGGAAGGAATTCCTATTTGGGTAAGGGAGGGAGAAGAGGAAGGAGTATTTATATGTAGTGACAGCAACAGTTGGTCGTGGTGGTGGTGGTAATAATAAAAATAATAAAAAACTCCCCTTATAAAGCACTTTGAGGTTTGCAAAGCATTTTGCCAATATTTTGCCCCCTTTTGCCAGGTAGATACTATTATTATCTTTATTTTAGAGATGAAAACTGAGGCACACAGTGGTTATGTGACTTGTTCAAGGTCACACAACTGGTAAGTGTCTGAGATTGGATTTGAATCCAGTTTAGGCAGATTTAGCTGCCTAATAATAATAATAGCTATTTTTTATGTAAGGTTTTACATGTTATTTCATTTGAATCTAGTCTAAGATTTCTGGCTCCCATTCAAGGGCTCTTTCCTCCCCATGCTTTTCTGAGACACTGGAGTATCCTGCTCCAAATAATTTATCTACAACCAGGACATTCCTTCTTGCCCACTCCAAAACCAGTCCCTTCTCTTCACTGCTCAAAAAGTAAAACTGGGATTGGCCCAGCTGAGCATTGTAAATCAAGTTCATAAAAAAACCTAGATGACACTCTTATTAGACAACAGAATTATCAGACTGAAGTCTGTATATGAGTGAACAGTATGATGTGGCAGCAAAAAAATCTAATGATCTTAGGTCATGTTAACAGAGTTCAGGAACAGGGAAATGATAATTCATCTGAATTCTACCTACAATGGTTAAAGCATTTGTGAAGTACTGTATTCAATTCTAGGCACCACAATTAGAAAGGACACTGACAAGCCAGAAAGATCCCAGAGAACTACCAGGATGATGATCATGCTATGTGAGGAATGAAGTTGGTTACACGTACCTGGGGGATTGAAGTTTAGTTTCATGGCTGATTATTGAACTTGTAAGAGTGGAGCCATTCATTAAGTATATGAAGGTCTGTCATATTGAAGAAGGGAGAGGAAGCTAGGTGGTGCAGTAGATAGAGAGCTAGGCTGGGAGTCAGGAAGATTCATCTCCCTGAATTCAAATCTGGCCTCAACCACCTACTAGATGTGTGATCCTTGGTAACTCATTTAAACCTGTTTGACTCGGTTTCCTCATCTGTTTAATAAGTTAGAAAAAGAAATGGCAAAGCACTCCAGTATCTCTGCCAAGAAAACCCAAAATGGGGTCAGAAAGAGTAAGATACAACTGAACCATGACTGAATGACAAAACAGTGATGAGAAGCCAGCCAAGTTCTGTTCAGTGCCAAAGATCAGAATTAGCAGGTAACGGTGAAAGGAACATTTAGGTTTGATCTGAGAGTAAAAGTTCCCTAAGAATTAGAGCCATTTAAAAATGAAATATGCTTCCTTGGTGAGGTTCTGCCTCACTGGAGATCTTTAAGCAAAATTTGGATGATCACATTTTGAACATGTTATTGAGGGGATTCTTGTTCAGGAATAGATTAGACCATTGTCCTTTCTAGTCCTAGGATGCTATGATCCTAAAGATCATCTCTGACCTCCCCTTCAATTCTGTGATTCTGTGATCTGTTCTAATACCCTAGGCTTCCTATGAATCCAACACAAAATGACCTGATGTCAGGCTCTTAGTTCTCCAAACCCACCTTTCTACTTCACTGCTGTCTAAATAGCAACCACATGTATTAAGGGTAGCTGAGAGAAAGGAAATGCTCTCGAAATGCTATTATGCTTTTCTCCTAGCCTGGATGACTAGATCTTTCTGGAGTAAAATAGATTCCTAGATCATTCCTGGAGTAAAAAGGGAAAGAAACTATTTTATTTCTGCATTCCACAAACTTAGAACTCTATATCCTCTCAAAAGCAATAACTATCATGAAAATAATAGCTGGTATTCATGTATATGTTAAGGTTTTTAAAATACTTGATATATATGAGTTCTTTGGCCAAACCTGGTTTCTGTGGTCTGAGGTAGAATAGGCAAAGATGGGGGTAAGATGAACAGTTCCTCTAGTCCAGGTGAATTCTCCTTGAAGGGAGCCCAGGTAGTCACACAGATGCTTTTGAACCCATCATCAATCCTCATCTCTGATTTGTCATGCCCCCACATATCTCCTAGCTATTCCCTGACTCACACTTTCCCCTTCTCAAGCCCTGTAGATTCAGGGCCTCACAATCCCACTCACCGCCCCTCCCAACCCCCATCTTACCAGTGTTGACTTAGAAACTTGAGAGGATTGTTATAAGGAAGAGACCTTGACTGAACCAGGAGACCCAGTTACCCCAAACTACTACCTTACAGGGGGCCGGCCCTTCTACTACCCGATATGCCAAGCCCCTTAAGTACAGGAACAGAGGGACCCAACCCACCACAGAGAAGGCACAGCATGTACCAAGGAGGGTGTGGGATAATACGGAAGAACACATTTTCTCCTGGCAGGAGTCCAGGTTATTGGGTCCCAGGCCCAGGTTCCATTTCATTGCCCTTCCCTAGCCTGATCAGGCTCCCCTCATTTTGACACCTGGGAGGATATAGGGATTCTGGGAAGTCCTGAAGGAGAAGGAAGGAATATCCAATTCTTCAGTCCTTTCTTTGCATTTTCTGTGTTGGTCCTTCTTCTGCCTCTTAAGGATGGATGTCACAAAGGCTCTATCCTGAGCTCTCTTCCCTTTTCTCCTTCCACTTTCTTCATTTTGTTCACTTATTATCTCTGTAAAGATGAGCCCCAAATCCATATCAACAGCACTCACCTCTCTCTTTGAGCCTTCCTTCATCATCTATTGTCTGATGGTCATTTCTACCTGGATCTCCCATAGATGTCTCAAACTCAAGAAGACCGAAATGGAGCTCATTGTCTTTCCCATTAAACCTTCCCTTCCTCCAGATTTGCCTATTTCTATTGAGGGTCCTGCCATACTTCCACCTACTCAGGTTCAGAACTCTAAGAATCATCTTTAACTCAGTATTCAATCAATTGCCAATTCTTGTCAGATAAACCTCTGCAACACATCTCTAATCCATTCTCTTCTCTCCATTGACACAACCCTAATTCAGTTTTTCACTGCCTCTTTCATGGAGAGGAGAAGTAAGCCAGCATTTATTAAGTGCCCCCTAAATGCTGGAAACAGTGATAAATGTGCTTTACAAATATCTCATTTGAATCTTATGTAGTCTAGTTTAATTACCTCCCTGACTATAGTGTCTATCTTCTCCAATTTGGTCTCTAAACAGCTACTGAGCTGATTTTTCCAACATGAATTTCTGACCTTCAATGCCCATAACCCTTCGGTAATTCAAAAGTACAAGAAGAAAGGTTGGGACACTCTACAGTCTAGCTCTAACCTACACGTCCAGGATAACGGAGCATTATTCTGGATCATAAACTATGTTCCATCCAAATTGCCTTGCTTTGCCTGAACTTGATATTCCATTTCCTGCCTCCAGGCATTTGAATAAGGTATCTCCAGGGCCTGGAATATGCTTTCCCCTTATTTTTTTTTCCCAGAATTTTTCTCTTTCTTCAAGACAGTTTAGATTTCACTTCCTCCAGGAGACCCACCCCTACCATCTTCCTGTTCCCTGTTGTTAAAAATCTCTTCTTCCTTATTAAACCTTATGGTTACTGTTTTTTGAGAATATTGTTCCTTTCCTTCTCCAAAGAAGGTAAGCTATTTGGGGATCCATTTCAGTTTTATCTGTGAATCTCCAGTTATCATCACACATAGTAAGAATTTAAATGTTTATTGAATTGAATCTTGGGTCTCTATCCTATTCTCTAAAGTGAGATTAGACTAGAGTTCTATGTCTTTTTTCTAGGTCGAAGTCTTATAATTTCATTTGAAGACCCCTTCTCTCTCTGGGCTATTGGCTATAGTTCCCACAAGGGAGCCTAGGGATAAAATGTAAGTGGGGGTGGGGGTGGGGTAAAGATGTCTTTTGCTCAAACCCAGCCTACTGGGATTCCTTTTGGACCCAGACCTGCCTCCCAGACCTCCTCTCTCCTTGTGTTGTTTTTTCCTTTCATAGTCCCCAAGAGTAGCTTCTCAATGTCCTTTCCCAACACATACTTCCAGAAGAAGTCTCCTCTCCCTAAACCTCTTGGGGATGTGTTGCTTAATAGTGATAATGTTAAATTTGCTTTGATTGGCCCAAGTTAAAGTAGGAACCACAGTTGGAGGTTGCTGAGAGACAGATTTAGAATAGATATGATAGAGATAAAACAAAACAAAGCAAAACAAAAAAACTTCCTACCAATTGCTGCTGTTCAAATGTGGGATGGGTTGCTGCAGGAGGTAGTGGGTTTTCCCACCCCTTTAAGTCTCAAAGAGAAGATTAGATATCTTCTTGTTGTGCAAGTTGTAGAGAAGATTTCTGTTGAAGTAAGAGTTAGACAACATGGCACTTACCAATAGGGTGACTCTGGGCAAGTTACTTAATGTAGGGGGTGATGTCGAGGGTTAGCTCTGAGGGGTCTGCCATGAGCGTGAATGCAGGCCCTTGAGCCTGTTTCCACCCATCTAGGCTCAGTATCTCAGGATGTTTATTCACACATACCCCCTCATTCTCTCCCCTGTGCAAGGGAGGCTTGGAACATTCTGACCATCCCTGAAACCCTGGCTGCTTGAGTGACATAGATAAAGTAGTGATGTATGAGATAAGAAAGCAGAGAAGTGTCCCAAAGGAATGGCCTCCTAAAGGTTGCAAATTAGGTGCCTCATGTAGAAAACAATGTGAAGTTTTCCATGAAAAAGTATGATGTAAGTGCTTTAGCTATAGTATATAAACCTGTATCCTCAGATACTTATTTGAGATTTGATTGGCATCCATGCAATAAAATTATGAATGCTTCAGATTTCCACCTGGCCCACATTTATGCACGCTCCCACCTTTCGGCTAATGCTGTGAGCACAGGCAGCAACTTAATCTCTCTAAGCCTCAGTTTCCTCCTCTGTAAAGTGAGAACTATAATAGCATTTAACTCATAAGGCTGTTCTATAGGTCAAATGAGATATAGGTGTAAAGATCATTGTAGATATTAAATCACTAAGTAAATGTTAGCTGCTATTGTGCATTATTATTACCTCCAAGATTCATTCAAGCTCTGTTATTCTGTCATATAGGCTGCCAGCTTCCTCCCTCACCTTTATGCCCCCATGAAAGATCATGGCCTTTTGTAAGGGAATGCAAGTAACTCAGAGAAAACCAACAGTTGTAACAACCCAGGAGAGTCAGAAATGGCTTTCCCACTTCTTGCTAGCTCTGCCCAGGTCTCATCTTCCTAGCATGATCTCTCTATGTAGAAGCCCAAGACAGCCAGGGTTACTCTGGGTTCCCTGCCTGTCTGCCTGCATAGTCACCATCCAGGTCTCTATACCCCCTTGCACTATTCATAGCTCAGTTCTGCTTTTGTGGAACAATCTAAGATAATAGTTTCATCTAATAGGGAACTAGAGTCAACTTTTCAAATGCTAGAATACAACATTCTTGTCCCCCAGAAAATCTTCTCTCCAGGCTAAACTTTCCCAGTTCCTTTAATTAATCCTTATAAGACCCGGCATCTGGTCTCCTCACTATCCTTGTCAATCTCTTCTGAACTTGCTCCATTTTGTTGATATCCTTCATAAATGTGACCCCAGAACCAAACAAAAATTCTCCAAATGGGGTCTGAGAAGGGTAAAAACAGCAGGACTCTTGCACTGAATGTTGTGTGTCTCTAAAACTACCTCTGATCTTTCACAGCTCCCTCGTTTGTTTCTTCTTTCAAGAAAAGAGACCAGCCAAATATCCTGGCCTTTCTTTTGTCCTCAAAATCAACATTTGAACCCAGGCCCTATGACTCTGCATTGTGTGTACTTTTCATTTGTCCAAATGGAGTCTCTTGAACCTAGGCAACTGGGAAAACAACTAAAGATAATATCCATGGTCAGGGATGACCCTGGGTCCCATTAAGAAATTGGTAAAATTTGTCCCCAATTAAATTCAAAAGTAATTAAATACTTGGCTGTATGTAAATAAGAGACATAGTTAGATATCTGTTTTTTCTTTTCCATGTGGAGAAAAACACAACTGGCAATATCCTTCCCACTCATCAATCCCAAACCCTTCAGAGAACAGTCTATGGGTCCCCAATCTTCCCTAAAGAAGTCTGTTTTTTATTTTTCTTTTGTATAAAGGTCTCATGGAGCAAGAAAATAATGAACATAAGTGCAAACACTAATTTGACTCATGAGTGTCTGAAAAGGGTTCACTTACATATCTGAGGAGCTTCATATTATTTGTCTCTATCTCAGTCTCCTGCTGTATATAAGAAAGTCACCTGAGAACATTCCCTGTTAGATGGCTTGTGGCAGAGGCTCCCTTGTTCATTTGGACATTAAATTATCCTTAGTTATGCCATTTATCTCCAACCTTGAACTAGGGCCAGTGGATTTGGGAGATCTGGTTTTATCTGAATTCTGCTTATTGTCAGCTATCTATACGATCTTGGTGAAATCACTTGATTGTATTGGGGATCAGTTTTTTCAACTATATTTTGAGGGGATCAGACTAGATCAGGAGGTCTACAAATGAGAGCCAAAGAGCCATATCCTG
The DNA here is from genome assembly GCA_028646515.1 of Pseudochirops corinnae. NCBI lineage: Eukaryota > Metazoa > Chordata > Mammalia > Diprotodontia > Pseudocheiridae > Pseudochirops > Pseudochirops corinnae. The sequence continues at coordinate 78,523,708 of CM053588.1, read as the reverse complement.
ACCACAGCCTGCTTTTGTACTGCGCACAGCTATGGATGTCTTTGACATTTAAAATATTAAAATTTAAAAACCATTCCTAAGTCATGGGCTATCTAAAAGAGAAGGGAAGAAAGGTAATAAGCATTTATATAGGACCTATTATGTGGCAGGCACTGTACTAAGTAGTTAAAAAAAATTAACTTGTTTGATCCTTCCAACCACCCTGCAAAGTAGGTGCTATTATATCTCCTCATTATACAGTTGAGAAAGCTGAGGCAATCAGAGGTTAAATGACTTTCCCGGGATCACAATAGCTAGTAAATGCATGAGACCAGATTTGAACTCGAGTTTTCCTGACTCCAGACTCAGCACTTTATCCATCATGTCAAAAGCAACCTGCCCAGATTTGACCTTCTGACTGTTATTTGCTAACCTCTGGACTAGAGTATTACATAAATCCCTTAAAATTTACCACATTTATGTTATCTGAGGGTGGGCTCAAGTTCTCACCTGCAGGCCGGAGGTGCTGTCCAGAGGCAGTGAGGTAGACTCTCTCCTTACTCCTTGAAGACCTTCTCCTAACCTCCTGTCTCTCTGTTGAGTTCTGGGGTCATCATAAATTTCTGGATTTGGCAAACACCAATTGGGGAGGATAGCCTATGGGGGAGAATTTATCAGTTACTCTCTCAGGTCCCAGAAGGCTGATGGGGGGATGTGGAGGAAGCCTGAACTAGAGAGCCCCTGCTATGGGGCTAAGATTCTGCCTAGCTCAGGTGTGATCACTAATGAGGGATTATCTCTCAGAGGCTAAGTCATCCTCTCCAGGCTCCTTTGTTTGGATTCTGATGACATGTGTGTAGGTAAAACCTAATGTGAACTCTTGGCAGCCTTGGAACCACCAGAGACAGGCAGTAGTGGCAGCATTTGGTTGGGAGAGGAGTAAAAACCATTAGAAGGAGCAAAGTGGGGGAGAACAGTAGTCAATCAGTGTTGCACAGGTATTCTTCACCTTCTTTAATAAGGAGGGGCTTGAAGAACTGTGTAAATAATAGCAGAAACAATATTGGTTAACAAATCAGTGCTGAATGGATTATAGGTTTCTAACCCAGAATCACTATCATACCATATCACTATCTCTTCCCTACTAGATTGTAAACAAGGACAAGGATTGCCGGCTTTGCATTCATTTTCCCCTCTAGCATGGAGATTCATATAAACTTAGTATATATCTGAGGAAGGAAAGAGGGAAAGAGGGAAGTGACCATATCCCTCCCCTGCTCAATGAGCTCCACTGGTTCCTTATCATCTCCAGGATCAAACCCAAACTCCTTTGTCTGGTGTTTAAAGTCCTTCATAACATAGCTCCAATTTACATGTTCTTCTTCTTATATGCTCTGGTCTTGCCATCTTGGCCTTCTCATTCTTCAACATGGAATCAGATCTTCCAATGCAATGGCTGCACTGGCGCTCCCCATACCTGCACTGTGCTTCCTTCTCTTCTTTACATATCACAGCTTCTGGTTTCCTTCAAAACTTAACTCAAATGCCATTTTCTAATGAGACTTTTCTGGTCCCCTACCCCTGCTCCAATATACCCAGCTGCAGTGCCCATCCTTATAGAATTCCCTCATTTTTTAAAATGTTTTTTGCACATACTGACACATGTACATGATTTTCTCAATAGAATGAATACTCCTTAAGGTGAAGGATTGTTTCATATTTGTCTTATATCACCAGAACTAGCGCAGTGTCAATGAGTAGTGATTAATGAATGCTTTTTGAAGAAAGCTAATGGAGGAAAAGAATGAAGGAAAGAGGAAAAGAAGATGGAAATACTATTTTCCCTGAAATGGCCAGTGTGCAGTTTCTAAGAGGACTAGCTTAGGCATGCCTAGATCACCCAGTGTGATTGACTCTATGTTAGGCAATGTTATGTTAGTACATAGATTGTACTTCCATCCAACCTCCCCTCCCCATTATGCTAGAATATTGAGACAAATCTAAAAAGATAAAATTTATGATAAATTATGTTATATCCTTCAAGGGTTCAAAAATCAACTTTACGTGTCTTAAAATGGGAACAACATAACTACATACCAGATTTTCTGAAAACAGGATTAAAAAAGAGTTAAATTCAAGCACAATATGACTGATCAATGAGATGTGGAGGCTAAGGAAACTTTGGCTGCAGTAGTTTTTTATACTCTACTCTGGTCAGACCATAACTGGAGTATTACAGTCATTTCTGGCCATCGATCTTTAGAGAAGATATTGACAAGATAGAGAACTTCCAGAAGAGGACAACTGGGATGGTGAATGCCTTTGTGTTCATATTAAATGAGAATTACTTGAAAGGAACTGGGATCTTTAGGTTGGTGAAGAGAAATGAGGGGAAAGGCACGATAATGTCTTTAAGTATTTGAAGGAATACATTGTAAAAGATGTATTCTGCTTTGTTCCATGGAGCAGAACTGTGAGCAAAATAATAACTTGATTATACAGCACTTTAAAATTTCTCTTGTGCTTTATAAACAGTATTTCATTCGAATCTCATGAAAAATCTGTGAGATAGGTGTGATTATTGTTTTCATTTTACAAATGAGGAAACAGAGGCTGAGAGGGAAATTAAGTGATGTGCCCAGATTAACACATTTAATAAGTATCTGAAGTGGGGTTATAATTCAGGTCTTTTTAGTTCCTAGTCTAGATGCTCTGTCACTATAGCATGCTGTGATAGATAGAAATTTTATTAAGGTTTACTAAGGATTATGGCTGGATATAAAGAAAAAAAAACTTCCTATAAAAGCCATCTAAAAGTGAAATTGACTGTCCTTACAAGTAGTGGGTTTTTCTCTCCTCTCTTCTCCTCTCCTCTCCTCTCCTCTCCTCTCCTCTCCTCTCCTCTCCTCTCCTCTCCTTTCCTCTCCTCTCCGTCCCTCTCCTCCCCTCCCCTCCCCTCCCCTTCCCCCTCCCTTTCCCTCCCTTCCTCCCCTCCCTTTCCCTCCCTTCCTCTCCCCTCCCCTCCCCTCTCCTCCCCTCCACTCTCCTCTCCTTTCCTTCCCCCCCACCTTCTTCCTGAAGATTTTTGTCCCTATTCATGATGGAATAGGAGTCTATTCCAATCCTGAGATTCTGTGATACCCTGGGTGTGGCATCAGAAAGGTGGAATGGTTTATTTTCAAGTTTTTGCTTCACTGCCCTGTGTTTGATTACTCTTCACTAGCAACTTTTTTGTCTCCAATGTTGCATTGCATTGCTGCATTCTTACTGTCCCTCACTCCAGATAGGGTTTGTGGCTCTCCTTGTTGCTATTGTCCATGTCCTCTACTCCCACAATAGAGAACCTTTTTCCCACTGTCAATTCAGTTAATTAGAACTAGAGAAGAGACCAGTGAAGATGCAGAGGAAAAAGCAGCAGGACAGCTGAGATCTTCCCCACAACTACTCTGACAAAGACCTAGTCAGAACACCAGGCCGAAGAATGATGAGAAAATCCAAAAAGAAGGAAAAAACTCCTCCAGCGAAGGTGAGCAAAAGGAAACAGGCAATAGACCGTGGTGACTGGGAATAGGGGCTAGTAAGGAAGAGATCATGTACAGCATCAAAAAGCAATCACCATATCCAAGAAGGATAAGTATGACTCTGTGGAGGGAGCAGGAACAGGAGTCAGTGTGGATAGAGGAGAAAGCATGCATGGAAAGGGTGACCTCAAATCCAAATTTAATGTCGAAAGAATGAGTAAACAAAAAAAATACTCCAACCATATTATGGTGACAAAGAAGACCGAAATACTAACCCAAAAGAGAATAACTCCAAAATATCTACAGTAAGCCTCAAAGAAAAACTCAGCTTGAACTTAAGTTCAACTATTATTCCTGAAAGAAAAATAAAAGCAAGAGGTTTTTTTTTTTTTTTTTTTACTTTTTTAATGGGAAGATAAATTAAATGAGGGTAAAGGAGGGAAGAATTGGAGAAGAAATGAAAACTCTTGGGGAAAGACTTGGAAGAAGCTTTAATAGTTTAGTACAAGAGGTACAAAACTATAACCATGTAACGGACTCCCCGAAAATTAGAGTGAACCCATGAGACTATAAGACATACTAAAACAAAGTCAAAAGACTGAAAAAATGGAAGAAAATGCAAGATATATAAAAACCAACTGAACTTTAAAACAAATAAAAGATAGTTAATTTAGGATTATCAGTAAGACATGACCAGAAGAAAAAAAAGAGACTGGAAATGATGTTTCATCAATGCTTACAAATATATTAGAACCAGATGATAAAGTGAAAGTATAAAGAATTCATGAATAATCTTCTTGAAAGAAATCCCAATAGGAAAACCCCCAAGAATGTCAACCATAAACCGAAACTTTCAGATAAAGTATAAAATATTTTAAGCAACCAAAAAAATTCTGAAAATCCATAAGTAGCATCATGCAATGTTAAGCAGCCACCACAATAAAGGAACAGGGACAAAAGAAAAACGTATTTCCAAAGGCAGAATATATGTTAAATTCAAAAGATTTTTGTTTAATCATTTCTTTAATAAAAGTATTTTACCTTATTTGTGTTGATTTCTTTTGGTTTTCTATCACTCTCATTTCTGAATAATATCCCTTCCCCACCCAGAAAAACGTGTCTTGAAACAAAGATTAAAAAGAAAGAGGAAAAAGTTCAGCAAAGTCAAGCAATGTATCAATCCTGTATGGCAGTATTCGTGATATTCCATATTTCTAGTCTCTCCCACCTTTGCAAGAAGGGAAGATAGAAGCCGTATGCACAAGAAATGACTCTTGAAAGCCAATTGTTAAAATTTAAGTGTGAGAATTTACACCTGGAAAATTGGTAACCACTACAAATCAGGGCTTAATTTATAGTTTTGTTGAATGTCTAGACGTGAGAAAGTAATAGAGACATTGTCAATTATACAGACAAAGATTAAAAATGAGTAGGCTGTACAGTGTTTTCCTCCCAAAAGTCAGCTGGTTGTTATTTATTTACCAGCAGACTTCTGAGAGGTAGGTACATTTTGTCAGCTCTCCTCTGGGTCACACTAGTGAAGGAACATTGAAGTACTGAATATATATGCAAGACTCTGCTCTTAGCTATATTTTCCTAGGTTCATACTTTGAGCCATATATTTTGGCCCATAAATCATGCCTACTTCTCAAAACAAAGTCTGTATGAAAACTGTGTATTTCTGCAATACTCTTGGTATCCAAATTAATTAGCAGCCACCAGATAATATTTCATTACCAGACACAAAACAACAGCATCAAAGAATTCAACTCTCTTGGTTGGTACTACAACCCATCTTCCCATGTGCCAATTATTAAATCAGTGAAATATGGAAAGATGACAATAGAGTCTTGATATACTAAGGCATGCAAGGTATGCTCAGCATAAGTGAAATAATGATGTTAAGAACAAAAACATCCAGAACCACATGATAGTTTCAATAGATAATGAAAAAGCCTTTGACAAAGTATATCATACATACATTCTAAAAACCATAGGCAGCATAGGCATAGAGAAAGAGTTCTTAATTTTTTTGTGAGTGAGTCACGAACCTCTTTGATAGTCAGGTGAAGGACTCTAAGGACTCCTCAGAATGATGTTTTAAAATGCATAAATGAAATACACAGGATTACAAAAGAAACCAATAAAAAGGAAATACTTATCCAAATATTCTTTTCAAAATATGTTTATGAATCCCAGTGAAGAGCCCCTTTTTAAAAAGTTGAATAAAAAGTATCTAAAACCCAAAGCTAGTACTACATGCAGTAGTAAAACTCTAGAACCTTTCCCAAATTTAGAAATTAAAATAAGGATTACCCCTTTCTTGGCTATTATTGGAAAAAGTTCTAGAAATATTAGTTACAAAACAAAAGAAAGAAAATAGAGGAATGCTGATAGACAAAGGAGAAAAAAATTATCCCTACTTCTTTTTTTTTCCTTTTAAATGACTTGTTTATTTACTTTTAATTTACGAGAGTCAGTTCCACATTCACTTGAGTTTCAGATTTTCTCCCCTCCTTCCCCTCCCCCCCCCATGGTGGCGTGCAATCATGTATAGGATCTGGAAATACTTTCACATTGTACAATAATAGTTTGGTTATATAGAAGGGTTGTAACCAATGAGTGATCACTGAAAAGTGTACTTTTTTTTTTTGAGAGGGAAAGGTAGGGCAATTTGGTTAAGTGACTTGCCCAAGGTCACATGGCTATCCCTACTTCTTAATGACAGTATAGTTTATTTAGAAAATCTGAAAAAAACTAAATAATAGCTTCAAGCAATTATAATAGCTATTATAATGATATGCTAATATTAATTAATATTAATTATAATAATATGGTATTATAATAGCAAACTAAATAATAGCTTCAAGCTAACTTAAAGTTTGAGGTTATAAAACAAACTCACAACAATCAATAGAATTTCCATATTATAATAAGAAGAAGAAAAAGGAAGTCACATTCAAAATAATATAAAATGCATAAAATACCTGGGAGTGAAATTCCCCAAATAGAAGAAAATACCTATATAGATAAAGTTATATAATCTTCCTTCAGGAAATGAACAACTTAACTGTCTAGAAGAATGTTCTGTGTTTTGGACAATATAATACAAATGGCAAATATTATCAATTTTAACTAAGAAATTTAGCACTATGTCAATCAAACTACTAAAGGGATACTTAGAGAGGTATACAAAATAATAACAAAATTCATTAGGAAAAACAAAAGATTTAGGATGTCCAGGGAAATTATGAAAAAAAAAAACAAATAAATTTCCAGATCTATATTATTATTATTATTATTATTATTATTAGCTTTTTGGAGGGGGGAATGCAGGGCAGTTGGGATTAAGTGACTTGCCCAGGGTCACACAACTAGTAAAGCGTTAAGTGTCTGAGGCTGGATTTGAACTCAGGTCCTCCTGACTCCAGGGCTGGTGTTCTATTCACTGTGCCACCTAGCTGCCTCCCAGATCTATATTTTGAAACAGCAATCATCAAAACCAATTAATACTGGTCTTTAAAAAGTAGGTCAATGCAATAGGCTAGAAAGTAATTAAGGAAAGAAGCACTTATTGTGCTACATATGTCAGACACTGGGCTGAATGTTCTACACATATTCTCTCATTCAGTCCTCACAACAACCTTGGAAGATAGGTGCTACTATTATCTCCATTTTATAAGTGAGGAAACTGAGGTAGGTATAGGTTAAGTGATTTATTGAAGATCATGCAATTAGTGTCTGACGCTTAATTTAAACTCAGATCTCCGACTCCAGACCCAGAGCACTTTCTACTGCACCACATAACTAACAGGAAGAAACTGAAATAATTGAACACAATAACACAGTGTTCAATAGATCTCAAATCAGAAACCATACAATGTTCAATAGATCTTAAACCAGAAATCACCTAGGATAAGAAATTCCTGTTGGAAAGATCTGTTGGAAAAGAACTGGAAAGCAGCCTGTGGAAATTAGGTTTAGCCTGATAATTTATACCAACAATAAATTCAAAATGGATTTGTGACCTGAATATTAAGATTATATCTAAAAAAAAAAAAACCTAGAAGAAAAACTAAGTAAATACCACTCATAGTTTTGTGTAGAGTTTGGATTCTTCACTGAATAAGGAATGGAGACTGTTTTTTAAAAGATTAAAGCTTGCTTTGGTAAATTATATTGAAGAGCTTTTGCAGTAGCAGCTAGGTGGTACAGTGAAAGTTCTGATTTCAAAGCCGGTTTTGGACACTTACTAGCTGTGCGACCCTGGACTGCATTTAATCTCTGCCTCAATTTCCCTATATGTAAAATGGAGGTAAAAATTCCATGTACTTCCTCAGATTATTGTGAGGATCAAAAGAGATAATATTTGTCTGGTGCTTAGCAGAATGCCTGGCACACAGTAAATGCTATATAAAAATTAGCAGTTATTAATTATTATGAACAAAATTAATGCAGCTCATAAGGGAAGAAGTTGACTGAGCCTAATAACTAAGAGAAATAGAATACTAACATATATGTGTGTGTGTGTGTGTATGTGTAACCAAAAGTTTTTTCCCCAATAGATAAGGGATCAAAGGATATGAACAAACATTTCTCAAAAGATGAATTGCCTTGCAACCACTGGCAACTATTGAGGAAAATGCTCCAAATTACAACTAAGAGAAATGCAGATTAAAAAAAAAATCATGAGGTTTTATGCCACACTACTAAATTTTTTAAATTTAAGTTAATTTATTTATTTTCTTGTTTACATCATTCATTTCCACAAGATTTTGAGCTACAAATTTTCTCCCTATCCCTCCCCTACCCAACACCTCGAAACAGCCATCCCACTGTATAACCCCTCCCCCCCAATCTGCTCTTTCCTATATCCTCCCCCATGCCCCTCTGACTTTCCTGTAGGGCAGGATGGATCTACCTATCACAGTGCCTATGTATCTTAATTCCCAGTTGGATGTAGTTAATAATAATAATAATAACTGTATATAGATATACATATATATTTTTAACATTTGAATATAAAACTTTAAATTCTAGATTCTTTCCCTTGCTCCCTCATCACCCACCCCCACTGGGAGGACAAATAATTAAATATAGGCTGTACATGTGTAGTTACGCAGAACATCTCCACAGTGGGCATATTGTGAGAGACTGATTTTATGTCCCTCCTTCCTATCCCATCCCCCCCCTTGTTCTATTCTCTACCCTGACCCTGTCCCTTTACAGAAGTGTGTACTTCCATCAACCCTCCCCCCAACCCTGCCCTCCTCTCCATCATCCCACCTCTCATCCCCATCCCCCCCCACTATCAATTTTGAAAAAAATTACAATAGATAAAAATAATCAGTGTTGGAAGAAAAGAGAGGAACACCAAGTCTTTATTTGTGAAGCTGTGAATTGCTATAACCATGCTGTAAAAGTTTCCAATTATGCAAAGAAAATGATTAAAATGTCCATATATCCATATACTCTAACCCAGAGATTCTGCTATCAGGCATATACCCTCAGAAAGTCAATAACAAAGAAAAAACTCCAATATATTTATGGTAGCACTTTTAGTGGTAGAAAACAACCTGAAATAGAGTAGACCCTCATCATGGATGAACAAATTGTGGTACACAAATATAATAGAATATTATTTTCCATACAAAACAATAAAAGTGCTATGTGAAACAATAAACATGATGAATATAAAGGAAGAAAACATCAGTATGAACTGATTCAGAATGAGGTGAGTTGAATCAGGAAAACAATATACATAATGATTACAATTCTGTAAATGATACAAAAATAATGGAAACTGAAAACTGTGAGGTTATGATGATTGTTTGTCCCCAAATTAAAGATCTGAAAAAACATCTCTTTCCACTTCTTTGCAAAGGAGGGGTATATGGTAACGGAACAATTTATATAATGTTGGACTTTCTAAAATTGCTGATTAGTTTTGGTTAGGAGGCAGGTTGGGTGGCATTGCAGAGAGAGCTCTACATCCAGAGTCAGAAAGATCTGAATTCAAATCCTGCCTTGGATACTTACTAGCTGTGTGAACCTAGGAAAATCACTTAACCTCTGTCTGACTCAGATTTCTCAACCATATATATATATATATATATATTTATATATTTATATATATTTATATATGTATATATACATATACATATACACATATGTAGTTATATATACTTATATAGTTATACATGTGTGTAAATATATACATATATATTATGTGTGTGTGTGTGTATAAAATACCATCTGCCTTCCAGTGTTGTTATATGGAAGAAATGAAATAGTATTTGTAAAGCACTTAGCATAGTCCCCAGCACAGTAGGTGCTACATAAATTATAGTTATTATTTTTTCCTTTATTAAACAGATGGTTATCTGGGATGATGTAGGAGAAAAACTACAATGGAAAAATGCAGATAATGTGAATAAAAGCAGTTAATAAAATCTATTTTAAAAGATAATGTGAAGGAGGCGGATGCAAGATGGTGGAGTAGAAACAGGACTTCCATGTGGCTCTGGCTTCCACCCCTTCCAATACATGAAAAAATGATTCTAAACAAACATTAGAATTTGTTTAGAACCCACAAAGTGACAAAGAGAAATAAATCTTCCACTGAAGAAAGCCCATCAGGCTGGCAGGAAGGGTCCATCACAGCATGCTGGGAGCTTAGCACAGTCCCCACTGAGCCATGGTTTTAGCCCCAGGGTGACCCTGACCAGCCATGGCTGGAGCAGACTTCACAAGAGTAAATCACCAGCAGCTGTAGCAGTTTCCAGATTTCTCAATCCACAAAAGCCAAAGACAAAGTAAAAGATCAGTGTGGAACTTTCTTTGAACAGGGAGAGTGTGGTCCAGCTGCTACCCTGGGAGGGATAAGCAACAATGGTGCGGTGGCTGCAGCCACCTCACTGTGGCTGCTTCCAGAGCTCCTGGCCTGCAGATTGTAGGAAGACCAAGAGACAATTCAGAGGGTAATCACTCTTGCTTTGACCTGCTTAGATCCTGATCATGGTCTTGGGTGGTGGTCCTGGGGTATGTGACCAGTAAGGCAGAGCATGTGGGGGCTGTAGAGAGGGTACCTATCTAATAGCTCCAGCAGCTGCAAAAACTCCAGTGATTTGAGACATAGTTCTCTTCATTCTGGAAGCAGAGTTCTAGCATGGCAAAGAGCTCAAAAGTCAATTAATTGGCTGCCCATATGAGCAAGCAAGAAAAGCACAAATAGAAAAAAGAATCTTTTTTGGGAGGCAAAAAGGATCAAGGCATGGAGTGGGAGGAAGACAGCAAAGTCAGAACTCCTGCATCAAAGCCTCCAAGAAAAATATGAATCGGTTATAGGTCATGGAGGAGCTCGAGAAGGATTTGAAAATCAAGTAAGAGAAGTGAGGGAAAAATTGGGAAGAGAAATGAAAATGATGCAAGAAAAGCATGAAAAGCATGTCAACAGCCTACTAAAGGAGACCCAAAAATACACTGAAGAAAATAACTTCTTAAAAAATAGAATAACTTAACTGGCAAAAGAGGCCCAAAAAGCCAACAAGAAGAAGAATGCTTTAAAAAGTCAAATTTACCAGATGGAAAAGGAATTTCAAAAACTCACTGAAGAGAATAACTCCTTCAAAATTAGATTGGAGCAACTGGAAGCTAATGACTTTATGAGAAATCAAGATATACATATATATATATATGAGGTGGAGGACTTTCATTCTTGCTGAAAAAACCAGAACTGAAAAGAAAGTTTGACA
>CM053588.1:78481843-78511954 GCA_028646515.1 Pseudochirops corinnae | reverse complement strand
ATTGTAACTGATGAAACTTTTCTCAGTATGAGGATAGGGGAAGGGAATACAAATGTATATATACATATACATACACATATATCTATATAAGGGGGTTTATATATGCATACAAGCACATATCTGAGTATGTGTATATATGAATACATAGAGGACATAAGATCAATTGAATACAAAGGGATGATATTCTAAAAGGTGAAATCCTGAGGTGAGAGAGGATTGGAATGAGAAGAGACAGGGAGAGACAGAATGGGGTTAATCATCTCATAGAAGAGGCAAAAGATAATTGTTACAATGGAGGGGGAGAACAGGAAGGCAAAAGGGAAAGAGTTAACCTTACTCTCACTGAACTTGGCTTAGGGAAGGAATGACATAAACTCTAAACTGGGTATTTTGCCACACTGGAGAGTAGGGGGAATGGGGATGAGAGGTGGGATGATGGAGGGAAGGGCAGGGTTTGGGGGAGGGTTGATGGAAGTACTCACTTCTGTAAAGGGACAGGGACAGGGATTGGGTAGAGAATAGAACAAGGGGGGGCAGGATAGGAAGGAGTGACATATAATCAGTCTCTCATAATATGTCCACTGTGGAGAGGTTTTTCGTAATTATACACGTACAGCCTGTATTATACACGTACTTCCAGTGCGGGTGGATGATGAGGGAGGAAGAGAAAGAATCTAGAATTTAAAGTTCTATAATCAAATGTTAAAGATATATATGTATATATGTATATATATATACAATTATTATTATTATTATTATTATTATTATTATTAACTACATCCAACTGGGACTTAAGATACACAGGCACTGTGGTAGGGAGATCCATCCTGACCTACAGGAAAGTCAGAGGGCTGATGGGGGAGGACATAGGAGAAGGATTTATACATACATATGGGGGAGGGATTATACAATGGGATGGCTATTTTGGGGTGGTGGGTAGGGAGATGGGGAGAAAATTTGTATCTCAAAATCTCGTGGAAATGAATGATGTAAACTAAAATAAAAAAAGAAATAAAATAAAGATACTATAAAACAGATACAAACAAATGAAAAAGTAGAAGTCAATGTGAAATACCTCATTGGAAAAATCACTTACCTGGAAAATAGATCCAGGAGAGATCATTTAAAAGTTATTGGGCTACCTGAAAGGCATGATCAAAAAAAGAGTCTAGACACCATTTTTCAAGAAATTATTGAGCAAAATTGCCCTGATATTCTAGAACCAGAGGGCAAAATAGAAATTGACAGAATCCACCTATTGCTTCTTGAAAAAGATTCCCAAAAGAACACTCCTAGGAATATTATATCCAAATTCCGGAGTTCCCAGGTCAAGGAGAAAATACTGCAAGCAGTCAGGAAGAAACAATCTGAGCATTGTGGAAACATAATCAGGAAAAGACAAGACCTAGCAGCTTCTATCTACATTAAGGTATCAAAGGGCTTGGAATATGATATTCCAGAGGTTAAAGGAGCTAGGACTAAAACCAAGAATCTTCTACCCAGTAAAACTGATTATAATGCTACAGAGAAAAATATGGTCATTTAATGGAATACAGGACTTTCAAGCATTCTTGATGAAAAAACCTGAGCTGAAGAAAAAATTTTACTTTCAAATACAAGAATCAAGAGAAGCATGAGATGGTAAACAGGGAAAAGAAATCATAAGCAACTTAATAAAGTTGAACTATTTACATTCCTACATGGAAAAAATGATAATTGTAACTCATAAGACTTTTCTCAGTATGAGGATAGCTGGAGGGAATATATATATATATATATATATATATATATATATATATGTATACATACATATGTGTATGTATAGGAGGATGTATGTGTATATAAATATATATGTGAATGTGGGCATTTTTATGTTCATGTATTCATAGACAGAGGGCACAGGATGAGTTGAATATGAAGAGATGATATCTAAAAATAAAATTAAGAGGTAAGAGAGGAATTTATTGGGAGAAGAAGAAAGGGAGCTATAGGTTAGGATAAGTTATCTCATATAAAAGGCAAGAGAACACGGTTACAATGGAGGGGAAGAGCAGGAAGGTGAAAGGGAATGGGACAATCTTATTCTCACTGAATTTGGCCTAAGGAGGGAATAACATACACACTCAATTGGGTATCTTACCCTACAGGAAAATAAGAGGGTAGGGGATAAGAGGGGAGAGGATAGAAGGCAGGGCAGAGTAGGGGAGAGGGTAGTTAGAAGCAAACATTTTTGAAAAGGGATAGGATCAAAGGAGAAAAGAGAATAAGTGGGGGGGGGCGGGATAGGATGGAGGGAAATATAGTTAGTCTTCCACAATATAACTACTATGGAAATGATTTGGGTAATTACACATGTACAATCAATATTGAATTGCTTATCTTCCCAGTGGGGGTGGGTGAGGAGGCAAGAAAGGGAAAAAATCTGGAACTCAATGTTTTAAAAACAAATGTTTAATTTTTTTTTTACATAACACTGGGAAATAAGATACGCAGATACAGGGGTATAGAAACCCATCTTGCACTACTAGAAAGTTAGGGGGCTGGAGGAGGAGGATATAAGAGAGAACAGATTGGGGGAAGGGGTATTCAGTAGGCTTGCTATTTTGGGGTGGATGTAGGGGAAAGATGGGAAGAGAAAAAATTGTAACTCAAAACTTGTGGAAATGAATGTTAAAAATCAAAAATAAATAAATTTTTAAAAATAAATATACATATTCAAGTTAAATAAATCACACATTGTTCATATCCAAAAAATACCCCATTCTGCACCTCAAGTCTACCTCTCTGTCAGATGATTAGTGTCCTTCACTATCAATCTTTTGGAATGGTATTTGGTCATTGCCTTGATCAGAGGTCTTAAGGGTTTCAAAATTATTTATCTTCACAATGTTGTGTTTATTGTATAAATTATTTTCCTGGTTCTGCTTCCTTTTCTCTACCATTTCATGAAAATATAATATTTATCTGTAAATATACCTTTTGTCATTTTTTATGTCACACCCACATAAGTGTGTATTATATATGTATCTGTATATATTTGTTCAGCCATTCTTCAATTTATGGGAGCCCCTTTAGTTTCCAATTCTTTGATACTATAGAGAGACATTCTCAACATTTTTATACATATAGTCCTGCCCCTCCTTCTTTGAAGATTATAGAGTTAGAGGACATTTGAGATCATTTAGTCTAACCTTTCTTTTAATAATGGGGGTTGGTGAGACCCAAATAATTTAATTAACTTATCAAAAATTAAGACAATATTTGGTAGAGTCAGGCATTGAGCACAGGTTTGGGGTTTTGTTTGTTTCTTTGCTATAATTCCAGTAATTGTTTGATTCCAACTAGGACACACTTCTGATGATATATATCATCAGCAATTAAGCTGAGAGATTGGAACTCAAATGAGATGTCAAGGATAGAGATAGAGATTAAGAGGTATTTGTATAAAGGTAAACTTAAGTCATAAGAATGAATGTGTACTAAAGAAATATATATATAATATATATATATATATATATATAATTAAAAGATGATATGATTTAAAGAGAAGATCCTAGGACTAGGAATTAGCTACATTGAAGAAGAAGAAACAGAGCCCTAGAAGGAGCCAGATTAATTTTCATTTGTCAGTTTTTTTGCTTATTCCAGATACTTTGCAGTCATTTGTGCCTATCAATAAATGATAATGAATTTAAAATTCCACAAAAATGGGTTTTCCACTTCTGAAGTTCCATAATTCAGTCAACATCATTTATTTACTGATTGCAGAACTATTTGCTGCGTAATTTACTGAGTCTTTGCTATGAGCATGGTCCTATGCTGTGGAGCACATGCCAAGATGAATAAAAAATGGTTGTTGAATTAAACTGAATTGGGTTGGATAGAATCCCTTCCTTTAGGGGAACTTGCATTCTGGAGTACAGATTTAAAATGTTCTCTACCTGAAAACTCATGTAGGCAAGATTTAGCAACTAGCAAATGACCATTTTGCATCATAGTTGCATACTAGCAGCTAACAATACACTCTTCCTGATTCACGGTGCCATGTCACTGAGTTACCTTCGGAGAGAACAAGATGACGACCTTGTCCCTTATTTGCTTTGTTTTAACTCCATAGACGATGGGATTGAGCGCAGGTGGGATAACTATGTAGAGGTTTGCAAACATGATGTGGAAAGTTCGGGGAACATTGTGTCCAAATCGGTGGGCAAGGATGGAGAAGAAGGCTGGCGTGTAGAACATAAGGATGACACAGACATGAGAACCACAGGTGCCTAGTGCCTTCTGACGGGCAGCATGAGATGGAAGGTGGAAGACAGCATGGAGGATAAGTGTGTAAGAGACAGCAATCAATATTACATCTGAAATTACAGTCATAATGGGCACAGCAAAGCCATACCAGATGTTGATGGAGATGTCAGCACAGGAAAGGCGGGCTACACCAATATGTTCACAATATGTGTGTGGGATGATGCGTGTCTGGCAGAAGGGCAGGCGCTTCAACAAGAAAACGTCTGGGAGAATGATGCAGAAGCTATGAAAGCAGATGCCTACTATGATCTTGATGATGGCTCGAGGAGTCAGAATGGTGGTGTATCTCAGTGGGGAACAGATGGCCACATAGCGATCAAATGCCATGGACAACAGAATAGCTGAATCTAAAACAAAACTGTAGTGAAGGAAAAACATCTGGGTGAGGCAGCCAGCAAAGGTTATTTCCCTGGATCCAAGCCAGAAGATGCTGAGGGTTTTGGGAACACCAGCTGTGGACAGAACCAGGTCAGTAGAAGCCAGGAGGGAGAGGAAGAAGAACATGGGCTCATGGAGGCTGCGCTCCACAACGATGAGATACAGCAAGATTGAGTTTCCCACTACGGCCACAAGGTAAATAGTGCAGAAGGGAATGCCAATCCAGATGTGGAAATGCTCCAGGCCTGGGATCCCCACCAGGATGAATATGTCTGGGTTGAAGCCACTTAAATTTAAGGTGACCATTGTGAACTGGTTTTGGATAGCCCAGAGACCCTGGAAACAAACATGATCAATTAGATTGTTCTTAAATGCAGTTCCTACAAATTTACTACCAGTTTCAACCCAAACAGGGTTGAATCCTTCAAAAAACATTTACTATGTTCTCTTACTGGATATTTTATCCTGTCTTACCTTCATTAACAACACATCGTATCCCTCTTTTTTCTCAAATGGCACTTCACCTACGAAACTAAATGTGTGTGTATGTGTAAGAGAGAGAGAGAAAGAGAGAGAGAGGGAGAGAGAGAGAGAGAGAGAGAGAGAGGAGAGAGAGAGAGAGGAGAGAGAGAGAGAGGAGAGAGAGAGAGAGGAGAGAGAGAGAGACAGGAGAGAGAGAGAGAGAGGAGAGAGAGAGAGAGGAGAGAGAGAGAGAGAGAGACACTGGAGACAGATGAGACAATGGCAAATGGCAGACCTCCTTTTTTACATCAGTACATAAGGAGAACTTCCTTAATCTCCAAAAGAGTTGGAAGAGGGGCAGAGCTAAGATGGCAGAGAAAAAGTAGCAATGCAACTGAACTCTCCCCCCAAACCCCTCCAAACACCTTTAAATGATGGCCTAAAACAATTCATAAAGCTACAGAACCCACAAAAGGACAAGGTGAAATAATTTTCCAGCCAAAGGCAACTTAGAAGGTCTACGGGAAAGGTTCCGTTGCATTGGCATGAAAGTGGAGCATAGTCCAGTGCAAAATACTTTTCAAAAGAGACAGGGTGAAAAGAGAGAGAGAATAGAATAATGGGGAGGGATAGAATGAAAGGAAGTACATTTTGCAATAATAACTGTGAAAAAAAAATTTTGAAGCAAGTTTCTCTGATAAAAACTGCATTACTCAAATAAGAGCTATTTCTCAAATGATAAATGACCAAAAGATATGAACAGTTTTCACAAAAAGTAATCAAAGCTATTTATAGCCATATGAAAAATGCTCTAAATCACTGTTGACTAGAGAAATGCAAATTAAACAATTCTGAGGGACTACCTCATACCTATTCAATTGACTAATAGGACAGAAAGGTAAAATGACTGATGTTGGAGGGGATGTGGGAAAAATTAAATATTAATGTTTTGGTGATAGAATTGTGAACTGATTCAACCATTCTGTAGAGCAATTTGGAACTATGCCCAAAGACCTATTAAACCATGCATACCTTTTGACCTAGAAATACCACTATTAGGTCTATACCCAAAAAGAGATTTTAAAAAGGACCTATGTTGTGAAATTATTTATAATGGCTCTTTTCTGGTAGTAAAGAATTGGAATTTGAGGGTACACCCATCATTTGGAGAATGTCTGAACAAATTGTGCTATGTGATTGCAATGGAATGCTATTGTGTCATAAGATATGATGAGCAGGATGCTCTCAGAAAAACCTGGAAAGACTTACATAGGCTGATCAAAGCGAAATGAGTAGGGCCAAGAGAAAATTGTACAAAGTAGCAGCAATATTGTAAGATGATTAATTATGAATAATTTAGCTGTTCTCAGCAATACAGTGACCCAAGACAACTCAGAGGGACTTGTGATCAAAAATTCTTTCCATTCCCCAGAGAAATAACTTGTTATGTCTGAATACGGATTGAAGTATAATTTTTTAAACTTTCTTTATTTTTCTTGATTTTTTGGCCTATATTTTCTTTCACAATATGACTAATATGGAAATATGTGTTGAATGACTACATATATATGTATATATATATCACTTATATAGAATTTATTGTCTTCTCAATGAGGAGGTGGGAAGGTGGGAAGAGAGAGAATTTGGTACTCAAAGTTTTAAAAATGAATGTTAAAAATTGTTTTTGCATGTAATTGGGGGAAAATAAAATACTAAATAACTTTTAAAAATCGTCAGAAGGGTCCTCAGATGTAATTTTATCCAACCCTAAAAGAACTACTTTAAAGACCCCAAATAAGTGATCATCTAGCCATCACTATAAGGCCTCCTGGGTTGTACAACTCAAAATTTCCTAAGGTAATCCCTTCTATGTTTTGATAGCATGAATGATTAGGAAGTTTTTTTTACATGTGTTGATCTTAAATGTGCCTCTGTAACTCCTCTTCCTCTCCTCCCACCTTGTTTCTAGAAGAACAAATTTAATCATTCTTCCCCATGTCATTTTTCACATGTTTAGAATATCATAGCTATAGCATTTCTCCTAAATCTCTTCTCCAGACTGAATGTCCTTGAGACCTTCAACCAACCTTTATCGCATCAAGTTAATAAGCATTTGCCTACTATTTGCCTAGCACTGGCAACACAAAGGAAAGCAGAAAACAGTTCCTTCTTGTCAACAAGTTCAAAATCTAGTGGGACAGATAACATGCAAACAACTATGTACAAGAAAGATATATGCAGGATAAATCAGAGATTGTCAGCTGAGGGAAGTCACTTACAGAGGTAGGAAAGGCTTCTGTAGAAAGTGGAAGGTTGATGCCTAGTTTGTTATCCTGGATGATTTGGGAAATAATAGTATCCTGGGCAGTAATAGGGATGTTAAGAAGAGGAAAGTGTTTTTGAATAAAGATAATGACATGGTTTCCCATTCTCTTTAACTATGCTTTTGCACCCCCTCTTGGTGAATTGGGACCTCCTTAAAGACAGGAAGCACCTTGATTTAGAGCAGTGGTTCTCAACCTTCCTAAGGCCACGACCCTTTAATACTCATATGTGGGCGTATCTGCATGTGGGCAGACTTGCCTGGAGACAGATAGAGGAGCCATATCTCGGTTCCTAAGACCATCGGAAATATGTGTTTTCCCATGGTCTTAGGTGACCCCTGTGAAAGGGTCGTTTGACCCCCAAAGGAGTCATGACCCATAGGTTGAGAGCCACTGATTTAGAGGGAGTCTCATGAAACAGCAGAAGGAGAAGTTGAGGCTAAACAACAGGCTCTTGTTCTGACTCCTGGCTCTTCCAATTAGTACCTTTGTGACCTTAGGTAAATCAATTCAGCTCTAAAATTTTCCAATTTTTCCCCTTAGGACAAAGAAGTAATTGGATTAAACGATCTTCAAGGTCATTTACACTACACCCTGCTCATGAATAATGGTATATAAAGCAGGAGAGGGACCAGACCATTGAAGTAGGGAACGAATTCCCAGATAAATTGCATCGACTCAGTTTGTCACCTACTCTATAGTTTATATCCTTAAGAAAAACCATTTAGATCCCTGTGTTCTAGACCCAGATTACACAGCTAGAATATATATGTCAGTTAGGCATCTGAAAGAGTATACTGCAGCTCCCTCGAACCAGTGCAAGAGAGCCAGTGGTTAAATATTCAGAATAAGCATTTACTCCTCAGAAAGCAACAGGGCTTGATTTGTTGTGGAGGAAAAGTTAATAATGCACGTTAAACTTTAAATTTAAAGGTGTACTGTGTGTGCATATTTTTTCTTTCAGAGCAAGCTATTAAAGATTTACCAGCATGTCCTTGCATACACACACACACACACACACACCCCGCATGTATAATATATATATAAGTACATATGGGGTTCAATATATACACTAAAAATGTACCTAAGGCCACAAAAAAAGATTCAAAATTGGAAGGAGAAATCAGAACTTTGAACTAGAAGGGGTCTTCAAGAAAAGTCATTTCAAATACTTCATTTTGCAGATGGAATTTGTCCAGGCAGGCAGGGAACTAATAACAGAATCAGGATGTGAACCCTGGTCCACTGACAAAAGCTAAGAATTTTTGTCCTCCCTTAATCTGTCCATCCCCTACTAATTGTTAGAGTGTAGCTGAGAAAGTGGCCCCTTTCCACAGGGCTTCCCTGTTCTCTTCTCTGTCCTTTATTGCTCACACCACAGATATTTCTCTGGAATGCTGATTTCTAGTAGAAATCAAGCTCAGTTAACAGAAGTTGAATGAGGGATCTATCTCCTCTCATTTCCCTCTCATCCCCTCTGGACTTTGCTCCAGAACTAGCTGGAATGCTAGCTCTGCTTTTAAATTTTTTTATTAATTTTATTCTGAACTTACAAAGTAAAACAAGAATTTCCATAACATGGTAAAATAGGGGGAAAAAAGATGATTGTGCATGAAATTGCAAATGTATTACATACAACATGCTATTCTTTTAAGATATATAATAAAGCTATCACATAAGTTTTTTTTCTTTTTTTTGTTTCTTCTTCCCTTCCCCTGATAGTAGCTGAGACAGCTACTATTGCCCACAAATAAATATGTTTAAATACACACATATGTGTGTGCATATATGTGTACACACAAGCACACACACACATAATGCCATTCTATATGTACTTCTATCAGTTCTTTCTCTGGATACAAATAGCATCTTCCTTTATATGTTCTTTGTAGTTAGTTTGGACATTTATAACTGTCAAAATGACTTAGTTGCTCTTAGTTGTTCTTAAAACAATATTGTCGTTACTCTGCTTTTAGACTTTCCTGATATCTAATAACACTTACCCACCAAGTTGTACTGGTACAAGCTCAAAGATTGGAAATACAGATGGAGCAGATAGCTATACTTCAAAGAGAGGGCAGCCATGGGGCTATTTATCCTTCCTTATTCCCTGCGATGCGAGGAAAAATAAGTTAGTGCAGAGGCACTCATATCCCTTGAGATCCCTGGGAGTTCAGATAATATGAAATCAGAAAAATTAACTATTCCATTGCCTAAAAAGCCAGCATCATTTCCTGCATCTATTATGGCTCAAGGGAACCAAAGGGTGAAAATAACTGAGCTACTGAGAGATACGGGCTGGGTCAATCTGTCAGCACGTTGAGGAAACAGCTGTAGACATCCCCAAATTATGGGTGCTTACTAAATACTGTGACTTACCCTCAGACTCCAAAAGTATGTTGGGCATTAGTGAATATCAGAAAGTATGTCAGTATACGTCCAAAAGAGTCAAGAATTTAGATCTTGAACTGACATCTGACACAATACTCTCATTTTTTTAATATTTAACTTTCTCAATTACATGTAGAAGCAATTTTTAACATTCATTTTTAATAATTTTGAGTCTCAAATTCTCTACCTCCCACCTCCCTCCCTGAGATGGGTAAGATGTCTTGTCTAAGGTTACAGAAGATGTATGTAGGGAGAGCCAGAACTCAAACTCAATGACCTCTGACTCCAAAATCTGCTCTTTCCTGTGTTGGAGAGGATTGTAATATGACTTTTTTTTGTTGGTATATAATTTGTACTCGTGTTTATATGTGGCAATATGTATATGAAATATCTTCATGCATATGTTGATCTTGGTATGTTCATATGCAGGTTTATTTGTGTGTGTACATGTACATGACGCTAATAATAGCACCTCTATCATAGAGTCGCTGGGAGGGTCAGATAAGATACTATATGAAACACGCACTGCAAACCTGAATGCACTGTGTAAATATAAACCACTATGTTAACGTTGTACTTAGCGTCATCTCATTCTTTTCAGTTTTTTCAGTGGCCTTCAGACAGAAACAATCCAGGGACAAGCTGTCATCTTCTGTTCTTATATGTTCAGGGTTCTGTGGCTTATTGTACAGATGGAGAAAATAATTGCTCTCCAAAGTTGAGTAACAGAATTCACAGGCTCACTGAATTCAGTGAATTAACACTGGCTTTACTGCTGTATCCTAAGAACTAGGGGGTTTTGCATCTGACTTGCAGCTGAAACATTCCCCCTTAAAATGTGAGCACCTTGAGAGCAGGGATTGTCTCATTTTTCTATTTAGGTCCTGCTGTTTGGCACAGTACTTCTCATGTAAGTGCTGATAAATGTCTTGTTCTTTAACTTAACAACCTCAGTGGCACATAGAAACTTGGAGATTATTGGAACTTCTTCCTGTTCTCTCACACTTTGATATGCCCAGTCAATTCTCTGTATTTTGAAAGTCTCTTTTTCAATGGAAATTGGAGATTATGAGCTAAAAGAATGATGTTCAGGAGACTAGGTGGTGCAGGGAATAGAGCACCAGCCTTGGAGTCAGGAAGACCTGGGTTCAAATCTGTCCTCAGATACTTAACACAAAAAAACTAGCTGTGTGACCTTGAGCAAGTTACTTAATCCCAATTGCCCTACCTTCCCCACTCTAAAAAGAAAAAAAAAAAAGAATATTGATGATGATGTGTTTAGGGGTAGGCTATCTGGATGTATATGCATATCTTATAGAACAATAGATCATGGAAAGAGAGAGAGAAAGAGAGAGAGAGAGAGAGAGAGGTCAGGCAAAGCAAATCTAATTTTACCTCCATATGGAAGCCCTTCAAGTACTTGAAGATAGTTTTCACCTCCTTACCCATACCTTTAATGCCACATACCAGCAGTTTTCCAGAAGAATGCTACTGTGAACAGCTTTTAAGGTTCTGACTACCCAGTATAGTGAACACTCTATTTATTCCATAACAAATCAGGGCAAAACATTCACAGTAAATCAAGGTACAGTATTCACAATGTTACAACTTAATCACAGAAAATCAAAATATAGCATTTAAACAACTTGTCACTAAGATGGCCACATAGTTTTCACCACAGTGGTCACAAAGTTTTCAACAAAGAATAATCATTTAATAACTCAAGAATTCAATCATCTCAATCATTCAAACATCCTTAAGAAGGTTTGTCTCCTTAAGGGACACAAAGTACAATAGTCAAAGGTCTCCACTTATGGGACACACTAAGTTACCAACCAGTCACTTATTCAGTCATCAATCACTAAGTACAATCATTTAGTCAATCAGTCATTCAATCAACTCAATCATTCAATCATCCTTCATCATTCACTATTCGATCATCAGAAAATACACAAACCCTCTACCCTAGATCACTAGTAAATTACAATTTCTCAGTCAGTACACAGTATCTAAGTAAAGTCTTCTTTCAGCTTGACTCGGGGTGGGTCTATCAGATTCTCTAGATACCTTTCCATGGTCCCAGATCCCACATGGATTCACCAAACTGTCACCTGGGTTCACAGGCAGACAGCTTGAAGGTCCTGGTCCAGCTCTCTGTGAAGTTCCTGATCCACACTGGAGCTCATAGTGTTCAGTCTGTCTCAAATCCTTCACAATCTCTGCTCCTGCAAAGACAAGGCTTAACAAAGCCTCACACAGGTTCATACAAAGTACCAGCATCAGAGTCATGCTTCCTCAATCTTTGGCAGCTCCTGCTGGCCCTCAGCTCTGACTGGCTCTCGGAAATCCTCAGCAGCTCTGGCTGGCCCTCCGACTCAGCAGAAGTTTCAGCTGGTTCCCAGAATCAAAATCACTTCATCCAGTGTCTCCAAATAAAAATCATTCTCTCCAGTCTCTGGTGCCTTTCCTCTTCAGTCTCCATGGCAGCAGCAGCTTCTGCCTCCAGGGAGCTTGCTCCAAGAAGATCTGTCTGCCCCAGCAGGGATATCTCCTTATGTTCACACACAGCATTAGCTTCTTCCTGTTTCAGCCAACCCCTTCCTGTTAAGTCAGCAGAAGGAATTCATATCTTCTGTTTCTTTAACAGAGGCTTGATTAATTACTAGGTTCTAAGTGCCTGTTACCTTTGCCAATACAAAGGGATCTTCAAATTCAAATTACATTGCCATTACACTACCCCTAAGTAATCCTACCCCAAGCTAATCATTTTCAATTATTTCAACAGATCTTCTTATCACATAGCACCCAGTCACCTCAATACCCTAGTTGCCCTACTCTGATTAGTCCGAATCTTCTTCAAATCATAGGCTTATACTTAGAACTACAAGGGATTAGATCATCTTATACAACCCTCTGATTTTGTAGGTGAGGATTGTAGGCTAAGTGACACTTACTATCTCCATGAACAATCTTCCACCAGGAAGTTTCAGAAACTCTTGCCATTCCTACTGAAGCCTGGGCTTCAAAATCTCTCACTTGTGAACATGATTTCTCCCTTCTTGGGACCACATGTTTGAGATCATGGACAACTGCAGCATTCATCTCTAGCTGCCTCTCTAAAGTTATTAGCTCTTGAGTTTAGGGTTTGGGATCCTTGGTCTTTGCAGAGAGGTTGAGTGGAGGAGGGGACAGAGAGAGAGAGAGAGACAGACACAGACACAGAGACAGAGATAGATAGATAGAGATAGAGAGACAGGGTCAGAGACAGAAATAGAGAGATGGAGAGAAACAGAGACAGACAGAGATGGACAGAGATAGAGACAGAGAAACAGAAAGAGGAGAGAGGGAGAGAGGGAGAAAGAGAGAGAAAGAAAGAGAGAGAGAGAGAGAGAGAGAGAGAGAGAGAGAGAGAAGGGGACAGTCTGTGCTAAAACAGAGAGGAGAAAGTAAGGTATTTAGAGAAGTCACTGTCAGATAGAAAGAAGCCCTCCTTAAAATATTCACTTCTTACAGATAAACAAGTTAAGCCAATGGTTTAGGAAACTGAATAATGATCCCCCTGGTGACTTAGAAGTTTTTTTATCTGATGTCAGCTGATAAATTATGACAACTCAGTAGTTAAGGAAGTGTGTCTTTAAATACTGGCAATGGGAGAGTTCCTTATTTGTCCTGTACTAGTGTAACTTCTAAACTTCTCTAATTAGTTGGCCCCTCAAATGGGTTACAGCTGTAAATCTCTGACACTGATACCCTGATGGTTGAAAAAAATAGATAGATAGATAGATAGATAGATAGATAGATAGATAGATACAGACAGACAGACAGATAGACAGATAGATAGATGCCTCTACAAAGAAAATATAGCAGAGATGAAAACCAGCAGATGACAGCAGAAATCAGTGATAGCCCCACAATAAATGGTGCAACACCATAACTGAAGACTTGTAGATGACATAAGACAACAGGAATGTTGTGAAGAAGCTATATTCATTCTTTAAATATACCTTTATTAAGTACCTACTGAGTGTCATTTGTCTTGTCAAATATTTTGAAAGCAGAGATGTAGCAAGTATGCTCTTGTCCATTCTCCCGAAGACCTATTCCTTTGTCCCATTCAGTTCTACAGGATCCTAAGAGATTGGAGTACGTTTTTTTTTCTATCAATTGGAGCTTCAACTAGATATATTTCCCCCATTGTTAGGTGCCAGTGGCTAGTTTCCATTTTCCAGCTTCATTTAAGCATTTAATGAACTTTTACAAAGGGATATTTGCTTTGAAAATATTGAAATAACAAACGTACAAACAGTTCCCCCGACATGGTAGGAACATGTTTTTCCCTAGATCTCCAGAGAGAGTGAGCTTAAACTTAGCTCCATTCCTACATAACATTGGTCCCACCAAGTACTGCCAGGTGAATCCTTGTCTCAACCATCAACTCAGCTTCTGGGAATCCCAGATGCTTTCTCTCCCCTGAATTTTCAAAACTCACAAAATTTGAGGCTCCAATTCCTTCATTTAAAGTAGAAGAGATATGATTAGGTCAAGGGGCCAAGGCCCTTTCACAGAGCCATATAGAGGAGAAGGCCCTAATAATAAGAGTTAGCACTTATATAGTACTTACAATGTACCAGACACTGTACTAAGTGCTTGACAATTATTATCTCATTTGATCCTCAACAACCCTGGGAGGTATGTGCTATTATTATACTTATTTTGTAGATGAGGAAACTGAGGTTAGATGACTTGCCCAGGGTCATACAAGTGTATGGTAAGTGTGTGAGATTGGATTTGAACTTAGGTCCAGCTGTCTATCCATGATGCCAAGTAGCTTCGCTAAAGCCTCTCCCATTACAGCTTGTCTCCCATTGGACTCCATCAGCAAAGTAGTCATGCCACCAGAGAACAGCTCAAGAGTATGCCCAAGGGAATGGGTGAAACTAACCCAAATACCCTTTGATATTAATTTAATTGTTGTTTTAACTCCCTTGGATTGGTGGATAGGTCTGGACACTTGCTGTTCCTGGTGGGTAGAGATAAGAGGGTCATGGTAGATGGCAAATGTCCATGTTGCCTAGACTCTAAAGGTCTATGAATGATTTGGTGGGATAAAACGGTATCCCAAAAACCAAACTCCCAAATCCCCAAACCCAGGTAGTAAAGAGTGTTAGGAAAAAAAGGATTCTAGACTCATAGAATCATAGTTTTAGAATGAGAAGGAGACACAGAGTCTATCAAGTCCAATCTTTCCATTTTATAGATGAGGAAATGGAAGCAAGTGTCTTGCTCAGGTTCACAAAAGCTAGTAAGTGTCTGAGATGGGTTTGGAACACAGATTCTGCTGACTTCTGATCTAGTGTCCTGTCCTCTACACAAGTCAAATGCTATAGAAAAGTTGAGAAGGATTAGATTCAGGAAAGGTTATTTGATTTGTCAATTTAAAGATTTTCAGTGACCAAGTAGAGAGTTCATTTGAGAAGCTTCAGTTGGAAGGTAATGTTGTTCACCATAGTTGAAGAACAGCAGATGACAGCAACGAAGCCTAGCAGAGAATAGAATTGCCTGGCAGAGAATAGTGCAATGACATCAACAGCTCTGTGCCATGTTCCCTGACCACACTTGTCTCCCATGTGTTATGTTTCCCATATATCTCTATCTATCTATCTATCTATCTATCTATCTATCTATCTATCTATCTGTCTATCTATCCACACACACATATGTGCATGTATGTACATGCGCACATATCTATATACAATATACAGGTATGTATATGCACATATATCATATTTGCATATGCATATGTGTATATGTGTATACACACATATATTTTTCTTGGCCACATGTGCTCCCTACATGTGTCTCTTCATTATTAGGATGGCAACCTCTAGGAGAGTATACTATTTTCTGTGCTGGATATACTTTAACAAGCTAAAATTGTAGTAAGACTTTTGGAACACCCCAGATTCTTTCTTGTTAGCTGTTTTGCTGTTATGTCAAGTTATCAAGCATTTTGATTAAATATTTTTTGCTTTGAATTACTGTGTCCTCCCATAGGCCTAGGAAAAGAAAACACATTGATGGGCATTCACAAGGTATAGTTTTGAGTGATTGCTGACCTATAAGGTTCCTCTAACCTGAGGAAGCATTCCTAGGACACTCATGCAAGGTAGTGCTGCAATTATAATCACATGAATACTCCTATTTGGAACCTAGGTCTGTGTTAAATCTCAAGCTGAGAAATAAATGATGTCTATCATTTATTGTGGCTGGGTTCTAGAAGATTTTATTTTCAGAGAAGATTCATGTAATGGGAGATAGATAGTAACCTCAACAAGTTTCAACAAGAAAAAAGTGGGGATAACATTCCCCAACACCCCCTCAGTACACCCCACCCCAATCCTTTATAATAGTTCTGTCTTCTAGAATGAATCTTTGCAAATGGTAAAATTCATATTCTTGTTGGACTTTAAAAGGAAAGTATTCTGTGCCAGGCAGGTGTCATTCACTCATAGGATCCTTGGATTTACACCTGGAAAGTCAAAATCACTTTAGAGACCATTTGTCTTCCTTATTTGACTACTGGATGAATTGAGAGCACAAGAAACTAAGTCATATAGGTAATAGGTAGAATAGACATTCAAGGCCAAGGTCTCAGAGTCCAAATCCCATATACTTTGATAATGATGTAGTGAAAAGTGTATCATTCTTCTTATCTCTCAGAAAAGAAAGTCATCGAGTACAAAAGTTAGTTCTGACTTGCAGCCCACTAACTGTAAAATTCCCTTTTAGAGAAGTTTTCCCTATGGCAGAGAGAAACTGCTAAGTAGAGAAAAAAAGCAGTGAGAGTTAATGTAGCGTGATGGAAAGAGTATTGGATTCAGAGTCAGAAGACTGAGGCATAAACCAAGAATATTAAGATCAGGTCATGACAATTCAACTTCGATTCCTCTTCTGACATTGTTACTGGAATAGTAGAACAGGAGAATGCTGTGGATATATCTACCTAGATTTCAACCAAGCATTTTCATATTATCTCTCGTGCTATCTTTATAAATAAGATGGAGGGGTCTGGCCACTATAATGTACTGATTGACTGGATCCAAAGAGTAGGTCATTCAAGGGACTATGTCAACATTATGCAGGTCTCTAGTGGAGTGATTTGTGAGCAGCTCCGTGTTTAATTATTTTATCTAAATCAGTGACTAGGATGAAGCTATTATAGATGCATTCTTATCCAAAATTTCAGATGAAACAAAGCAGGGACAGATAGTAAACATGTCAGGCAGAATCAGAAACCTAAAAATATTTTAACAAGTTAGAAGATTGAGCCAAATTTAATATTAGTGAACTTGATAAAATAAATTGTAAAGTCATATATCTGGATTTAAAAAAATCATTTTTCAAGAACAACATGGAGGACACATAACTAGAAAACATTATTCTAAGCCAAGATCTGTCTTCATATTTCCCATATGGTGTAGTGGTGAGTTCAGGGATGTCAACCCAGGCATGCAAACACATCACTCAGTAGAATGGGGGAATAGCAAACAAATACAAAACAATTTGTTTCAATGGTCATTAAGGTGGCCTGTGGAATGCTTAGAGCCTGGCCAGACATCCAAGATTCAAAGGTCATCCACTGCATTCGAGGCCATCACCAGTTGTCCTGACTTTCTGCCTTGCCACTGGACTTCAATGACTAGAAAAGAGTGAGGCTGATGACTTAGTGCAATTCTACCTCACTCAAATCCAAGTCACACACAAGTTAAGACATCATCCTATGATATCATTGGTCCTCTTTGAAATGAACAAACAACAATTATATTTGTGTTATTGTAGTGACAGAATTATGTAAAATGTCCACTTTGTTGTAACGATCAGATAAATAAATTGTCTCCTACAGCGTATCATTATTGAGTCCAGAGCATTGACTGAATTTCCTCTGAGTCCAGTCCTAAAGTTTTGCCATTGGAGATAAAGGAAATATCCAGGTCTTCAGTGAATTTCTAGCCCCAAAACACACATAAAAGAAGCAAAAGAGACCTTTCAGGCCATCAAATGCAACGTCCTTTATTTTCAGGAGGGGAAAGGAAAGCACAGAGAGATTAGGTGGCTAGACCAGAGTCACACAGTTAATAAATAAATACATCTTCCTGACTCCAAGTTCAGTGATCTCTCCACATTGTTACCAATTCTGTGACGCTGGGTCACAACTTAACCTCTCTATGTCTTAGTTTCCTCATTTGTAAAATGAGAGAGATGGGCTTGATGGCCTCTATTATCCTCCTAGGGGACATCAATAATTTTGAAATCACGCGTTCTGTCTTATTCTTATCCTTATTTCTTGTGAAGCTCCCTGAAGCTCTGATGCCACATTATGATATGGAGGTGACTTATGGATCAAGAAGATTCTGGGAGCTCATACCAAGTGAAAAAGGCTTCTGGTATGGGCCTGAATGGATTGTGCATCTGCTGTCTGAGGGCCAGCTTGTCTGATTTTAGGGAGGCTTATCACCAGGTTGGTTGCACAGGAATGAATCTTTCAGCCATAGACACTGTTAAAGACCATCTACTAAGTTGCCAAAGCGTTATGAGCTATAAGAGTGGAAAGAAATAGATTTTTGAAGGATGAAAGCTTGCCTTCTGTATTTACCAGTCACAAACTGAGTCTTTGGCTCTAACACATCAACTTCTCTCAACCTTTACTCTGCCCCAAATTCCATGTTACTCTGTGCCCTTCATAGAGAACAAGAGGAAGACCTTGTCTCTTATCTGTTTTGTTTTTACTCCATAAACAATTGGGTTGAGAGCAGGTGGAATGATCACATAGAGGTTGGCAAACATAATGTGGAAGGTGAGGGGTACATTGTGCCCAAAGCGATGGGCAAGGATAGAGAAGAATGCTGGTATGTAAAACATGAGGATGACACAGACATGGGAGGCACAGGTGCCCAGAGCCTTCTGACGAGCATCACTAGATGGGAGACGAAAGACAGCTTTGAGAATGAGTGTGTAGGAGATGGCAATAAGGACCACATCTGAAATCACAGTCATTATGGGCACAGCAAAACCATACCAGATATTAATGGAGATGTCAGCACAAGAAAGTCTGGCTACACCAATGTGCTCACAGTACGTGTGGCGGATAATGTGTGTCCGACAGAAAGGCAGCCGATTTACCAGAAAAACACAGGGGACAAAAACACAGAAGCTCCTGAAAGAGATGCCCACAATAATCTTGACGATGACTTGGGGAGTCAGGATGGTTGTGTATCTCAGGGGGAAACAGATGGCCACATAGCGGTCAAATGCCATTGCCAACAAAATGGCTGAGTCCAGGACAAAGCTATAATGGAGGAAAAACAATTGAGTGAGGCAACTGGGGAAGGCAATTTCCTGAGGGCCAAGCCAGAATATGCTGAGGGTTTTGGGAACACATGTGGTAGATAAGACAAGGTCAGTGACCGCCAACATAGCAAGGAAGTAGAACATAGGTGCATGCAGGCTATGCTCCGTGGTGATGAGATACAGCAGGATGGAATTACCTGCAATGGCCACAAGGTAGATGGTACAGAAAGGGATACTAATCCATATGTGGTATTCTTCCAGTCCTGGAATGCCCATCAGGGTGAAGGGGGCTGGATTGAAGCTGCTTGTGTTGAATGTGGCCATTGTTATCTGGGATCAGATGGATCTTGAGTGCTAAGGACAAATTAGTGACTGATCATTGGCATGTACTGAGCCACTTCCATAACTAAGCATCCTCCATGACTATTCCCCTTCTCAAAGATGCCCTTCCTTGTAAATTATATCTGCTCCACCTGCCAAATCAGTCAGTACTCTCCTGAATGAGCTTTCTTGACTGACTGAAGGAAATCGAACTACAGGATCTCCCCTTAGCATTCACCTTGGTTTTACAGACCTGAGTTCTTGGAAAATATATTGTGATAGATAAGATCAAGTTAACATTCAATGTCCTTAAGCCTCCTTCATCATGTGTAGAAAGGTTGCTCTTTTCAAGCTTACTTTGTATCATTAGGTAAAATATCACATCAGAGATGGGGGGGACCTAACCATAATTTGACGAACATATTGGATTCAGTGTAGGTGTGTGGGCAGGATTATAGGACCATGTTGATTGCTGGAAGAAACTTTAGGCATCATCTATTCTAACTCCTTCATTTTATAGAGTAGAAAGTTGAAACATAGAGAAGTGAAATGACTTGCCCAAGGTCACACAGATGATATGAGGCAGGGCTGAGATTTGAATCAAGGATCTAAGTGGAACTAAGAAGTCATATTTATCTGTAAAGCTGGAAAAAGCTGAAGTCTATAGCTGGAGTCCATGTGTTGTATATAGCTGCATGCACACCCTTAAAATATTAAAGTATTTCTTCTGGACCATCAGTCACAAGTTTAGTCTTTTGCAAATCACCATTAAGTTGTTCCAACCTTTATCCCGACCCTGCGTAAAGAACAAAAAGGGCTCTTGTCATCTGTTTTATGTTTATTTTGTAGACTGCAGGGTTGAGAGTAGGTGGTATGAACATGTAGAAGTTGGCAAATATAATGAACAAGGTAAAAGGGATGTATATACAGCTAAACCATAATTTACAGAACCCTATATAGTCTTAGGCTGAGAATCCTCACATTTATATCTCAGTCATTTAAGACTCATGTTGCACTTTCTGGTTTGTTCCCACTATGTGGGATTTGGGCATCTTCAATGGCTCACTGGTTAGAGGAAGTGTTTATGGCTCACCAAGGATGAAAACTGTGGGAGAGACTAAAGGGCATCACATGAAGAAAAAAACTATCTATTTCTTGGGCGATGGTATCAAAAATGACCCAGTACTCTTCTTTTTTACAGTGTCTATAGTTTTGTTCATCAGAACCACAAAT
The DNA here is from genome assembly GCA_028646515.1 of Pseudochirops corinnae. Lineage (NCBI taxonomy): Eukaryota > Metazoa > Chordata > Mammalia > Diprotodontia > Pseudocheiridae > Pseudochirops > Pseudochirops corinnae. Next base: position 78,491,186 of record CM053588.1, on the reverse strand, counting down.
GGGAACAAATAAGTTAACAGAATATTTAATCAAGATGATGTTTACCACCGTACTATGAATTACAGTTTTCTTCACATAGTATTAATTCTATTTAGGGCTTCACTGACCTACTTACTGCTAATTAAATTCAAGATTTCATTATTTAATAAACCCATAAAATGTGGAAAACACTACATCTAAGAAGAATTGAGGATACTCGGATAAAGGTTGTGTATGTGGTCTTGGAATTAAGAGAACTGGGCTTTAATCCTAACTCAGATACTGCTTAGTATGATCATTTAAAAAGCACTTAACCTCAAACAGCCTGTGTTTTATCTGAAAAATGGAAATTATTTTTTTTCCCTTTTAATTCACAGGATTCTTTTGAGGAAAGCATAAGTGTGTCGATTATGAATAATAATAATATCTTATATCTATAAAATACATTGAGATATACAAAGTACTTTATATATTTTAACTTATGTGGAAAAACACACAATTCTTGCCCTCAAGGAATTTGTAAACTGCTAAGAGTGTTAAGACATATACACAAGTAACTGTGGTAGATATATAACCAAATGTGATCAATAATAAGGATCATCTGACAAAATTCCCTGAGAAGTCTGAACAGGGAGAGATTGCTTGCAACTTGGGAATAAAAGAACGTTTAATAAATTGGGCCTGGAGGGAATGAGTTCCAGAAAGCGGGCAGGGGTAGTCTACATGAATAGGGAGGTAGGAAAGGCCAGGATAATCAGAAAGCATCCAAAATATAGTCTGTGCGGAACTAAATTAATTTAGAAAGCAAATGGATGTTAGTTTGCTTTCTCAAGGGGTGAAGGAGGGATGGAGGAAGAGAATTTGAAACTTAAAATTAAATGTTAAATTATTTTAATGGAATGGGAAATATTTAACAAAATAAATAAAAGTTTGTTTTGTTTTGCTTTTAAAGAAGAAAGTAGCTTTAGCCAAGAGTTGAGATGCTTGAAGTTCTGGTGAAAGAATTTGCATTTGGTAGACAGTGGGGGGGCCAATGAAGATAAGATTTTTGAGCAGATAAATGAAATCATCATACTTTATTCTAGAGGGATTATTTTGGCAGCTTAGTAACAGATAGATTGGAAAGGGAAGAGGCAAAAGAGCGAGAAGGATATTTCAATCGTCTTGGAGAGAAGTAATGAGGACTTAAAATAGGATATTTGTAAGGGCATAAAGAGTAAAGAAGAAATGAGAAATCTACTGTGCTAGTAGAGGTGACAAGACCTAACAAAATGATTTGACATGACTAAGAAAGAGAAAAAAAAAAAGAAAAGCTGAACCTGAAAGTTCAAGCTTGAATAATTAGAGGGATAGTGGCATCTTCAACAGAAATAGATGATCTGAGATAGGCATTGAGGGAGAGATGACAAATTCAGCTTTGGACATATTACATATTGAATTTGAGATGCTAGCAGGATGTCATAAGTAGAGGTCCACTGACAGCTAGGTAGCACCAGGTATGAGTTAAGAAACGTGAATTCAAAATTGGCTTCAGATACGTATCAACTGTATGACTCTGGGTAAGTCACCTAACCTCTCTTTGCTTCTGTTTCCTGAACTGCAAAATGGAGATAATAGTATCACCTCCCATCCAGGGTTGTTGGGAGCATCAAATAAAATAATATTTGTAAATCACTTAGCACAATGCCTGTCACATAGAAGGTACTTAATAAGTACCTGTTTCCTTTCTTCCTCTCTTCCTCCCCCCTCCTCTCCCTTCTCTCTTCCAATTAGAGGTCAAGAGAAAGGATGTGTCTATAATAAAAATTTGCAAGTCATCTGTACAGGGATAATGACTGAACCCAAGGAAATGAATGTAATTATCAAATGAAAACATGCAGAAAAAGAAGGGAAGAAGACAGATGACAGATCTTTGTGGGGAGGAGGAAGGTGAAAACTTAATGAATGGGGGAAGGAAGATAAACTAATGGTCTGATAGTCATAAGAAGAACCAAGAGATAGGAGAGTCTCAAGAATCAGACTGTGGTTAATGGTGACATAGTGTAAAAAGGTCAAGGAAGACGAGAATCAAAAAGTGGTCATTGGATTAGGCAATAATAGATCACTGGTGACCTTGGAAAGAGTAATCTCTGGAGACAGTTAGAGTTGGAAACCAGGATGATGACCTAAAGTAGGTTTAAGGAGAGGTATATTTTAGCCTAAGGATGAAATGAGCAAATTTCTAAGTAGAGAGGAAGAGATCAGTGAAAAATACAGTGTGATATGAGGGAAAGTGTTAGATCTGGAGAAAAGTGAAATCTTTGTCCTGATCCCATTTCTGGAATTTACTAGCCATGGGATCATGGGGAAATCCTTTCACCTTTATGAGCTTCAGTTTCCTGATTTGTAAGATAGGAATAATAATACACATAGGACCTACCTCTCAGGCTTGTTGGTAGCATCACATTATATAATGTATGGAATGCACATGTAAGTAGGGAGTGTGACTAGAGAGCAAGTCTGGAAATTAGGAAACCCTGGGTGCAGGTTCTTCCTTAGACACCTATTGATCATGTGACTTTGGGCAAATTACTTAACATCTCAGAAGTCCAGGCAAGCACCTACGAAGATAACTTGCAGAGAAAGTGCCGAATTGCACTGGTAGAAGGAGGTTTCCCACTTAGGATTTCCCAATGGCAATGCTGTCAGAGGTTTAGTCCCTACACTTATATAAAGTACATTGCAAAACTGAAAGCACTATCTTAAATTCAGCTCTTAGGTGTAAGAGTGGGGATGATTGGTAAACAAAGTCCCCAAAGAGGTGAAACGTCATGAAATCCATTGCACAGTTGGAGACAGTCTTCACAAAGGCCACCTTCCATCCAGAGATAGGAGGAATCAGTGATAAAAAGAGTGAGAAGAGAGGGTATGAAGTAGTAGAGTTCAGAAAATAGGCATGTACCTTGATTTAGAGGGTGACGTGACTAACCCACCTTTTATCTTTTTTAGAGGTTTGAATCTTGCTTTGTCTCCACAGAACAGCCTATTCTCAGGAAGACCTCAGAATGCAATAGGGCTCAGCATCCAGGGCTCTGGTCTTGACTGCTCATGCTCTGGACCTTTGGATGCTGATGAGACATCTCAAGGTAGAGTCAGGAAAGGGAAGGAGATATAAGAATTTGTTCCTTCCAAGGCCACCAGGACCTGAGTGTTGACCCTCACTTTCTATGCTTCTGCCATGCCCCCAAAACCTCAACCTTGTCTATCTTTGGCCACACCTGAAATGGACAAAAAGACTTAAGGAAAGAGACATAGTCTATTAAACAAAGTCTCCAGACTCCCAAGCTTACCCTTCTCTCATCACCCTTTGGAAAAGGAGCTTATGGGTAGAACAATTAGGAGCAAGGAAGCAAGGGAGAGAAGTTGGTGATGATTGTGGAACTATGGAGAACAGACTGCTCAGTTTTAGCCAGCATAGGTGGTCCCACTGAGTCTGGATTGGAGGAGGGAGAGAGATTTGGGGGGGGGGGGGGAGTTGGTGATCTCCTTTCCTCTTTATAGTTTCCTTTTGTGTGCTATCTTCCACCATTAGATACAATCTCCTTGAGCACAGGAACTGTCTTTGTCTTTGTCTCTTTTGTAATCCCCAGCACTTAGGAAACACTTAATACATGTTTACTGAATTATTGAAGTGAATCATCTCTTCTCTCCTCTTGCTTCTCTCATACCCACTTTACAGGGTTGTGTTAAGGCTTATATGAGATAACATCTAGATAGTGCTTTGCAAACTTTAAAGCGCTATATATGAATGCTACCTATCATCATCATCACCATAATTTTCTCCCTAGGAAGAGGGCCAAATTGCTTCATTGGTTATTTAATCACTTAAACTTCTTTCCCTCTCTGGTATTTCCAGATTGCTTGGGAAAGGTCAGCTTCATTTGGGAGATGTTGATTCATTTAAGTGCTGAGCTTTTAACATAAGAAGAAAATGCTGGTCAGCATAAATGAAAGGTGTTTATCATACTCATTTTTGCTTATGTATATAGTTGAAAAAAGGGAACAGTCCATGTTTTAGAGGCGAGATATTTGGTTCTGGCAAAGGTGTATATAGTTGGCTTTTGAGAATTATTTTGAACTGGCCCCCTTGATTATCCCCTATATCATAAACAACAAAACTGAGGCAGAGAGAGAGGTTAAATGACTTGCCCAAAGACATACTGTTGATTATTTGAAACAGAATTTGAACTCAGGTCTTCCTGTGTCTAATTTCAGGCCTCTATTTATTATACCCTCTAGCATCTAGCTATTTCATATTCGCTGTCTGCTCAAAAATCTCGATTCCAGTCATGGGAAATGTACTACTAGGTCATTCTACTTTAAAAAAATAATGCTGATTATTTGTTAGAAATTATTTTCTTCATACTGAATCAAAAGTTCATTCTCAGCAGCTTCCAAGCATTATTCAAACTTCTCTCCTATTAACATCTAACTACTCTCCCATGTTCTGTCTTCTTATGTCTTTTTTGAGCTCTTTCTTTTTTTCCATCTCTGAGGGGGTCAAACACTTTTGTATGTTCATCATAATCATCCATGTGGCAGTGAATGGCCCTTGCCACTTGGGAGGCACAGAGCTCACCTCTGCCAAGTACAGTAATTACTTAAAGGACTTCATTCTGTTCTTTAATTCATATGTGTTTCACAAGCCCTAAATAGAGTACACTTCCAGAATTTGAGGAAAACATAAGAAAATGTCATCCTCTTACTTTGGAACCAGAACAGTTAAATGTGTTGCATAGGGGGAACATGAAAGCCATCTTCTAATATATGAAAGGCTGGCATAGGGAAGGCAGATTAGCCTACTTCTGTTCAGTCCAAAGCATGGATCTAGAAGGGATGAATGGGACTTGTGAAGTAGTAAATTTGGGTCTTTATATAAGGGATTATTTCCTAATAATTAGAACCATCCAAAAGAATGGGTAAGAGAGCTGATTTGGGAGGTAGTGGGTTTCCTTTCCCAAGAGGTCTTTTTTAAAGCAATGGCTACATAGTAAGTTATAAGGAATGATATAAAAAAAGATTCTTATCTAAGCATAGGTTGGATGAGATGAAGTGAAGTCCAATACAGGTCTGAGTTTCTGTGATCCTGAAATGAATGAGCTGAGCTACCTGCATGGATTAGTCAACATTCTCTTATCCCTATCATCCTTCTCCCACAATTCCGATAACACTAAGACAGTGTGCAAATGAGTCATTGAGACCAGGTCTATCTCGTCAGCCTCCTAATGGAGGTGACCATCCATGGGATAACTAAAACAATCAAGCTGGGATTCTATTGACATGTGTCTGTGATAGAAGGGTGTTCCTGATAAGGAACCTAGGAAAATTTACTAAAGAGGAAAGATACAGCATTGCTTCACCAGGTCTTTCCAAGGAGAGAAACCCTAGTACGTAGCAAACACCCTTTGTCCTTTCACTAGAAAGGTCAATTCACCATTTGAAACCTCATTTTCCTCTCTTGAAAATAAAGAGGTAGGACATGAAAATTTTTGCTATTCCTTCCTGGTCTAACAATCTGTGAATATACAAATGAAGTGTAGTTAATTGAGTGACTTGCCTAAAGAGAGGTAGTAGCTGGACTGGAATATGAATGAAGTTCTTCTAGCTATTAGTTTAGTCTGTGTGTGAGTATGCATAAATGAGCATGGGTACAGATGTATCCAAAACATCAGCCCAGTGTGCCTCTTGGCCTTTGGTTTATAATCTAATCCCCTTAAATCGTCAATGGCTAAAAAACAAGTGATTTCAAGACTGTAACAAGAAAAACCCGTGGCTTCTCCATGGTGTGTCATTTAAAACCATTCATCTAAAATCCTCAATGTTGTAAATACACACACAGTGAGATATTGCCACCAGACAGATGTGGGCACAGGATCCTCTGCCACAATTTTAATTACTCTCCAACTGTTCTTACCTACCTCTAACCCTGGCCTTCAATATTCCTTAACCTCCATCTGCTTTCCCACTCTTTGAAAGTCTGTTCATTATATTCTATTTCCAGAATCTCTAGCATAGATTTGAGCTAGAAAATGAGATATTCTCCAGGAAAATAGTGATCTCAATGACTCTGGAGTCATGTGCTTTTATTTCTTTCATCGCCTCAATAAGAGGAACCTCTACGCCAGGGCCTAAGTCTCAAGTTCACTCTTCATTATTTTCAGCTTCTACACGCCTAAGTAACGAGGGAGTCAATACTCACCAAGCCCTGCTTCTGAGATGGGCACGGGGCCTTGGCTAGAGGACAGAGGTGTTATAAACTGTGCAAATAGACCTGCAGCCAAAAGGACAAAACCATTTATCCCTTCCCCTGGAGTCTCAGGAGGGCGATTGCAAAACAAACAGGTCTCTGGGGTCCTGGTACCTGGTGGAATAGATGAAATCAGCTTTGTTAACTCTTTTCCTGCCTAGGAAACAATATGGTGTATCACACAGAGTTAGTCTCAATAATTGGCAATGCTGAGAGTGAATGAGTCCCTGAACTACCCTGATTGTACCAGATGCCTTAAAAAGAAACCTCAGGTGTCCTAAAATATAAAATGTCATGGCAGGCACTGCCTAGGTCCCTTCCCAGACTGTAGACTGTGTGTACAGGTGCTATGTCATTGGACTTCAAAGTCTAGATACTTTTGTGTGTATCCTAGAAAGTGAGTAGCAGTCTATGTTATAAAATCTATGTCTTTATGTAGAGTAAGAATCATTCATAAATGCATTTGTCTTTATAATATTGAGTTGATATGTATACAAATTAATCCGCCCTCTAGTGATTAGTAAGGATAGTGCAGCCTGCTGAAATGTGGGATTGTTACAAAGGTCCCAGTGGAGTGCCACCTTGTGACTCAAATATTACACTCTGAATTTCTGAAAACCCCTAACTGAATTTTGATCTATGACTCAGTAGTTCCCAATGCTTTAGCTCTTCAAACTCCTTGCAACAACAGCAAAAATATGTTATGAACCCCCAAGGTAATTGAATATATTACCAATAACATCCCTTTAGACTTATTAAATGCTTACAAAAACTACAATGATAAATTTTTCCTCCAAAAGCTGCATGTTAAGAATTAAATTAAATAATTATAAAAATATCACTTTACTCTATTTGTGATTATAAAACTATATACAAAATTATCAACTCAAAATATAGAGTCATTACAAATATTTTTTGCGGCATACTCTAAGAATTAAAAGAAGTAATTCAGCAAGAAATATTTCCTTCTCTCTATGAGACTTCATATGAAATTTCTTTACAGATTGTATTGAATGCAAACAAGATTTTAATGAAATAAGTTACAACTTGGAAAATATTTATATAACAGAATAATGACATACAAATTTAACTTCTATGTTGAAAGTTGTCATTTAAACAAGGTTTTGCAATATTTTACCCACAATCAATAAATCTTAAATCAGGTTCTTCATTGAGTTTATTTCTGTATTTTGATTTAAAAGAAGATCAAAATGAAAATATTTATTCACACAAAAGTAGAAAGTAGTAGAATCTTACAAACTATATTGCTGAGATATGAAAGTTCATTTTTAAAAAATTTAGCCATCTAAAAGTTGACATAGTTATAATATATAAATTTACTTTTCCACTGGTTAATCTTAAATACTATATTAAATTATTGTTCTTGTTCGGTTATTTTAGTCATGTCTGACTCTTTGTGACCCCGTTTGATTTTTTTTAATTTTCAATCTTTATTTGGTTTTTAGTTTTCAACATTCATTTCCATGAGATTTTGAGTTATGAATTTTCTCCCTGTCTTTCCCCTACCTCCCACCCCAAAATGGGAGCCTACTGAATACCCCTTTCCCCAATCTGCTCTCTCTTATATCCTCCCCCATGTCCCCTCTAACTTTCTAGTAGGGCAAAACGGATTTCTATACCCCAGTGACTGAATATCTTATTTCCTAGTTGCATGTTAAAAAAATTTTTTTTTAACATTTGTTTTTAAAACTTTGATTTCTAGATTCTTTCTCTTTTTCCTTCCTCGCCCATCCCCACTGGGAAGATAAGCAATTCAATATAGGTTGTGCATGGGTAGTTATGCAAAATGTTTAAATAGTAGATATATTGTGAAAGACTAACTATATTTTCCTCCATCCTATCGCACGCCCCATTTATTCTATTTTCTACTTTGACCCTGTCTCTTTTCAAAAGTGTGTGCTTCTAACTGCCCTCTCCCCCAATCTGCCCTCCCCTTCTATCATCTCCCCTCTTATCACCTTCCCCCCTACTTTCCTGTAGGGTAAGATAGCCAATTGAGTGTGTATATATTTTCCTTCCTTAAGCCAAATTCAATGAGAGTACAGACCTTCCTATTCTTTTCCTCCATTGTAACAGTTTTCTCTTGCCTCTTTTATATGAGATAATTCACCCTATTCTATCCTTCCCTTTCTCCTTCTCTCATTATATTCCTTTCTCACCTCTTAATTTTAGTTTTTAGATATCATCCCTTTATATTCAACTCATCCTGTCTGAGTATACATGTATATACATATGCCCACACTCACATATATATTTATATACATATACCCTCCTATACATACTATATATACATATGTATGCATATATGTACATATATATTCCCTTCAGCTATCCTCATGCAGAGAAAAGTCTTATGAGTTACAATGATCATTTTTCCATGTAAGAGTATAAATATTCCAACTGTAATAAGTTCCTTATGATTTCTTTTTCCTGTTTACCTTTTCATCTTTCTCTTATTTCTTATATTTGAAAGTCAAATTTTCTGTTCAGCTCTGGTTTTCTCATCAGGAATACTTGAAAGTTTTCTATTTCAGCGATTGACCATATTTTCCCCTGAAGGCTTATACTCAGTTTTTCTGGGTAGAGGATTCTTGGTTTTAATTCTAGGTCCTTTGATCTCCAGAATTTAATATTCCAAGCTCTTCAGTCACTTAATGTAGAAGCAGCTAGATCTTGTCTTATCCTGATTGTGTTACTACAATACTCAAATTATTTCTTCCTGACAGCTTGTAGTATTTTCTCCTTGACCTGGGAACTCTGAAATTTGGCTATGACATTCCTAGGAGTTTTCTTTTTGGGATCTTTTTCAAGAAGTGATTGGTGAACTGTTGGGATTATATCCCAAAGAGATTACAGAAGTGGGAAAAGGTCCCATATGTGCAAAAATATTTATTGAAGCTCTCTTTGTGGTTGCAAAAAACTGGAAATATAGGGGATGCCCATCAATTGGGGAATGGCTGAACAAGCTATGGTATATGAATGTAATGGAATACTATTGTGCTATAAGAAATGGGAAGGAGACGGACTTCATAATTACCTGGAGAGGCTTATACGGAC
>CM053588.1:78448730-78481343 GCA_028646515.1 Pseudochirops corinnae | reverse complement strand
CGCCACAGGCTCCACGTGACCACATTCAGCCTATTAGGGAACACAGTATACTTTCAAATATCCAAGGGTCCTCAAAGTCACGTAGCCACTTCAGCAAAGGGCCTAGGGGCAGGGAAGATCTTTAGATTCCCATAACAGGAACAGACATACTTTGGGTTACACTAGCCTGCTGTTATACTGCACTAAAACAGCCCTAACCATCCTTTCTACTTTCTAGGAATCAACCATATAATGACTAAGCAAGTCATTTAGAAAACCATTCAGTATTTTTTTAAAATCTCTTGCATAAATATCTGCAACCTGAGGTGGGGCAGATATTGATGATAGAGAAGGAAAATAGATGGACACTCAAAGACCTAAAGGAAGAACTACTCTATGCTAAACAGATCTTCTAGGGAAGCTTTATGGAAGAACATAAGGAAGGACCAAATGGAATGAGTACTCTGCACAAAAGGAGGAAATACACATTTGGATGAGACCTCAGATCTACCTGTTAAAGCACTGTTTGTTTTTCCATGTGGTTAGAACTTATTTATCAGTTAGATTGTAAGCTTTGGGAACCTGGATCTGTGTCTTAAATTACTTCTATTCTTCCTTCCTCAAAACTACAGGGCACAGGACCTGGTGCTTAGTTGATATTCACGATATTGTTATTGATCACTTTATTATCCATTAAATGAGTCCAGTGTTTATATTATTGTCTTCCTGTCTCTCAATATTATTTCTCCTCTAACCCAGAACCATCATTTTTCCTATTTCCGTATGACTGGATCTACATACTTCTTTCTCTATCCTCATTTACACAATTTTCCCTTATCCCCAGTGCATTTGCTTCTTTCCAGTACTGTATTCTCAATATTCTTTGTATCTCCCCAACCTCATTACTATCTCCTATATATATTTTTTTATTTCTTCACCTCTATCACTCTCACTGCTACCTTCATTGTTGCTTCTATTCCATTCACTCCCTCCCCATCCATAGTAGCATGCCATATTTTTCTTTTTTTTTTATTTCTTCCTCTACATTATTCCCTTCACATGTGCAAAATATGTACTAATACTTATTTCTTTATTATCTTCTCATCCCATCAATCTGCCCCTAACTTCCTCATTAAGCTTTCCGTTCCTTTAGTGTCTTTCTAGTACCGTTAGTGTCACCACAGACCCATCAGTGTTTCTCTTGTTAAATTAGGTTCTTCCCCTTATGGAATATTATTTTTCTACTACTTTACTTGTGCTGAAATCTTTGATAATGTCTCCTCATTCCCACTACTACCACCCTCTCCTCATTACCATTTACATTCTTCTTCTATTCTCTTTTTATTTGCCAAAGACTTATCTCTCTCCATCAGGAGTTGCAGTCTGTCTCTCCTCTCTTCAGACAATCATTTCACTTACCATAACAGTAGCCAAGGGAATCTTCTTGATAGTTTTATAAGTGACAATGAGTCTCAGTGTATCTGGTATTTATATCTCATCCTAATATTCCCAAAAGGGATGAAATTTCACTGGTCACTTTCTGCCTCAAGCTAGAAGTGAAGTCAGAAGTTTTAACACATTCCTTCTTTATGAGGGATTACTCTCAATGTCTTCCATCAGCTGAGCAGATACCTTGCAACAGATGAGATTGGTGGTCATAGCCTCCAACATTATGGGCTGATTCTGTTGTATCAATGTTAAAAAGGGAATCATAGTTCAATACAGGAAATCAGGATTTCCTCTTCAGAAGAGAACCAGGAATGACTCCCCCTAAAAAAATGTCATTCTGACCACTGGTGGAAGCTTTCTAGTGATGAAGAACTCACAGTTTCACATGACAGCACATTTGACTATTTTACAGCTTGTTTGGGGGAGATTATTCCTATCTGTATTTACTTACTTAACAGTTAGTTGACATATTGGATGATAGAATGAGGATCTAAAAGATCCTAAGAGTTAAATAATGAACTGAATCTAATATAATGCAATGTGAAAGGACAAATGTAAAAGTCTTATATTAATGAATAAATCAATGAATTAAAAGGCATTTATTAAGTGATTTTTATATGCTTAAAATACAAAACTAAAAGAAATATGGTCTCTGCCTTCAAGGAGTATATATCATAATAGGCAGTGACAATAAATATGAAGAAATGGTGTCTAGGGAAGCGTGGTTTCAGAAATTCAATTATATAAGTATAGAATAAGAGATTTAGCTAGATTTGAAAGAGACCTTAAGTTTTTTTTTTTTAATAGACCACAAACTCAATGTAAATCAATAGTATTTCATGGCATGTAAATAAGCCAATGAAATCCTAAACTGTATTAATAGAGAATAGGGTGGAGAAAGAGGAAGTAAAAGGCTGGCTGCCCTCTGCACCAGCCATACTCAATCAAGACTTCTATGTTCAGTTCTGAGTGCCTCTTCTTGGAAAGTCTAGTGACAAACCTTAAGGCTTTTGTAGGAAGGTTAACAAAATGCCGAGGAGACTGGAAAATACAGCATATAAGGATTATGAGAATTAAAGGAACAAGTTGGAGGTTGGGGGGGAAAGAAAGAAGGTGTTAAGTATCCTAGAAAAGGCTAAATAGGTGTATCAATGATAAATCTCTTTATGTATTTGAAAAGTTCTTAATAAATGTTTATAGAACAGGATGAAACTGAATTTAATTGCACTAGATTAAATTGTATCCATGCTTTCATTCAAGCCATTGATAAAGGTACATGAATCCCAACTGAGATATACTCCAGATGCTTAGCATTTGCTTTTCTTTATTTTTTCTCATATTTCACACCTGGAAAGAACACAAAAGTTACTTGTCAGATTCCACTCTGTTTCTATCTCTCTCTCTCTCTCTCTCAGTCTCTCCCTGTCCCTCTATCTCTTTCTATCTGTCTCTGTGTGTCATTGCCTGCTTCTCTCTGTCTCCCTTGCTTAGTTGCTCTCACCGTCTCCTTCCCTTTCTCTCTTATTCTCTGTCACCCACTTCACAATGTTGTAGAGACCAAATGAGATAGTATTTGTAAAGCATTTGGTCAGTATGCTAGGAATGTTAGTTATATTATTATTATCATTGTATAGTTTTGTTCATTCAAAATTCAATGAAGACCAAGGAGAGTCATCCTTAGAGGTTTTTAAAATTGTCAAGTATTTCCTTTCCGAGGTCCAGAGCTGGAAGGGAAATCAGAGAGCATCTAGTTCAATCCCCTCATTTTACAGTTGAGGGTACTGAGGCTCACGGAGATTAAGTAACTTATTCAAGGTCACACAGGTAGTAAGGATCACAGGACAGACTTAACCCAGATCCTCAAGAGCCAGTACTCTTTCCACTCAGAAAAGTGCTCAACTCTTCATCTCCTGAATTTCCCCCTTTTTCTGCCCCCGAGTCACTTGTCCTTCCTTAATTCCTCAGCATCCACTGCTGCTCCTGGTTAGCACCTGGCCAAATCAGGGTTCTGATCTCAGATATCTTAACTGAATAGTATATAATTAATCTCTTTTGTCCTTGGTTTATTTAAGAGAAGGTTGGAACTTAAATAAACAAATCAGGGAAATGTAAAAAAAAAAATTATGAAGACCTACAAACAAGTATTTATAGAAGACAAATTTCTTCTAAAGTAGCTAAATTCTAGTGATGGTGGAGAGGGTGGAATATCTTTGCTGCCTCTACCCAGTTTGGGCTTGATAGGAAACCGAGCCACTTACTACGCAGCATTAGGTATATCCCTGCAAAATTGCTGGGATTTCTAGTCCCAAGATTCTGTTTATTCATGTATCCACTTATTATTTACTTAATGTGTTGTTATCTTTCAGGTACCAAGTTGAGCAAAGCAGAGAATGCAAGGATAATTGAGATATGCTCTGGTCTGAAGAAGTTCATACACCACCTAATAGCTGACATAAGATATACATGAAAACAAATTCAAATGAGTTGCACATGTGCATGAGAATGTACAAAGGGTTGTGATAGTTTTGAGAAGGGAAAGATGACTTTGAAGTGAAAGAACTCAGGAAGGCATCATGGAGGAGGTGACTATGATCTGGGCTTTGAAAGGTGGGTGGAATTGCAAAGGTTTGAAAAAGGAGGATGCACATTCTAGGAAAAAGAGAAAAGTATGAACAAATAAAAAAAACCAGATCATAGTGCAAACTTATTGAAAAACAAGTGAGTCCTTTCACTATATTTATCTAAATTACGAGAATAAGTATATGATGCAAGATTGAAGAGGAACTTGGGGCCCAAATCATGGAAGACCTTGAATGCTACAGACTTTATTTATGCAAAGGGAAGTACTTTGAGGTTTCTGAGCATGTTTACCTAGGGTTTCTTCTTTTCTATGAAAACTTCCCTCTTTATAATGAATAGCACTTATTGCGTCCAGGTATATATTGGTTTATAAGACCCATTAAACACATGAAAGGAATAACTTTTGATGCTACAATCATCACAAAAATAAGAGGTAACTTTTTAGCATCTCTAGCCCAGAGCAACATACATAGACTATCTTAATATGCCTATTCTTCCTGAACTGCTTCCCCACCACACCGCAGGTCCAACTGGGAGAGCCTCGATATGACAAAACCTCGGATCTGCTTAGTCCTGACGCCATATATAATAGGGTTCAGTGCAGGGGGCAAAACCACATAAAGATTAGCCAGTAGGACCCCACAATCAAGGTGGCTAACAAGCACTGTCAGGTAGGCTGGTAGGTAGAACATGAGGATGACACACACATGGGAACTACAAGTACCCAGAGCCTTCAACTGAGCATCACGGGATGGGAGTCGGAAAACAGCTCGAAGAACAAACATATAGGAGATGGAAATGAGCAAGACATCTAAGCCTGTGGACAAGAATGACATCACCAGAGTATAAATATTATTGGCAGTTATATCTGTACAGGCCAGCCTGGAAATCTTAGTTAGTTCACAATAAGTATCAAAAATGACATTGTTTCCACAAAATGGCAGTCGCTCAACTAAAAAGACAAAAGGCGAGGTGATAACCAGGCCCCTGGCCAAAGAAAATCCTGCTATTTTCCCAATCACAGAGGGGGTCAGGATCATGGTATATCTCAATGGGAAGCAAATGGCCACATAGCGGTCAAATGCCATGGCCAAAAGAACCGTTGACTCCATGACAAAAATGAAAATGACAAAAAACATCTGGGTGATGCAGGCCTGGAAAGAAACAGACTCAATCTGGAACCAGAAGAGAGCCAGCAACCTGGGCATGATGGTATTGGAGAGCAAGACATCTGTCATAGCCAACATGGCCAGGAAGAGGTACATGGGTTCATGGAGACTGTGCTCCATCCAAATAAGTATAAGCAGCAAGGAGTTACCCCCAAGTGCCACCACATACATGGTGCAGAAGGGGATGGAGATCCAAAATTGTATTTTCTCCAGACCCGGAATGGCCTTCAAGATAATGACAGCTGGGTGGAAGGTATAATTGGTATTATCCATGACAGCAGACATGGAACAGATGTGCTTTGCTTATTCTCTTTCCTCCTGGGCTTTGTCACCTAAAAAGATAAAGATCCCAGGTTTAGAAATACTCTCATATAGCAGTCCTGAAAGCATGGCACTCTTACTGGTGAAAAGTGTCTATCATTGCCCCCTTTTTCTTCAAAGTAATATTGATACAATAAAGCTATAGAAAATAGCATGGGAAACTTTCTTCTGTGGCCCTGTGGCTAGACCTGCCTCAGAGGTAGGTAGGAGGGGAGGGAGAGCATCACCTGGGAGAAACTTGCAAAGTTGTTCGAGTTGGTCATTGGAGATTGAAGTAGTTGGCACATTCCTTACGCTCTCTCATCTCTGTTCTGTAATGGCCAGAGGCCTGGGGGAATTCCTAAGAAAAGAAACTCATGATCAATTGTCAATCAAACTCAGGATATGAGCTGTGGAATGGTAAAATATCCAATCTTTCTACTATGTGTTAGGGTGAGCATATATGAGGCAAGGAAGTTCTGGTATTGAAAGACAGTATTCATAATCAAGGGATTCATGACTACTAATGGATAAGGCAAAAATATGACCTTAGAAAAACAGAAAAGAAACTGAGCTTCACTAAAAAGCAAAAGTGGACTGACAATTGATGAATAAATTTGTTTCCAATAAACCTTTCAGAAAAGATAATGACGTCATGTAATCCAATCCATAGCCAAACAGAAATCCCTTGTAAAATATTACCAACAAATAATCATCTGGTCCATGTGTAGGGGGTTTTAGTGACTCCTTTCCACATTCATCTCAAACATAGCACATCCAAAAGAGAATTTATTATCTCTCCCACAAATTGGCACCTTTCTCTTTGTTTCTTTCCAAGGCATCATCATTCTGGTAACGTGGGTTTGCAACATCCTCAATTCTTTATTCTACCTTACTTCCTCCTCCCAATATCCAAGCAGTTGCTAAGTCTTCTTGATTCTTCCCCTCAAAACACCCCCACTACCTGTCCTCTTCTCTTCACTTATATGTGGTTTAAGTGCTCATCACCTTCCACCTAGACTACAAAAATTGCTTCCTAATTGATCAACCTACCTCAAGTCTCTGCTCTCTCCATTTCATCCTCAACACAATTCACAAATTGATTTTCCTAGGACACAGATCTAACTATAGTAATCCCTTGCTCAAACACTCTAATTACTCCTAAAATGAAATGTAAAGTACTTTGTTTGATATTCAAGGCCCTTCACTACATGACTCACCCTTCACCTTTTCTGCCTCCAGTCAAACTGTCCTACTTGCTATTCTTTGTACACATTGTTCCACCTCTTTGTGTCTTTGCTCAGGCTGTGATCTATGCTTTAAATGTGCTCCCTCCTCATTCTGCCTTTAAGAATTCCTAACTCCCTTCAAGTTCCAGTTCAAGTGACAGCTCCTACATTATAACTTTCCTGGAACCCCTATTCCCAGCTCTTACTTGCTTCCTTATCAGCCCTCCCAACAAACATTAAATACACACACACACACACACACACACACACACACACACACGCACACAGATATGTATGTATATATCTTTCCTCAACAGCATATAAGCTCTTTGATGGAAAAGACTGTTTTTTCTTTGTATCCTCAGTTGGTTGATCAGTTGTGGTCCTTTCTTTTCAAAGAGGACCAAAATGACATCACTATGTTGACTGTTTAGCTTGAGAAAGGACCTCAGTATCTGGTATCTCATCCTGCAAGTGGATCTTCAGAATGCTCCTAAGACAATTCACATGGAAGGCATTCGGTTTCCCAGCATGGCACTGGTAGACTGTCCAGGTTTCACAGGTTTACAACAATGAGGTCACCACAATGTCTTTGTAGACTTTCAGTTTGGTAGGCAGACCAATACCTTTGCTTTCTCACACTTTTCTTTGGAGCCTCCCAAACACTGAGATAGGTCTGGCAGTGCATGTGTCAACCTCATCACCCTGGAATAGACACTGCCAAGGTAAGTGAATGTATCCACAGTGCTCAGAATTTATCCATTTTCTGTAATTGATGACTCTACATATAGATGGTGTGGTACTGACTGATAGAGAACCTGTTTTCTTGTTGTTGTTAGGCAAAAACTAACACAAGCAGCAGAGAATAGATCCACATTTTGTTGCATCTCAGGCTGAGAGGCTGCTTTGAGTCCACAATAATTTGCAGACAAAAAATCACGTACCAAGTCTCCCTCCACTCCAGTCTTGTAATTTGTCCTCAGTGTGGTAGCTGACCCTGATGCCATTTTCATCCATTGAAGGTGTCTGACAACATGGCTAAAAATATCATCCTAAAAAACATGGAAGCAAGCACAGAACCCTGCTTCATTCCATTGGTAACTGGTAAAGCATGAGAATATCATCCATTAATCAAAACCTGTGCAAGCATGCCATTATAAAACTAACATACAATACTTACAAACTTCTCTAAGCACCCAAATTTTGTCATAATTTTCCATAAGTCTTCATGACTGACAATATCAAAGGCTTTGGTAAGATAGATGAGAGTTATGTACAGACCTCTGTTCAAGTAGAGGCTAGATTACACTTGTTGAGTATGATAGAATGGGGACACTTTTTCAGATAAGAGTTAGTCTAGATGGCTGCTGAGCTCCCAAACCGTTTTGACATTGTAATTCTGTGACCTGGGCTGGAATACCTATTGTTATGCTTACTACCTGTGTGACCTTGGACAATTCACTTAGTTCCTCTGGGCTTTGTTTTCTTCATTTATAAAATGACTGGGGTGGACCACACAAGGAGGCAACATGGTATGGTAGAAAGAGTCGGATTTTGAATCTAAGAATCTGGGTTGGAATCCTAGCTCTGTCACTTACCACCTGTATGACCTTGGGCCTTAGTTTTCTGAACTGTAAAATAGATGATCTCTAATGTAGAATATAACTTCTAAGATGTCACCCAGCTTTAAATTTGTGATCCTATGGTCTCTATCCTACTTCTGACCTCTTCTGGATATACCCAAATTTGTCAACATTTTCCTTTAAATGTGGTACCCAGTACTCACCAAATTATGTCTGGGCATTATGTTGGATTCAAAGCATCAAGCCAATATTCTAGGGCAAAAATTTGCAAGGTCTCTTTGGGTTATGGCAGATAATTCAAGGCTTCATTTCAAGTACGTAATTTGAATTTACTACCCCAAAATGCACAATGTTAGCTTTTATCATGCTACAAGCACATTTAATTTTTCTACCAATTTACATAACTTATTAAAATAATTTCATATCGGAAGCATTTAATAAATGATTTCCAAGTTGAAATGTTAGAAATTGAGTGGTATATCCCACAATTGTATGACTCAGAAGAATTTCCCTTCACCTACAGACTGAATATTTCTCTTTCCTAGTTTTGTATGAGGGTTTCAATCAAAGGTCAGTATAGAATTTCACTACCCTTTATTTTCTTTGAAAATAGCCCATTGATTTCATAATGACTAAGAATAATATAAAATATTAAATATCATGGCTTCAAATAGGAGATCTGATCACATAGTGGAATGTTTATTTGAAGTCTTGCAGTCAGTAGATGCAAACTTATGTAGATAAATAATATTCTAAGGGGCACCCATAGTGAGCCAGAGATATTTCAGAAAATATGTGAAACTCAGAGTAGTTAACACCTATAGTTTCTCTTTAGTTACACAGCCCTTTTTTTCCTCTAAGAAATATACTTGCCAGTTCAGTATCTCACTTCATGTTGCTCTGTGACAGTTATCACTGTCAAGATACCTCTATATAAGAAGGACTGTGAGATATGGTCTACATTCCCAAGGCCAAAGGCATAAAACAAGTCTTCAAGGCTAATGAGTATTATGAGCTCAGGCACAGGGAATAAGCAACAATGATCTCTTGTGTCGGTGGAGCCAGCTGAAAACAGCTGGTGAGGGCCAATTGTTAAATTTTCAATGTGAGCCTTTATATAGGCATACATCATTTTATTACACTTCACTTTATTGCTCATTGAAGATAGTGTATTTTTTTCTTACAAATGGAAGGTTTATGGCAAGTCTACATCAAGCAACTCTTTTGACTCCATTTTTCCAACAGCATATGCTCACATCATGTCTCCGTGGCACATTTTGGTAATTCCCACAATATTTCAAACTTTTGCATTATCATTATATCTGTTATGGCAATCTCTGGTCAGTGATCCTTGATATTACTATGATAATTGTTTTGGGACACCACAAACTATGCCCATATAAGACGGCAAAGTTGATAAATGTGTGTGTTCTGACAGCTCCCTCGACAGATCATTTCTCTGTCTCCCTCTCCTTGGACCTCAATATTCCCTGATATACAATATTGAAATGAGGTTAATTAACAACCTACAATGACCTCTAAGTGTTCAAATGAAAGGAAGAGTCAATCCATGTAGTAAACTTCGTGGTTGTTTTATTTTAAGAAATTGCTGCAACCACTCCAAACTTCAGCAACAACCACCCTGATCAGTAACCAGTCATCAACATCGAGGCAAGACCCTCTACCAGCAAAAACATTATAATTCTCTGAAAGTTCAAATGATGATTGTCTGTTTTTAGCAATAAAGTATTTTAATTAAGGTATGGACACTGGGGTTTTTAGGCATAATATTATTGCACGTTAACAGACCACAGTATAATGCAGATACAACTTTTATATGCACTGTGAAACAAACAAACAAACTCACTTTATTGTGATATTTGCTTTATTGTGGGGGTCTGGAACCAAACCTGCAATATCTCCAGGGTATGTCTCTACTTGGAAACTGGCCAATGCTATGAATCAAGGGTTTATTTATTGTTTTGCAGATTGCCTAGACCTAAGAAAGTTATAGATGAAATGTAAATAATGGAGATAATATTTAAAAGTCCATCCCTTTCTCCATATACCATGTCACACCTCTAGATTCCTTACCCCAATTCCATTCCCATTGGTCTGTTCTAACTCTACAGGAGTTGAAGCCTACTTGAAGTCAAACCAAAGAAAGGCATTACTGCTTGCACTTAATTTGATACAAATAGCCCTCCTAGTTTGCTTGTTATTGAATGGGGCAGACCCTCGATCCACACTGACAAGCCCACAGATCAATGGACATAGATCTAGGGTACCTGCTCCGCCTCGTCTCTGTCCCTGCTCTGATCTCCATAGCAATTAGCATCCTTCCTGATCATTGGTGGAGTCAACCAAGCCCTGGCTCAGAAAATCACTTTGTTGTCTTGTAATGATTATAATATAATGCAACGTAATGTATTGTGATATTATATAGTAACAATAGTTGTTTACCTCTTATATAGATGTTCAGATTGGCTGCAGGGTGATGAATTGGTTAGCTGCAGCAATTCTCAAAGATGAGCTGTGATCGGAATCAAAGGAGATAATACCTATAGTGATGAAATTACAAGTCACTAAGCTATTGGAAATATATGCAGTATATGTGATGGGAAACGAATGCTGGGCAGGTCTAATAACAATAGTCAACATTCACACTTTCAAAACATTTTTCATATATTGGAGTAAAAGATTAAAAAAATGGATAATTTCTGTTATACAAACTTGCCATAAACTATTAAAAACTATTCAGAGGAAGGAGTTCAGCATGTTGGCTAGATCTAGTATGAAGGAAATATGGCAAGGCATGGATGGATAAGAATGGCTTAGCACAAGAACAAGTTTGTGAAACATGATTTACAGGAGAATGTCCACACTGATGATCTCACAAAGCCATTTAAGTTATAATAGTTTTATTGATAATTTTCACAGGGCTCAGGCTTATTTACCAGTTATGTTTTAAGTTGGCTTTGACACCAGGGATCATAGTTTAAGGCAGGCAACGTAATTAAAAGAGCCCAGAACTCGGATTCAAAAACCATAAATTTAAATAGTGCCTCTACCACGTATATTGGTGTGTCAACCTCTCTGGTACTCATCTCCATCACTTTTTATGATCCCTAGTATTCTTATAGGCCACATCACTATCTTCCCTTTCTTAGTTATGTCTTCTAATACTTTTCAGTATCTCTTCATTCCACTCATTGTCCTTTTATCCTCATTGATATCACTCCATTCACCCTCTACCACTTCTCGGTGCCTGTTAGTAACCCCGCCATGTCCATCAGGGGCTCCAGTCTCTCCCTTCTAGCTGAAGAAAGATGTATCACTCACCCAGCTCCTAATTTGCTTGGATCTTGTCCTAGTGTCCAAGGAGCTTGGTATCTCTAGCATTTATACCTCAGGTTTAGCAGTCCCAATGGAATTGGAGTCTCAGCAATTACTTCCACTCACGACTCAGAAATTCAATCAGGGCCTTTCTCCCTGTTGTGGCTTATTAGGACACATCACTGTTTGGTCTGGGCTTCCTTAATTGCATGAATATATTGGAAAAATATGGAATAGGAAATAGCACAGGGGCAAGGAAGGGAATGTGCACTCCAGTTCCAGTGTTCAACTAATTTTATGCCATTTAATAATGGAAATAGCTAACATTAATATAGTGTTTTAAGGTTTCCA
Source organism: Pseudochirops corinnae (assembly GCA_028646515.1). Taxonomy (NCBI): domain Eukaryota; kingdom Metazoa; phylum Chordata; class Mammalia; order Diprotodontia; family Pseudocheiridae; genus Pseudochirops; species Pseudochirops corinnae. The sequence goes on along the minus strand of CM053588.1, from coordinate 78,469,367 downwards.
AAATATTTTACAAAAAAAATTTCAGTTCATCATCACAACAACCTGGGAGGTAGAGGCTATTATTGTCTTAATTTTACAAATGAGGAAAATGACACATAAAACAATTAAGTCTAGGAATCACATCGCTAGTAATCGTCTGATGGAGAATTCACTTCCTTTCAGGTCAGACTATCTTCTTTTCAGGGTGGTCCTAATAATTTATTTAGGATGGTAAGCTATCTTGTCAGGTGGCAAAACTGGTATCTAAACCCAAACTAACAAATAGAATGACAGGATTAGTGTAATAAGAGGAATTTCAGGAAGGATAAACAGGTTTCAACAAAGCAAATGTGTAAGTGAGAGATTGGAAAAATATGACCAGATCAACTTTAATGGGAACAAAACCACACGCTGAAGGTTAGAGAGGAAACCAATAATGTTACATGGCAGTTAAAGAAATTAATGCAACATTAATATCAGGCTACATTAATACAAACCTCATGGATAGTACCAACATCCCCATTATGAAGAAAGCCATGCGTGGTATATTATGTTCAGTTTTGGGTGAAATATTTTGGAAACTATAAGAGAGAATTTAAGGAAATTAATTAGGATGGTGAGGGGACTAGAAATTATTCCATATAAGGATCAATTGAAGAAATTTGAGATATTTGATATAAAATACCCAGTCCTAATGGGAACATAATAATTTCTATCAAGTACATGATGTATGATAAATTATAAATGTTTACTCTAGAGCTAGAATGCTGCTATGGGGGGAATTCATATTTTTCCATGGTAACCAGTCTTTCCACACTTCATTTTATCATCCTCTACCACTCCTACCTATGATATACCTTTATCATGGTATCTTTCTCCTTGTTCCTCCTTCCCCATACCAACTCTCAGAGAGGCTCCCTAACAATCTGACAGAGAGAGAAAAAGAGAAAGACAGAGAGAGAGAGAGAGAGACAGAGAGAGAGAGAGAGACAGAGAGAGAGACAGAGACAGAGAGAGAGAGAGGATTAGAGGAACAGATTGAGATAAACATATTTGAACGAGGACAATGTGTGGATTTGTTTTGCTAAAGTAGCAGCTTGATAAATGCTTATTGGCCTGACTTGATTATGCTTATTTGCTAATAATAACATCTAACATTTATATAGTGTTTTAAGATTTTCACAGTGCTTTACAAATATCATGTAATTTTATCCTTACAACCACCATAGGGGTAGAATATTATTATTATTATTATCCCTATTTTACAGATGAGGAAACTGAAGCAGAGAGGAGGTAAAAGACTTGCTTAGAGTCATACAGCTAGTAAGTGTCCAGAGCAATATTTGAACTTAGGTCTAGTGCTCTGTCCACAGCACTGCCTAGTTGTCTATTACAAGGAAGTTTTGGGAGTTTTTTGTGTTTGTTTATTTGTTTTCTTAATGTGGGTGCATTTGGAGATAGAATGAAGGGTAGAGAAGAAAGGTTATCAGTTAGGATGCTGGAAAGGATCCTAAGGTTAAGAATACTGTAAGTCAAATAAAATGGCTACTATCCTCTGCCTCCACATATACCACAAAAACCAGTCACACTAGTTCAGAAAGGTGTTCTCCACATTGTTGTGGTTAGGAGGAAGGTAGGTGGCTCAGTTGCTAGAGAGTTGGACCTATCTGGAGTCAGGAAGACCTGAGTTCAAATCTTTGCCTCAGATATTTCCTACTTATGTGATCTCAGTCAAGTAACCTCTGACTGCCTTATTTTCCTCATCTGCAAAATGGGATAATTATAGCAACTACCTCCCACCTACATTGTTTGATGAAGGTGTTAACTTATTTAACTATTCTGGAGAGCAATTTGGAACCATATCCAAAAGGCTATAAATCTGTGCATATCCTTTGAGCCAGCAATACCATTACTTAGTCTATATCTTAAAGAGATTTAAAAAGGAAAAAGGACTTTTGTTTTGAACAAAAATGTTTATAGCAGCTCTTTTTACGGTAGCAAAGAATTGGAAATTGAAGGGATGCCTATCTATATCAATTGGGGAATGAGTAAATAAGTTGTGGTATATGATTGTAATGCAATACTATTGTGCTGATGAGCAGGATGATTTCAGAAAAATAATCTGGGAAGATTTACATGAACTGATGGAAAGTGAAGTGAGAAAAACCATTATAATAGTGTAATAAGTGAGTAATACAAAATAATACGATATTGTGTGATGATTAACTATAAATGACAGCCATTTTTAGCAATTTAATGCCCCATGACATTTCCAAAGGACTCTTGATGAAAAATGCTATGCACTTCCAGGGGAAGAAGTGATGGAGTCTGAATGTAAACTGAAGCATACTATTTTTCACTTTTTTCTTGTTTTTTTTTTTAGTGTTTCCTTTTCTGACATGATTAACATGTGAATACATTTTTCATAATTGCACATGCATAACTTAAATAGTTGCTGTCTCAGAGAGGGTAAAAGAGAGGGAGAGAATTTGGAACTCAACTTTTTAAAAAAGAGTATTAAAAATTGTTTTTACATGTAATTGTAAAAAAAATAATGTTATTTTAACAAAAAATTTCAGGAATGCTAAAGGTGAAAATGAACTGAGCTTTGTCCTGAATTTTAAGGACAAAATTTTAAAAGGAGATTTAAAAGCTAAAGTCAGAGACAAAGTGAAATAAGGGATAGGACCAAAGAATGTCATGTCAGCTAATTTTGGTGGATGAAACAATTATATAGGTGACAATGAAAAAACATAAGTGTTATGTAACTATTCAATTCTTATTTTGTTTCTTTATCAAGTACAAGGAATTGTTTTTGCCCTTTTTTATATCCACAGAACTTAGCAGAATGCCTGGCCTGTAATAAGTGCTTAAGAAATGCACATTGAAAGTTGTAGCATGATTGTGAAAGTGTACTGTTGAGCTATGGGAAATGATGAGGGGGTGATTTCAGAAAAAAACCATAATCTATGAAAACAAGATCTATATAAACCAATGCAAAATGACGTGAGAAGAAATGAGAGGAAACTGTGCACAGTAACAGCAATATTGTAACAATGATCAATTGTGAAAGACTTGGTTATTCTGATTAATACTATATATGACTCTTTGGGCATAATTCCAGATTGCTCTCCAAAGTGTTTGAATTAGTTCACAGTTATACCCACGGCGTCTCAATTTTTCCACATCACCTCCAACATTTGTCATTTCCCCCTTCTATCATTTTAGTCAATCTGATATTTATTTCCTTTTAACATTTTTTTCTTTTTACATTGTGAGTTCCAAATTCTGTTTCTCCCCCTGCTTTCCCCCATTCACTGATAAGGCAAGCAAAATAATATCAGTTATACATATAAAATCATGAAAGCACATTTCCATATTATCCATATTTTTTTAAAAAACAAGAATAAAGAGAGAAAATTATAGTTCAATTTGCATTAAGAGCTCATCAGTTCTCTCTATGAAAGTGGATTGCATTTTTTCATCATGAATCTTTTAGAATTGTCTTAGATCATTGTATTGATCAGAATAGCTAAGTCTTTATTATGGGAGAGGTATTAGCCCTCATGCAAATGGAGATATCTACATCATAGTATTTAGAAGACAAGTTATTGTTACATATCTCTCTTTTTCACTTTAAACACTATTTATTTACCTATTTTGACCATAGGTTATTTTATTTTTAAAAAATTTATTATTTACCACGTGTTCAGTTCTGCACTAGAGAAGTTCTGCATTTTGCACACACACCACATGTGTGTGTGAAAAAGAGATATGCAACTCATCCTCTGTATAATGTTTGGTGATGTAAATATCTTCATATTCTGCATACTTATATTTATCAGATTTATTGAGAATTCAAAGGATGATTGAGGGAGACACAGAGTTGAAAGACAAATCAGGGCTAATAGAGAATATTCTAGAAAGAAATAGCATTTTTTACAAGAAAACAAATTATAATCACAGGGCAGTATTGTTCTTTTACCCTAAAAACAGTAAGATTTCTCATGGGAAAAGACAATTTCCTATAGCTCCTTGGGGTAAGCAATATCTAGTATGGCCATAGTCTTTTGTAGCAATGTCAAACTCTAGAAATACAACAGAAAAGGATAATCTTAGAATCCTGTTTCCAAACCAGCAAAATATTACTAGTATTCTAAAATTCAATGATTCTATTCCTCAAACATTCAAGAACCTACTATATGCAAGGTAATGTGCTAGACACTAGAGACAAAAAGATAAAAATAAATAGGCACAACCCCAACAAATGTTTATACTACTAGGAGAATGCAAAAGGTATACAACTGAGTAAATGTGGAACATACACAAAATGATTTCCTCCTTTGGGGAAAAAGGTGGAGGGTAAGGGAAGAATCAGGAAAGGGAGTAGAAGGTGACGCTTGATCTTTGCTTTAAAGGTTACTAGAAATGGAGTTGGGATTGACAAAAGCAGGCAAAGGATTTGAGATCAAATATGAAGCTATAGTTTATTAGAGAAATCTTTATCCCAATGACAATATCTGTGATGATAGTGATAAAAATGATGGAGGCAATATTGATAGTAATGATAAAGGTGACAATTAATGTTATGATATATTGGTAGTCAAGATGGTGAGACTGATTTTAAGATGGAAATGAAGATTTGTAGATGGTAAAGTTGGGCCTGTTTTTCTTATGAAAAGGGTTTTGATCTCTAGACTGGGTTTTGATATCTAAACTGACCAGACTATTTCGTATTCAACTCTCCTTGCTATGATTTTGTCTATAAGGTAATGGACTGATTGTATAAAAAAACAAATCTCAAAACTCTAACATCCACAAGGATCATATCCAGCAGTGTTGTGAGGCTCAAATGAGATACAAAGCACCTTGCAAACCTTATAGTGCTACACAAATGCCTGTTGTTATTGTTATTATTACTGTTTTTATTATCAGCCTATAGTCAGCAGGCCTCCTGTCTGGTGATAACTCCATTCCTTAAGCCTTCTACTATATTCCATTGAGCTCATGCAATGTTTATAAGGCAATACAGAGGAGTGCTGGTTAATGTTTAGCTGTCACATTCTCAAAAATTATATGCACACACACTTTTAAGTTTAATCTGTATTATTAATACTTTCTTAAGTCTAGGCAATTAACAAAATAATAAATCAAGTTCTGAATTGTAGTGATTGCTGATTTATAAGGCTAAACTCTAACAATGAAACCTCTAGTACATCCTTGATTGCATTCTTTTAAGGCAGTGATTCTCAACCTTCTTAATGCTGCGACCCTTTAATACAGTTCCTCATGTCGTAGTCACCCCCAATCATAAAATTATTTTCATTGCTACTTCATAGCTGTAATTTTGCTATTGTTATGAATTGTAATGTAAATATCTGATATGCAGGATGCATTTTAATTGTTACAATAAACCACAGGTTGAGAACCACTGCTTTAAGGTAATCCTGTTGAGAGACTGCATTTATCCCAGTGTAGTGAACTTGCCACAGAACGTTGATAAACTCATTTGAATTAGAACTAAAAGCACAGTTTCTCTTTGGAGTTATTCCTCAGAATCTGTGAAGTGTTCATTGCCATCTGATTAATGTAGTCATATCTTTCTCCTCTTTGGAGGGATTGTAAGATTGGAAATATATTCAGCTAGGTGTCATTGCACCCAGATCAGTAATACTCAGATTCAAATCTGGTCTTAGATACCTAGAAGTGGTGTAACCCAGGGTAAGTCACTTAGTTCCTTTATGCCTCAGTTTCTTCATCTGTTAAATGGGAACAATAATTCCTATCTCCTAGGGTCTTTATGAGAATACAATGAGACAATATTGTAAAAGACTCTGCAAACCTCAAAGCATCATATAAATTACTGGATATAGTCCAAAGCCAGTGGGAGCCAAAAATAAGAAAAGTAGGAGATGTATGTACCAATGCTGCTTATAGAGGAAAAACTAAAGCTTGCTAACAAAAGTAATGACTTTTTTTCTTAGAGTCTGGCTGTTAAGGCCATTCTGGTGAGGAAACACAACATAATTTTGTGCATTGGGAGTTTCATTGGAATAAAGTTGTGGCCCCTTAAGGACAAGAGAAATCTAATTGAGAAGTATCAGTCCTGGGATGATTGATAAACACATAACCTCATACTTACCATGCATGAACAACTCCAGGGATCTTCAGGGGACCCAAAAGGAAGAAATCAAGTGAGAGTTAAATGCAAGACTCTCTAACACTGTTCTCCAAAATTTGTTAAATTGAATTGAACTGTCCTTGGGGAATTTTTAACTAGGGAAGAGAGTTCCCTACCCTAGATATCCTGAAGTCTTCCTTAAGGCTTGTGGAAAGGATAAATAGTCCTTCAGCCACTTGCAACACGTCTGAGGTCTCTGTTGCTACCTTGTACCTTCACCTGTGGCGTTAGAAAAAACATGGAGGAAGGTAAGTGAGTCACAGGGTCTGTGGATGGAGACAGCTCCAAGAGTACAAGGAAAATGGGTGTTTCTTAGTTGTTGATATAGTAAAAGGCAATGGTTACTGATAGAGGCCATTCCTGGGTCCAGCAGGTTCGGCTGGCATACAAGAGAAATAGATTAAGTTTCTCTTTGGAAAAAGTCTCTTCATACATCCCTTTTCACTCAGACAATCCAAGCCTCCTTCATATCATGATCAGTTTCTCCAAGGAACTTCTCTGATTCTGTGTTTTGTCAGAATTCCAGAAACTCAGAGTTAAAAAGGACCTGGAAAGTGATCATCTGCTACTGCAAAAGGAATCCCTTCTACAACATTCCCATTAAATGGGAATCCAGAATCTAAAGACATCCTTGGGCTCCAAATGCAGCTTATGCAATTATATATCTATATCTATCTCTATAGATTATATATACATATATATCTATATACATATATATGTACATACATACATATATATGGAGAGATGGGGGAGGGAGGGAGGGAGAGAGAGAACTCTATTATTGTGAGGAATTTTCTGGAGAAATTTCTCATACTGGATGGCATAATAGATACAGTACTGGATCTTGAGCAAAGAAGACTTTGGGTCAAATTTGTCCTCAGACACTTCCTAGTTTTGGGACCTTGGGCAATTTACTCATGTCTCAGTTTCCTCATCAACAAAATGGAGGTAATAATAGCACCCACTTCCCAGAGTTATGAGGATCAAATAAGATAATATTTGCAAAGCACTTAGCACATGGTTTGGCATATAGTAGGCAGTCTATAAATGTTTGCTCCCATTCCCCTTTCTGTGATTTCCGTTCACTAATACTGGAGTCAATCAAAACAAATCTACACTCTCTTTTATATTATAATCTTTCAAATGACATAGCAGCTCTCATGTCCCCTTAGAACTAAGCTCTCTATGCTTCACAAGATGGCAGTTGTTTTTTTTTTTTCTCTGAAGCTCTAATTCAAATCATCAAGAATGGTACTACAGATGTTTAGCACAAGGAAGAGAATAGTTGGGAGGAGAGAGTTTGGAAGTAGGGGTAGAATGTTGTCATTGAATCTTTTCAGTTGTATCTGACTCTTTGTCATTCTATTTTGGGGTTTTCTTGGCAAAAATACTGGAGTGGTTTGTCATTTTCTTCTCCAGCTAATTTACAGATGAAGAAACTGAGGCAAAGAGGGTTAAGTGATTTGCCCAGGGTCACACTGCTAATAAGTTAGCTGCCTGTATGACCCTGGGCAAATCGCTTAAATTATCAGCTCCCTAGCTGACTCTCTAAAACCAGAAATTGTGGAGAAGGTGCTAAGCTGAAAGAGTAGAGGGAATTTCCTCATTCATACTAAAGAAATCACAACTCCAGTCTCTGTCCCAATGCTTGGCCCTAGAGAAGAAGGAGGCAAATTGGGACTAGGAACAAGACCATCTTTCCTACAGTTTAGAGATATCCAGAAGTGTTTTGGGATGCAGATAGGAGTTAGACTATCAGAAGACCACTGAGGTTCCTTCCACCTCTCAAATTCTATGATTTCTGTGAGATCATAGAGATCTGCCTTTCATCAGAGGGATCCAAGCAAAGGATAAATGATCACTTATTGGGTGTGCTGTGAAAAGGGGATTTTTATTCATCAACCCATGAACTGAATGATCACTGCGGTCCTCCAAAATGCTGAGATTCTCAGATTTCATATTAAACTAATCCATTTGAATGTAAAAAAAACCTCTTGCCAAAGGGGCACAGGATTTAGGCAGAAGACCTGGGTTTAATTCTATGCTTTGGCACTAATTGATTATTCGACCTTTGATAAGTCACTTCTCTTTGGGTCTTAGTTTCTTCATCTATAAAGTTAAGGTTTGAAACTAGATGATCTTGAAAATCTTTTCTACCTCTGTAGGAATAGGGCTAAACATGCTGATGGAGAAGTGCTATAGGAAATACTCAGATGCCTCTCTCCATCCTTCCTTTTCTAGGTGTCATCAATTTTCACAGGAGTCCTCTGGAGAATATATTATTCAATCATTTATTAAGCATCTATTATGTGCTAGGCAGTGTGCCAAGTACTAGACATTTTAAAAAGGCAAAAAACAGTCCCTGTTCTCAAGGAGCTCTGATTAACTCAGAAAAGGAGCTTCAAAGCGCTATAAGAGTGTAGAATTCAGATACGTGGTCATGATGGAGTGTGGGAGAGGGAGAGATTTTCAATGCCTCTCATATCACCATGACTAGGCATTCATTGACTGTCTCCAGCCCCTGAAGCAGCCACCAATAATAAAACTCATGTATTCCTTGAATTCAGAAGAAAAATGAAAGATTCTTGTTATGTAGCTGGTAGAGTAAAAGGTTAGGTTTAATTTAATTTAAGGTTAGGTTAGATTTAAGGCATTATTTCCTATCAGTGAGTACTGTCTGAGAGAACTTTATGGAGTTCATTTTTGTTTTTGAGATAAGTTTTTAGAAAACAGGAATAACCATTTAGGCTCAGTTCTGAAAATTCTCTACTAGCCCTAAGGCTCCTAATGCCAGGGAGGCCTGAGCTCCAACCTTTTGAAGATCTAATCAGGTATCAGAGCCAAACTAGGTCAGGGCGATTTTGGCTTATTAAGATTATTAACAATAGAATAGGAATTCCAGAAGGTGTAATTGAAAGGTTGGCAAGAGTAGGATAGGAAGGTATGAAAAAACAAAGACTAGTGATCAAAGAAGGGAGTTTTGGCCTAAGTGGCCTACCACTTATTATAGGGATTTTGATTAAATAAATTAAAGTCTGAGTAAAAATGAATAGATCAATTGACAAACAGATTAAAATATATTTATTAAGTACTTATTATGTCTCAGGCTCTGTGCAATGCTATGGATACAAGTACAGCAAGAAAGATAACATTTACCTTAAGGGAGTTTACATTCTAAAGGGGAAGACAACACGTAAAGGAGAGGAAGAGCTGAAAAGAATGTACTGTGTACAAAGTTAGAGCAATGTCATAATATAATCAGCTGTGAATGACTTAACTGTTCTCAGCAATACAATGACCAAGACAGCTCTGAAGGACTTACCCCACGGTGAAAAATGCTATACATCCCCAGAGAAAGAACTGGTACTGTCTGAATACAGATTGAAGCATATGTTTCTTTTTTTTTTTTTTAACTTTATTTTTCTTGAGTTTTTTTGGTCTATGTTTTCTTTCACAACATGACTATTATGGATATGTTTTGCATGAAAAAAAGTGGGAAAGGAGGGGGAAGTGATGCAGAAAAGATAAGCAATGCAGATTACACTTAAAAATGTGTTGTATATACATGTTTTCCCCCAGAGAGTGAGCTGTTAAACATTTATACGCTCAGACTAAGTCTTCTTGGCTCTTAGGCCACATCTATCTACACTGTAAGACTAACCCCTGCTCCATGGAAGGACTTTTCAAACTGACATTTATAGAAAACTTACAGTAATGGAGAGTTAATATCCAAAATCTCATTTAATGCTACCTACTTGACAGTATTGCTTGGAGATGGCTGAGAAGTAGGAAGAGGAGAAGGATTTGGAACTGGATAAGATAAATGAAAGATATCATATCCCAGAATCCCAGGGGTGAGAATATAAGTGAAGAGGCTGAAGAGACCAGTGTACAGGCAATATGACTGGGAAGTGGAGGACAATAGGTTGTCACTTTCTTAATACTAGAATTTTTTGCTGCACCTCTAGTCTTTTGGGTCTGGATTGGCAGACCCAATACGAGGTGTATATAACCTTGTACATGATGAGATTCCTATGACTCTGGAAAGGTCAAAAAGGAAAATATTTTTCCCTACAACTTCCATGATTACTGCCTTACTGTCTCTCCCTCCTCCTCCCTACTTCTCATCATAGCTAGAATGTTGGTCTCAGAGGAATAGGCCTTTTGAGAGCTCAGGCTCAGAATCCCTCTGAGGGAGGGCCTTCTGACTGTGATGATTTCACTTTTCCTCGAACAATGGAGAATACTTTATTAACATTAACAGAAATAAAAGTCAGAATAAAAGCTGATAGCTTATAGTCGGCTTATAACTTATGTACAGTCAACATCCAAGATCTCATTTAACGCTCTCAATGTCTCCAAGAGACTATAGTTGGGTCATTATCATCCTTATTTTAAAATTTAAGAAACTGAGCGTTAGAGGACTGATAACTTGACTCCAGGTTTTATTGTTAAAGTCTGAAGCAGGTAAAGGATGAAGCTTGTTATGCTTGGACTCCAACACTTAACCAGGATCATCCATATAGCTAGTATGAATCAGAGTTCTGTTCAGAAATCAAGTCTTCTGATTCAAATATCAGCAATCTTTCTATGTTTCCAAGTGGATGCATAGAAACTGAGTGCTTTTGCTCAACACAGAAAAAACGCTTAACAATTTGAACCATCCAAAAATGCAATGTGATGCCTCAAGAGTGAGTTCACAGAATTGTTTATTTACAGCTGGAAGGGGCTTAAAGACTGTAAAGTTCTATCCCTTCATTTTACAGATGAAGTAACTGAGTCTGAGAGAGGTTAAGCAACCAGAGTCTATAAAGCTAATGTGTCTAAGGAAGCATTTAAACACCGGTCTCCTTGACTCCAATACTTTATTCACTACACCACTTAGATGCCTTCAAGTTCACCAGTATATGTAGAAAGCTTTAAGATTTGCAAAGCTTTACATACATTATTTCATTCAGTTCTTACAACAGGCATTTATTAAGTGCCTACAAAATGCCAGGCACTGGGCTATATGCTAGGCATTTTACAAATATTAGCACATTTTATCCTCACAACAACTCTGTGGGGTAGGCGCTATTATTGGGCTCATTTTACCAATGAGGATTGGCCTCTAGTGCATCTGAAAACCCTCCTAGTGGGGAATTTATGAGAGGTCATAGGGAAAAAAAGGACCATCAGATAAAAATTTCTTGTAAGAATAGATGATTTGTGATTATCACCATTTGAGGGAATACTTATATGGAAAAGATCATGGATCCATCAAATTGTCAAAATACAGTTTCTACTTTGGCATGCTGTATTAGCTTTCTTTACATTACTGTAAATGTGAAAATAATTTAAAAAGTACAATTCAGATTTCCTGATTTCTCCCACTCTCCAATGTGTGGTGGAGAGGGGGAGAGAAAAGGAACCCAAATCTCCCTGATGTTTTTTCTACTTGATAAATGACTTATGATCATACCATTTTTAATATGAAATGATTATACCATTTTTAATATGAAACTCCCTCAATCAATACAGATTGATGATGCCACTGCAGTCTGCAGTCCTAGAGAGTTGCCTTGTTCAGGGTCACACAACCAGTACGTATCAGAGGCAGACATGAATCTAGGTCTGCTTGATTTATATCCTTGAAGTCATATTATCACCATAGTATATGATAAAAGTTTTCTTTTGAAATCTATTTCTTAACAATCCTAGCATGAGGTATGATTTATATCCTTGAAGTCATATTATCACCATAGTATATGATAAAAGTTTTCTTTTGAAATCTATTTCTTAACAATCCTAGCACCACCAATTCTCAGAGGATTGGAATCTATCTGGAACATCCCATGCTTGAACATTCATTCCCATAAGTGGTCATTTGATCCATTCCTAAAGACTTCCGGCGATAGAAAGTTTGCCTAGGTGGTTCATTTTCATATTTGGATCGTATTCATTTTTAGGAACTTTTTCCTCACATAAACCAAAAATTCTCTTCTTTGCAACCTCTGTACCTTTAGAAGCAATGTGGCAGAGAGGAAAGAGCTTTGTTCTTAAAATTAGAAGGCCTGTAAATGAATCGAAATTCTCATCATTACAAGTTGGGCCACTCTGAAAAAGATGCTTTTTTACACCATGTTTAAGTTCTTTGATCTACAATCTTAGAATAAGCATATTGAATTCCTTACAGGGTGGTCAAAATGTAAAGTGCTGTGTCCACATACCCTGCTGGGGAGGTTGAAGCTCGTGGTCCCCTTGAGTTTAGGAGTTTTGAGTTATAGTAGCACTATAACTGATTGGTTCCTAGTCACCAATATGGTGAGTCTCCAGAGGTGGAGTGCCACCAAGCTGCCTAAGGAGAGAATTGACCTAGGTTTGGAAAATGGAGCAGCTGCTATTTTATCAGTGTTGGAACTGGTGTTTGTGTGGCCACTTTTAGACTGGTAGAAATAGAGAGAATCAGAATGAAAGAAAGAAAGAAAGAAAGAAAGAAAGAAAGAAAGAAAGAAAGAAAGAAAGAAAAAAAGGAAGCAAGCAAGAAAGAAATGTATATGTAGAGAGAGAAGGAAGGAAGGAGGAAGGAAGGAAGGAAGAAAGAAAGGAAGGAAGGAAGGGAGGGAGGGAGGGAGGAGGAAAACTTGGTTCACCTTAAACCTCAATACTTTATCTTTGATTGCTATTTTGCATGATTTTTCCTCTGATGATGACTTTCTTTACAATGTATTAGATGGTCATAAGCAGTTTCTGTGCCTTTGAAACTTTATTTCCCCTTACAGTCAATCTGATCATGGCTCTCTCCGAATTTGATTAGGTGACCTCAAGACTGACTTATGGCATGTCACCAAACCCTTACTCAAAACCTCTCTGATCTGGTAGAATCTTACACACTTTGGGCTTAGCTGGCCTTTTAGAACCTTTAAGATGATGAGACATCACAGAATATCTGTGGAGGAGAAGCCTAAAGTGCTGTACAAATGTGAATGTATACCATTGCTCCTGGTTCTGTCCTCTGGGGTCAAGCAGAACAAATCTAATCTCTCTTCAATATAACTTTTCAAACACTTCCAGATAACAATTATATACTCCTCAAAATCCTCTCTTCTCTAAGTTGAATATCCCCTGGAACAAATACATGATGGAACAATTCACCATTTGGTATTTTTCAGTTCCTGTGACTCAGTTTTCCTGTACTCTTAAATATTGAAATGTATTTCCTAAGGGACATAATATGATTTGCACAAATATTATTGCTGGACATGTTTTCCTGGTTTAATGTTTTGTTCATTTAACTTTCATGTTACAGATGCAATAATCAATTTGACAAGTTGAATGCCAAGTAAAAATCAGGGATGATAAACTAATTGTTATTTATAAATATTCGTTTATGCATTTTCCTGAAGAATTTTCTCTCTAAAACTTGTTGTTTCAAAAATCACGATCCACAATCATATTGTAATTTCCAGTTTCTTCTCAAGAGTCAATAAATGTTTCCTAAGTGCCTACTATGTACCAGACACTGGGCAAGAGTTGGGGACAAAAAAAGTAACAAAAAAACGCCCTCAAGGAGCTCACAATATAAAAGGGGAACCAACAACAACAACAACAACAAAAAGCATTTTAATAAACACTTTTAAATAAAAAATAAAAGCTATGTTTTTAAATTTATTTGCTTGTTTGCTCTCATTCAGTCAGCACAACTCTATAGAGTGGGTGCTGTTGTGATCTTTGTTTTATAGATAAAATGGAGCCTGAGAGCTAATAAATGGCTTCCGCAGGGTCACTTGGCTAACAAAGATTTGTTGTCTTCCTCATTCCAAGGCCATCACTCTACATAAAGCATCACAAAATGTCTACCTGAATTAGGATCCAACATTTTAGAGCTGGGAGAGATAACTAAAATCATCTGATTCAACACTGTCACCTTGGAAATGAGTAAACCAGACCCTGAAAAAAACAATTGACTTGTTCGATGTCAGACATGTATTAAGTCACATTTGAACCCAGGTTCTCTGACGTCAAATCCAAGTAACATCCATTAAACCACATTCTTTGTTTTGCTTGATCCCAGAACTAACAGCAATGGGTAGAACTCAACTGTAGGAATGGGATGGGAAGCGGAGAAAATATGGTAATTTTTTTTCTCACTAAAAGAAAAATAAATGTACACCTAGGTGTACCCAAAAGTCAGTGGTCTTCCTAAAGAGTTAATGAGTTTCCTTCATCCCTTCCTGCTTTCCTTACTACAGATGTTCAGGCAAGTTGGGAGGACTACCTGAGGGAAGAGTGTAGAGGGGATTCCTGCTCAGGTGGGTGTTGGCCTAGATGCCTTATGAAATCGCTTTCAAATTTGAGATTCTGTGAATCTGTGATGGGATAATTTATCCAAAAAATCCAATCTCCCACATGGGATCACTCCCTCCAACAGGGCAGATTGCAAATTATCCATGCTTTCTTAATTTCTTAATTTTTGTTAATTTATTTATGTAAAGCACCCTTGTGGGAGCTACCTAGTTCCCTGGTTCTTTTAATGTTTCTTAGATCCTGGTGCAACAATAGGCTTAAGCAAATGTTACCTCCCATTTTTGCAATATTATTGACCTTCTGCCTCTTCTGCAGAATCATAGAATCTCAGAATTTATTCCAAGACATGCTAGAATTTCCTCTCGATCATAGCTGATATATGGTCAATCAATCTTTGCTTAAAAACTTCATGTTTCCACTAAATCTTCAGCAGGTTAAATATCCCCACTTTATTCAACAGATCATCATATGACATTAAGTCATGGCCCTTTATCATCTTGGTTTCCCTCCTTTGAGTACTCTTTGGCCTATCAATGCTTTTCCTAAAATGTGTTGCCAAGATCTGAACCCAATACTCTCATCAGAGGGGACCCTTTGCCCATCTTAATACAACCTAAGATTACATTAATTTTCTTTGCTGCAGTTTAAAACTGTTTATTTATAGTGAGTTTCAGGTTCACTAAAAAGCTCATGTATCTTTTCAAATGAATTACTATCTAGTTACACCTTCCCCATCTTGTCATGGCAAAATGCATAAGTATCTAATAACAGAATTGGCTATGAAGAAGACAGGGTAATTGTGATATGTAAACTTAATGAGACTAATGACTATGTCCCACAGTTTCCAGACTTGACATGTTGCAAATCTGTTATGTAGAACAATACTTGTAATGTTCAAAATCCACAGGGAATTTCACTGTATTGTGTATTCATTAAGTATGAGGATTTAAGCAGGAAACATACAAGCATTTATTGATCATCTACTACATGCCAGGAAAATTGATATATTCTTTACATATATTATATTGTTGTATCCTCACACCACAGTACTGGAAAGTAAGTCTTATTCTTATCCTTATTTTACAGATGAGGAAACCAAGGCAGACAGGAGTTAAATGACTTGCCCAAGGTAACACAGCTAGTAAGTGTTTGAGGTCAGATTTGAACTCAGATTTTTCTGACTACAGGCTCGGTATTCTTTACACTATGCCACCCAATGAGTCTTACACTTGCTTTGTCATGTGCTTTTACAGAAATAACAGGTACTCGATAACTTTGCATTGTTTTATGTTTATTTTGTTTGCTTTATATTGTACTTCTGTGACCTGGATTTGCGATGAGAGGACTTGACTCTGTTCTATTATCTCTGGGTCCTTGAACAAATTACTTAACTTTTATGTGCCTCAACTTCCCCATATGAAAATAGAAGAAAGGGGTATGACCAGATCATCTCTAGGAACTCTCCAATTCTAAGTCCAATGATCAGATTCCTTCTCAATAAAGTGTTTAGAAAAAAAACCCATTAATAATGATGGGTCATGGCTATTGGATTCTGGTAAATTGTTTTAAAAAGCACAGGGCTGCGCCCATAGAAGGGGCTTGCAAAATGTTGATTAATGACTTGATTGGATGGTTCTCCTTTCTAGCCTGTGACTCCTCATCCCCTGGGCTGCAGGGCAGGCAGGAAGGTGAGTGATTGAGACTAACAGTTTTCATGATATGTCTGCTCCCAACCTTTCCACCATCAACTATGACATGTTTGTGCTGATTGGCATCCCTGGTCTGAAGGAGATGCATCTGTGGATCTCCATCCCCTTCTGCCTAACATACCTGGTTGCTGCCTCAGGAAATCTCATCCTGATTTTCACTGTGGCTGTTGAACATAGTCTTCATGAGCCCATGTACCTTTTCCTGTCCATACTGGCATTCTGGGACCTGATCCTATCTACTTCTACTGTGCCCAAGGCCCTGGCCATCTTCTGGATGGGTGACACAGCCATCCCCTTTGGGGGCTGTGTCACTCAGCTCTTCTTTATGCACTTTGCCTTTGTGGTGGAGTCAGGGATCCTGCTGGCCATGGCCTTTGGCCGCTATGTCGCCATCTGCTGCCCATTACGGTATACCACTATCCTCAACCATAGCGTCATTGGAAAAACTGGAGGCATTGTAGTGTTCAGGAGCTTTGCTACTATCTTCCCCATCGTCTTCCTGCTGAAACATTTGCCCTTCTGTCGTACCACATCATTGCCGACACATTCTGTGAACGTACTGGCCAAGCTGGCCTGTGCAGATATCACCATCAATATCTGGTATGGTATCTCTGTGCCCTTACTCAGTGTCATGCTCGCTGTGGTAGTCGTTGTTATCTCCTATATTCTTATCCTCCGGGCAGTCTTCAGGCTGCCTTCCCGGGATGCCCGGATCAAGGCACTGAGCACTTGTGGGTCCCATGTCTGTGTCATCCTCATGTTCTACCTGCCAGGAATTTTCGCTGTCATCGCTCAGCGCTTTGGCCGGAAAATCCCTAGGCATGTTCATATTCTACCGGCTAATCTTTACGCGCTTGTTCCTCCCATGATGAACCCAGTTATTTATGGGGTCAAGACCAAACAGATCAGGGAGCGTGTGGCCCTTTTGTTTTCACCAAAGGGGAAATGTTGTTGAAGGAGGATGGAATCATGATGGGAGGAGATCTTGTCCTGTCTTGAATAATGGTAGGGGAATAAACATGATTACTTTTCTTCTTAGCTTGGGACAAATTTCTGATTGGGACATAAATTGAATCCAAATTTCAGGCTCCCTTTTACTCATGATATTGTTGTCTTATACCATTGCATGTAATGACGTCTTTTGGTAAATATTCAGAGAATTCACTATTTGAATGAATCTTGTCATAAATCCATTGGTGAAGCAAAGAATCCTTTTGAAAAATGCATAACAATCTAGCCAAAAAAAAGAGCCACTCTTTCCCCCCAGGTTCACTCTGAAGTTTCTTGCCTTTGCTCATTCTTCTCCCTATGTCATGAATGTCTTGGAATGCCCTCTCCTTCTTAGTTGCGTTCCTATCTATCTTTTAATGCCTAACTCTTCCAAGAAAACTAATCCTGATCTCACTTCTTGGTAAAAACCTTGGCCCTCCCACTCTTTTGATCTCATCTAGCGTTTTGGGAGACAGAATTAATGAAATTCCTCTGGATTATTTTGTGTTATAGTTGTTAATATGTCTGTGTCATATCACTCATTAGAAGATAACCTCCATGAGGGCAAGTGTGCTATATTAGCTAAAGCTGGACTCTTCTCCAATGCCTAGTACAGTGCTTTATGACACATTATAAACACTTAATAAAGGTTGAATTTGTAAAGACTGTACAATGCTGGATAAGAAATTGGACTCTTTGAGGTAATTTCCTCTTCAATAAAAATATCTGTGTTGTCTGCTTCACAAGCTTTTTGTGAAAACCAGATGAGGAGAGAATGAATCCAAAAACTATATTAAATTAAATTTGAAACTACAAAAAGCTCTATCATGTTGTTTCTTATCATTGCTGTTGTTAAGGCTATTGTGATAACGATCACTGATTTTACATTGTAATTATGCCTATTTTCTCTTCCTGAAGGACTGTTAATACCTCCCATAGCAATGGCCAGGAGGGAGAACATCTTCCTTCTCTATTATCACATAAGAGTGTCTCTAATTCAGCCTGTAACAAGGTGAGGGAACTATCTAACCAAAATCTACATTAACATTGAAAGTGGCCAGGTAGCCTCTATTGAAGACCCTTAATAATATACCACTTTTCTCTTTTTTTTAAAAAATTGGGTGTCTTTTATTTTTATAGTTAACTTCATTTCCAAATATATGCATGCTCTTTTCTCATACCAGCAAGACATTTTATGCAAGATGTAATAAAGATTTTTTTTAAAAGAGGAAACGAAGGCCGTTCAGCACAATTAATATGTCAAATGTAACTGACAATGTATGTAGCATTACATACTCATAGTTCCCCACCTTTGAAGAGATATGAATAGGGTACATTTTCTCATCTCTTCTTTGGGGCTAAGTGCAGTTGTTATAATTATAGACTGGGATGCACTAACTTTTCAAGTAGGCTCTTCCTCTTTTGAATAGATTGAATTGTTGGAAAGTTTTCCTTACATCAATCTATAACCTTCTTGGAAATATTCTCCCATGGACCTTCTTCTTCAATCTAGATGAAGAAGACAGAATTTAATCTCTCTTTTACATGACAGCCCTTTAAATACTTGAAAACTGCTATCATATTTCCCCTAAATCTTCTCTTTTAAAGGGAAAACATCCTTTTATTTTATAAACCTTATTCTCACAGTATGGTGCTAAAATAATCAATCCGTATTCAATCCCATCCCTGTACAATTTATTTATCCCTTTGAAAAGCTTGCACATGTCCTTCCTGAGATGTGACAATTAGTTCCAATAACTAGTGCCTTCACATAAAATTGCCTTGTAAGTCAACCCAGAAGTAATCATAAGCATGTACAAAACTCTAGCTATGCTTTGACCAAGACAGAGTAAAGCAGACCTATCACCTTCCTTCTTTGTAATACTATACCTCTTCAATGTACTCCAAAATGACTGTAATGGCTTTTTTGTATGCTGTATCACTTATTGACTCAAAATGACTTTGCAAACAATTAACTATCCCCTTTCATGCACTCCCCTCTAGGGTTTGGAATATGATATTCCATAAGCGAAGGAGCTTGGATTATAATCAAGGATCAACTACCCAGCAAAACTCAGCATAGTCTTTTAGGGGAAGAGAGGGACATTCAATGAAATAGGGGACTTCCAATCTTCCTGATGAAAAGATCAGAGTCCAACAGAAAATTTGCTCTTCAAATACAAGACTCAAAAGAGGCATCAAAAAAGTAAACAGAAAAGAAAAAAAAAAACAAAAACAATATCTTATTCAATAAGGGCAAATTGTTTATGTCCCTAGAAAGGAAGATAACACTTATAACTCTTGAGAACTGTATCTTTTTAATGACATTTAAAATGGGGTTATACATAGACAGAGGACCAGGGTATAAATTGACTTTGATGTAATGATAAAAAATCTAAGTGGTGAAAAAGGATTGCACTGGGAGAATAGGAAAGGAGGAGGAAGAAAAGGGTAAATTACATCACATGAAAAGGCACAAAGACCTTTTACAGGAGAGAGAAAGAAGGGACGGAGATGGGCATTGTTTGAAGCTTTCTCTCATCAGATTTGGTTCAAGAGGGAACAACGTAATCAGTTAGGTATAGAAATCTAATTTACCCTATAGGAAGTAGGAGATGAAAGGGGAAGAAAAGGGAGGGGGTGATTAGAATAGAGGGAAGAATTAATAAGGGAAAAGGAGAAGGAAAGGGAGGGGGCTGATAGAAGGGAGGACAGATTGAGGGAGGCGGTGATCAAAAGCAAAATTCCAGTGAGGAGAAAAAGGGAGAAAGGATAGAGAAAAGCATAAATGCAGGGAAAACAAGGTATAGAGAAAGACAGTAATCATAACTGTGAATGTGAATGGGATGAACTCACCCATAAAACAGAAGTAAATAGCAGAATGGATTAGAAATCCCTAATCCTACCATATGCTGTTTACAAGAAATCTTTGAAGCACAGGGATACACACAGAGTAAAAGTAAAAGGCTAGAGCAGAAGATATTATACTTCAGCTGAAGTAAAAAAAAAAAAAAAAAGCAGGGGTAGCAATCCTGATCTCAGACAAAGCAACAATAGATCTAATTAAAAGAAATAAGCAAGGAAATTATATCCTGCTAAAAGGTACCATAGGCAATGAAGTAATGTCGTTACTAAACATATATACACCAAGTGGTATAGCATTCAAATTCTCAGAGAAGTTAAGGGCGTTACAGGAAGAAACAGATAACAAACTCTCCCCTTTTCAAGATCTTTTTTTTCACATTGTTGCCTGCTTCACCTTCCCCATTCTAAATATGTTCAATTTATTATTTGAACTCAACACGATAACAGGAATAGATCAGAGGAATTAGAATCAGAAAGACCTAGGCTCAAAACCTCATTCAGATACTTTTTAGTTGGGGTAAGCTGGCCAAGTTACTTCATCTTCCTCAGACTCATTTTCCTTATCTGTAAAAAATGTAAATTGAGAGGACTAGACTAGATGGCCTCCTTTCCAAATCTAGAGCTATA
>CM053588.1:78431252-78448230 GCA_028646515.1 Pseudochirops corinnae | reverse complement strand
CTGGTCTATGAACAACCACAAGCCCTCTTTCTGCCCTGGAACTGTAAATAGGATTCCCTCTCCACAGCCTCCACCAGCTTCCCCCACCAATGCTCCTCCTCACCCTAGGACCTCCACCCAGGGCTGTGACCCAGATCAGCCACTCAATTCCCCCTTGTCTGTAGACCAATAGAGATCCAGAGGTAGCTGCTGCTGTAGCAGTGGCTATTGCCATCCTGGGGCTATGTCTGGGGCCAGACCACTCACCTCTCTCACCCAGATGAGAGAGCTTTCCCACTGAACTTTGAAGCTATCTTTGGCAACTGTGGGGTGAGAAGTCTGGAAATCACCATAGTTGTCACTGATTCAGTGCCATGACACCTAGTCCAGTCTCATTTGTCCCAGCACACTAGGTAGTGTTGAACTCCAAGCCGGTGCAATAGATCCTTCCTGTTGGTCTTCCAGATTGTCTCGGGCTGGAAATCTGTTTCACTCTGTCATTTTGTAGTCTCCATTGCTCTAGAATATCTGTAGATTCATTTTTACAGATATTTTGAGGGGTTTGGAAGGAGAACTCAAGCACGTCCCTGCTTCTACTTCACCATCTTGGCTCCACCCTTTCTTTTATTACGAGAGGCAGTATTACTTACTGGATAGGGAGCCAGCCTTGGAAAGAAAGACCTGCATTCCAGTTCTATCCACTGGAACTTACTAGCCATGTGACCCTAAGCAAGTCATTTAACCTCTTGTTCCATTAGACCTCAGGTAATGTCAAACTCAAATAGAAAAAGAGTTACTAAGCTGTACATATGGGCTGCATATTGACTTAGAAAGCTACACATTAACTTTATGTCTTATTGTATTTTTATTTATTTTGCTAAATATTTCCCAATTACATTTTAATCTGGTTCAGCTGCACACTGGAATGTTGCCTGTTGCCATGCCAGTAGGTGAAATTTCGACATTTGTGCATTAGACTGTGAGACTATAGGCTACAAAGAAAGCATTGCTGTAGTATTGGTGGAGGAAGTTTGTTATCTCACCCGAGAGTTCCCTGTACCGATGAAAGCACAGGTATAGTACCTCACTCTAATTTGTATTATAGTTATTTGTAGAGATGTTTTATCCTGATACTAGACTGTAATCTACTTGAGGGCAGACAGCTTCATGGGCTCTACATGCTGTCATGGACATGGCAAATGCCTGTTGAATGGTGACTATTTCAATTTTTGCGTGTGCCTGTATGTATGTACACACACACACACACACACACACAGAGATATGCCAACATTTAATAAATGTGGTATTGACTTGGAGGAGGAGGGAGAATGATACAGGACATTTGAGAGGGCTCAGGGAAATCAGGACTGTGAAACAAAGTCTTCAGTGGACTCCAATTGTTCAGGTACAAATATCACAGAAGGGGAGTGTTACCTGAAAGAGAGACAGAACACTAAATAAACACATTTAAATGCTAAACATAAAAAATATACATATAAACACATATAACTGGTAAATGTGAACACATTATGTATACATGCATTGTACTGCTTTCTTCAGCCTAACTTCTTCATTTTGCCCACACTGCATTGCAAAACCGAGAGTTTCCCCCAGTGAAATTCCCTTATTCTATATCTCATCATGTCGGGACCTTACTATCTGCTCCTTCAATGGTGAACACTTTATATGGGGATATTTTAATCTTTTGAGATTTGATGATTGATACAGAATAGAAAAGAATACTAGCTAGTATATGCTTCTCTAGGAGAATCCTTGAAAAATATTCTTCCTAAGTTGCTTAACATAGAAGAGCAACTTAAATGGTGAAAATATCAGTTAAGGGTTTCTTGTGGCCTAACCAATTTCAGAAATACAATGGGATAAATAAGGACTTACCCTTGTAATCAAACTATAGGTCAACCATCTGCCTTCCCTAAAGTAACTCATGGTTGTGGGTCACTGCCCAGACTTCTGCCTAGCTGTGCTGAACCAATTGTGATGGTTTTCAAATTCCATTTATCACCCTGTGCTCAACCTCTCTATCTCAATAGAGAGATATAATGAGGTAGTTAGGTAAAAATGGGGATGAAGATGGGTTTAGGGATAAAATTTAAGATGGAAATGCAGATAAAAATAAGAATCAGCAAAGGTTTCAGCATGGATTAGAGTTGAAGATGATGATGTAGATGAGAACAGGATTGTTATGTTGATAGGTTTTGGAAAGAAATGAGGAATATGAGTATAGTGTTGGGATAGGAGTGAAGATGGGGATAGGTATAAAGATAAGGACTGTGTAAGGAAAATGATATTATTGAAATGAGGGTATGGATATGAATGTGACTTAGCATGGAATGGATATTAAGATAGGGTTGGTTTGAGTAGAGATAAAACTAGAGATAAGGGTAGGATTGGAGTGGTGGATAAATGTGGGGTGTCTTACTTTGTGAAGCAGATATACATAGGGTTAGATACTGAAACAGGATTAAGGAAACATGAATGGATCAGGCTTGAATTTGAATCAGGAGAGGCAATTGTGATGGTGGAGACAATTTTCTTGGATTAGGAGTCAACATTAGTGGTGTCAAATTCAAATGGAGATGGATCCCTGAACCCACATACTGACTTAGAAAACCATTTGTTACCCTATAGTGAGTTCCCTGAGGGTTGGCAGGATGGACTCACTCTCAGCAGCTAGGGGGAAGTTTGGAGGAGAGGTGGGTGCAGGTGATCTTAGCAAACCAATGTCTCAAGGTGACATTTCCCAGTTCTAATAAGTCATCTAAAAAAAGCTGTCATTATCAGTGAAGAGGGTATTAGAGAAAATACTTTCAATTGCACCACAAAATGAATCTTTGTGTACTCAAAAAAAGTCCTTGAATGATTTCCGAAGGAATTCCAAAGATTGTAAGAAGTTGTATTACAAGGAAAGGGACCTTCTGTGCATTGGGGAAAAATCCAGAGTGTTCCAAAGCATTCTCCTTATGAGAAAATAAAGGTCAGAGGTTTACTTGATGATAAATTTTCTGGCTTGGATAAGTAGGTGTTGGTAAAACTGAATGTTAGTTTGGAAACTAGCAGGACATATAAAGACCCCAAAAGTCACATTGGAATGCTGAATGAAAGGTCTTTTTTTGATCTAATAGTTCAGCAAATTGAGCACTTGAACAAAATATACAATACAGATATTCCTCTTGTTTTGATGAGCTCTTTTAACACTGAACACTTTTAACACTGAAGATGCCAAAAAATACTTCAGCACTACAGTTGTTATTGTGGGAAAATCTACACTTTTAATCAAAGCAGGGAACAAAAGATGTGTCTCTCTCAGGGGAAAATTCAAAAGCTTGGTATCTTCCAGGTCACTGTGATATTTACAACAGTTTCTACAATTCTGGTTTGCTTGATACACTTATAGGACAGGGAAAAGAATACATTTTCATGTTTGACATAGATAGTCATGTTGGATCTGTATGTTCTTAACCATGTTACGAATCCACCCAATAGAAAATGTTGCAAATTTGTCTTAGAAGTCATAAACAACACAAGGGTAGATGTGAAGGGTGGTATAGTCATACAAAATAAAGACAAACTCAGGTTGTTTGAAATTGCTCAAGTGTCAAAAACTCTTGTTCATGAATTTAAGTCTGTATCAAAATTCAAAATATTTAACAAAAGTAACCATGGATCTCTCTAGCAGCAATCAAAAAGCAGCAGGAGAAAAATGCCACTGATATAGAAAACATTGTTAATTGAAAGACCTTGTATATAGACACAAAATTTATTTAGTTGGAGACTGTGGTTGGAACTAGTATTAAAAGTTTTGAGAATTCTCGTCATTAATGTTCCCTAATGTTGTTTTTGGCTGGTTAAACTACATTCCGTCTCTTGTGATGTCAAATTTCTACAACCTTAACAGTGAGTGAAATGTGAGAGTTTCCTACTGTGCCCTTGGTTAAATTAGGAAGCTCTTTCATCAAGGTAATATTTTAAAAATAAATATCATGTTGATTCTATGGTTGAAACTGCATGTAACAGAAAAAAACAAAGAAAACCACAAATTAACATTATCTATGTTGTATTATAATTTATTTTGTTAAACATTTCATGATTATATTTTAATCTAGGCCATCTTATTTTCAGGCAGCTTAGATCGACAAGTCACAACTTTTACACATTTGGTCAAGATGATTCTAGATTTGCTGGCTTCCATCTTGATCATTTCCCCAACTGTGAAAACATCTGGAGAGCCCCTTCCCAAATCTGTTTGGTTCTTACACCATAAATGACAGGATTGAGCATGGGTGGGATAACAACATAGAGGTTGGCTAGGAGAATATGGACATAATGGGGAATACTTTTCCTACCAAAGCGGTAGGCAAAGACAGAGAATAGAGCAGGGATGTAGAAAAGCAGTATCACACAAATATGAGAGCCACATGTTCCCAGTGCTTTGCTCTGAGCTTCATGTGAGGGAAGATGGAAGACAGTACGTAGGATGAGTATGTAGGAGACAGCAATAAGAATGATATCTAGTCCTGTGGAGAGCAAAGCAGCTGCCAAACCATACCAGACATTGACAGAGATATCAGCACAGGACAGCTGGGCAATGCCCATGTGCTCACAGAATGTATGTGAAATTATATTGGTCTGGCAATAGGGTAACCTTTTGAGGAGGAAGATAGATGGGAATATAATGCAGAAGCTGCGTGTAAGTGTTACCCCAGCTATCTTTTTGATGATGGTGGGAGTAAGGATAGTGTTATAGTGTAAGGGTGAGCAGATGGCCACATAGCGGTCAAAAGCCATGGCCAGCAGGATGGCTGAGTCAGCCACAAACAGAAAGTGGACACAGAACATCTGGGTGAGACATGCATCAAAGGAGATGGCTTGGGTCCCCAACCAGAAGATGGTCAGAGCCTTGGGCATGGTGGAAGTAGAGCAAGATATCAGCACTGGCCAGCATGGAAAGGAAGAGGTACATGGGTTCATGGAGGTTCCTCTGGGAGATGATTACACTGATCAGGATGCTATTTCCTACCAAGGCCGCCACATACATGATGCAGAAAGGGATAGAAAGCCAATTGTGCAGGTGCTCCAGACCTGGGATTCCAGTGAGAAGGCAGCCAGCAAGGCGAGTGTCAGTGATATTCAGAGGAGGCATTGTGCCTTTTACAGCTTTGGAGGTGGGGGCCTTATTATTTTATAGATGTGTTATCTGCATGAGAGAAGAAAACTAGGAAATTAGTTTTGGGCTTTGGTAAAAGCTATGGAGTCTTCAAAGTCAAATTCTGGTTATAACTACAGATACCTACAGAATGTTAAGGACAGCATCTTTGACCATTTGGCAAATGGAGAACTTCTTATTACTGAGTTTTACTTGAGAATGAGGCAAGTGGTTGAGAGAGACCAACACAGACACAGTCACCCACCACCACCATTTGATTAAGCATTTAGTATGTGCAAGGTACTCTATAGACAATAACCTGAAACAAACAAAACATCCCCTCGAGGGGCTTGCATTCTGCTGGGGGTTGGGAGGAAGGAACATGTGTATACCCAGAAGTACATATATATTTATATAACAGTCCATTGATATAAATGCCTGTATATTAAACATAGATCTATATAATACCAGCATATGCAGTCATTCATGCATTTACAATAACATGCACAAACACAGACTCAATGTGAGTATTTCCCATTATCGGAAGTTTTTAAGTACAATCTCGATGGCCACTTTACACAAATATAGAGAAAATTGGAAGGATAAATTTGATGACCTTTAATATTCCTTCTGCCTCCCAGAGACTATAGATCTATTTTTCAAAACATTGAAATTCTAAATGAAAATCCAGGTATCATTGCCATCTGACAATCTATCTTTTTCCTTGATTATACAGACCTCCATCAACTCTCCATGTAGGCCAACCACTACGATAGTTATTTTGGGGACTTCATCACCCTGGTGCAACAGAACTTTCCTGCCATTCTTATTAGTTGTTGTGGGCTGGAAATTTGTTTTAGTCCATCTTTTTT
The DNA here is from genome assembly GCA_028646515.1 of Pseudochirops corinnae. Taxonomy (NCBI): domain Eukaryota; kingdom Metazoa; phylum Chordata; class Mammalia; order Diprotodontia; family Pseudocheiridae; genus Pseudochirops; species Pseudochirops corinnae. The sequence goes on along the minus strand of CM053588.1, from coordinate 78,442,215 downwards.
GTGGGACCTTGCTTTCTAGAATTTGTTTAGAGTCAGTATTTAAGGGTATTTTGGCGATCTGGGGGAGAGCTCGGCAAGTCCCTGTCTTTAATCTGTCATTTAGGCCTTGCCTCCCTTTCCCATTTCTCAAAACAATAGAATTTTCTGTTTAATTTTTGTCTTTGCATGTCTAGTGCCTGATACCTAGTTGACACTTAATAAAAGCTTGGTGGTTGATGGCGTTCACAGATGAATGAAGACAGAAGAAATGAAAGTTAACTTTCAAGTTCTGAATGCATCAGATAACAGAGAATATAGAATAAAGTTTTATGCGGTTTCTCTTGGCTGCATTTGAAACCATACCCAACCTGATTTCCAAGTGAGGAGCTTGAATTCTGATCCTTTATACTTCTCTTTCTTTAAAACAGTGGTTTCTCAACCTTCCTAATTCCGAGACCCTTCAATACAAATATGTGAGTGTATCTGTATGTGGGTTGACCCGTCTGGAGATGGATGGAGGAGCAGTTATTTTCCGATGGTCTTAGGGCACCCCTGTGACCCCTGTGAAAGGGTCATTCGATCTCCAAACGGGGATGAGGTTGAGAACCACCGCTTTAAAACATGTCTATGCAACCTGATTCCCTGAACATTTAACTAGGTAAATGTAACTATTTCATGGATGTTCTTAGGTTGTGAAGCATTGCTGAAGTCCTGCAGCTCAGAGGAACTGCTTTGTAATAGGTTCTTCCTGTCTGACTTCAAAAGGAACACCCCTCCTCTTCTCCAGGTTCTCAGTTTCTTGTGATCCCATAATATTTTTCCCATAATGGCCCATCCAGACCTCCTCTATTTAGTACTAAAATACCTGGTTGCCCTTATTCAAGAAATGTGATCAGTACAAGCTCTCATCATCCCTCTTTCTCTGCCTCAGGGTATCTCTAGGTCACACTTTTGGCCTTTGCCTCCTATCTCAGAGAAAGAGTTTCCTTTGTCTATATTTCCAAGGCAAAATGCCACCCCCACTCCCATACACATTCTCATTCCTCCAGTTTCTACCAGAACATTATACCTATACTTAAAGCCATAGGCCCTCACATGCCACAATAGATGTATTCTCTTTTTCTCCATATTCTTCTTAACTGTTTTGTCCATAAATATTCACCAGCCTTGAGGGATCATTTCTTTGATATTAAGGACCTTTACATAATGCTTACATGTTTTCAGATTACTTTATGTATATTATTTAATTTTTCCCACAAAACATCACTGTGGAGTTGTTATCATCCTCAATTTCCAGATGAGGAAACTGAGATCCAGAGAGATTAGATAATTTGCTCATATTTAAAATCAGAAGAGAGATTTAACTCCAGGTAGATGGACTGATTTCTTACTCTTATTCGAGCACTGTACCCATGATGACATATGGCATCCTCTCTTATTGATACTGCTATATCTTCCTAGTCTCTTTAGCTAGAAATCACAGTCATCTTCCACATATATTCCCATGACCTGAGTACTCTAATGAACCACTCCCCCTTTCCTTTATTGACCTGTTTCCTCTCACCTATTCCTCCATTCCCAAACTGATCACTTCACAAACCCACTACACCTTTAGTACTTACCCTAGCCTCATACTGAGCAATTATTCCTAATTAGTTTCTCATGATTTTTTGGTATACACTCTTCTTCTTCTTCTTTCAATGCTACAGTTCCTTTCCACATCATTTCCCCTCAACTTTCCATTCCCCAGCACAATAATCAGAATGTCTCATCTCAGTCAGACATATTATTCTCTACTTATATCAGAAGACCTAGAATGGAATCTTGTCACTGCCTTTTACAAACCTCTCTGGCCCTCCATTTTCTCATCTTATAAATGAGAGATTTGTATTATGTGATCTATAATGTCTCTTCCAGCTCAAAAATCCTATGAGCCTGCAATACACATATGCTATATGCTTTCTTCCTCACAGAGACCATGCTCTGTCTATGACACACTCTCCCACCTTTTCTGCCAAACCACACACCTCCTTTCCTTAATTAAAACTGGCGCAGGTGCTCCTCCTTCAGGAAGCTTTTCTAGATTCTGTTTCTTCTTTCAAGACCTCTCCTAACTGTCCATTGAACATTCAGCTGTCTGCATCCTTATTATTCAGGTTATGTTCCAGGCCTTAAGATACTCTTATATGCCTGCATTTTTTCTTCCCCAGGAACAAGATGCCAGGTTCCTCCTCCCACTGGGTACTTTCACTTTCACCCTCATTGCTCATCACAGTGTGCTCTCTCTAATCCACATTCCACCTGGGCTTTGATAGACTGTGTCAATCCCAAAGACAAATGGACAGCTATTACATGTTCCTCCAATGGAAGGATGGTCATGTCTGGAGATCTCAGCCACACCAGCCCCTTTTCTCCATTATTCATTTTTCCTGATCCTTGCAGGACTTCCAGAAAGTCCTAGAGTACCCATGATCAACCATTGCCCCTGCCCTTTCAACTTTTCCCTTTAAGTCTCGCTTCCAGGACTCTGCTCAAACCATTTGTTTCTCCTGTTCTCCATTCATTCTTCCTCTACTCTGCCCTCTCTCATATCTGTCTTAAAACAGCCTTTCCTTTCCCTCTGTATTTTCTTACTTCAGAGGTCCTATTTGTTGATAGACTTGAACTATGTACCAAAAGAAAGAATTAATATGAGAGGAATAAAGAAAATTCTTACATTTAGATCAGGACTGCCCTTAGACCTTTTTTATATTCCCAGTGCTGAAAATGGTCACTAGCATATGGTAGGCATTTAACAAAAGCATGCTGATTGATGGTTGGAGTGGACAACAGTCCATAACAGTCCAAAATAACTAGAGTTTTTCATAAAGGAACCGTCACAAATGTAGTTTTGTGCTATTTTTGATTAGTTCATAGAATCACAGAGCTAGATCTGAAAAGGACCTTGGAAGCCTTCTAGTTCAACCTCTTTTGCAGATGAGGCAACTGAGGCCCATTAAGGTTAAATGCCTACCTCAATGTCATAATGCAATAAATGACAAAGACAAGATTTGAAACTAAGTCCTTTGCCACCAAAGCCAGGGTTCCTTTCTCTGTTTCAGGCTTTGGGTATCTATATAAGGCTTTTGAAGTGCTTTACATACATTATCTCATTTAGTTTAGTGTCCTTTTGAAAACTCAACGTTAGAAAATAGTGTGACATGGCACTTATCTTAGTCTGTATTAAGTGAGGCATAGAACTTAGAATGAGGGAGGGCACTGGAATTGAAGATTGAACAGGAGATAGCAGATTAAATACAATGACATCTTTTTGGTCCTGGAAGGTAGATGTAGAAACATTTCCCTCTTCTCAGGAGAAAGATAGGAGTCTAAGGGAATGGAATTTCATGGTTAAGGGGTACTATGATTATGGGCCTCTATGTTAAGAAGGCCTGAGCTAAAATTCTGCTTTATATTTACCAGGTGCTTGTATCTGGTCTTAGTCACTAAACCTCTGTTTTGCCTAAATTTACTGTCTTGGTTTTCTCTTCCTTATTATTCATTCATTCATTCAATTTTGGCAATTTGAACAGCATTTATTTGAATACACAAGTAGGGAAATAGTTACTATTCCTGAGTGTTATATGCAAAAGTGTCAACCAATACAAAACTAATACGTTTCAATGAAGTGGTTCAAAAAAGTAAGGTAGATACGCTGGTTCCCAGCTTATAGGGAACATTATGTAGATAATATAGTTATATTTGAATAAACAGTGTAAACTTTCATTTTAAGGCAGCTGCTACTGATGCTGCTCACAGACATAGCTCCTCACCCATTAAAGAAAGAGGTAGGTTAACACTTTAAAATAAGAGGGGGAGAGGGAAACCACAGCATTATCTGATCAAAATGATGTGTCAAAATATTTTCTTTTTCACATGAAAGACAAAGTTTTACTGATTTTGAGGATAAATCGATATAATGCTTGTAAAACACTTTGAAAACCTTAAAGTACTATTATATAAAGGATATTTAATATTATTAATATATGTAATGACTGGGTTTTTCCTTTCTTACATGTGAGGGTTTGAGGCATATTAAGCATATCAGGAAATGACTACAGTGTAAGGACAAGGCAGTAAGAATTTTTTTTTAAAGAGTGACCAAGGGAGATAAAGAGAAAGAAATAAAGTTCTTGACAAATGTCAGGGAGGGTTATTGCCTAGATTAGAACACAAACACTCTTTTTTAATGGAAAAGATGGAGAGAAAATGAAGTTGGGAAGAAATCTTTAACACAAATTTCATTTCCCCCCTATAATCTCCATCAAGTGCTATCTCTCAAAGACACAAGATGGAGATAAGGTTAAGGTTTGAGCTAGTTTGTCCCAGAGAACAGAAATATGAACAATGGGGTGAAAATTGTAGAAAACTAGATTTTAGCTCAATTTATGGGAAAAAATTCCTAATAATTAGAATTGATCAAAAGTAGAATGCCATGTCATTTCCTCTCCCAACTCAGTGACTCTTCACTGTCTGTCTCCCATACCAGCATTGTTCTGCTTCCTTACCTTCAGCTCCTGGCTTTCTTGATCTTCGTCAGCATTAAGTGAGACATAATGCTTAGATTGCCTAGATAAAACATAACTGAGCACAGAAGTGGACGCAGTTTCTTGTTCAACTGCTCATTACTATTATATGGTCACAAGATATAACAAAGGAATCTTGTCCTAAATGACTAATAACATTCTGATTTCTATATTCCTATGTATATTTTACATTTACATTTTATATGGGAATTACCAGGTTTTCCCTCACTCACACATCCATCTGTTCTAAACTTCATGATTTCCTTAATATTTGGACTCATTTCTGATGAAACCATGGTTTTGGAAATTCTCTTCCTCCAACTTTCTACCTCCTGGATTTCTTCCAATTCTAGCTAAAATCCCACCTTCTACAAGAAGCCTTTTCCCTGTGCCCCTTCTCTCTAAGACCATCTCCAATTTATCCAGTACATCTCTTGATTGTACACATAATTTACGTGTCGTCTACCCCATTACACCATTAAGTCCTTGAGAGCAGAGATTGTTGCTTTTCTTTGTGCCCCCACTGTTAAACATTGTGTCTGGCATGTAATAGACACTTAATAACTGCCTGCTAGGTACCTAAATATGCTTAAACATAAACACAAAGACATATATATCCTAGAAACATATATATGTACATCTATAGAGACAGGATTATTCACACATGCATGTATATACATATGCATATGTTTGTATACATATTGTAATATCTACTTTGTTCATAGTAAATGCTTAACAATATTTTACTACTCATTTATTCAAATATTTTTTACTATTCCCTTTTACCATCTATTGATTTTTACCATCCTTTTACCATTCATAATGTTCTTTCATACATCAAAAGATTCATAATTTTGTTGGTATGTATAGTCCCTCCAGTGATGCAGAGTTCAACCTCTCTCTGGTGTTGAGCTGAACATTCTTGGGAAGACTGGTTCTCAGACCATCAAAAAAAAGCATTGTTCATTTTTTGGGGTCATTCTGGTAGACTTTTCCACTTGATAGGAATTTCCAGGACTTGTACTCCACTGGAATATACTTAAAGAACCCAAGCCCACATATATACCTTCCTGAAGAATAAAATATACATTCTCTAGCTTCACATTCAAGGCCTTATGGGAACCTAGTGGGTTGCTGATGGATGCCAATGATGCATAGATCACAGAAGCATTGTCATCACAGAATCTTAGAGTTCAAATTATCTCAGAAAGAAGATTGCTCTTCTTTGATCATTCTGATAAATATAAAGAAACTGAGTGCTGAAATAGAAATGATGAGGAACCTTGGAAGTAAGTGATGATTCTATTTTCTTAGGGTTTATGATAGATAAGGGGAAGAAAGTATGGTCTTACAGAGACTATAGGAGCTCCGAGAACAGATTTAAAAGAATTAGAGAAAGGGAATGAGTGAAAGCGGAAAAAAGAGAGAAAGCAGTTTTGAAGAGAGTAGAAGATAGAGACTAAATCTGGACTAAATCTGGGTTTGAATCTCTACTTTGATATCCTGTGACTTTGAGCAAACCAATTCAATACTCTGGATATTTATTTACAGAAATGAGGCCATTGGACAAGATATTTAAGCCCTCTTGCAGCTCTCAATATTATAATCCTGGTAATTTCGTGGTCTAAAATTCAATAGGGGAAAATTTAGCTCATAGAAGGGGTAGCTCATATGTCAATTATTTTAATAAGGAGTAATGTAAAAGAAGTTGTTTAGTGCAACTGCTATGATTGTATGGGAAGCTAGCATGAGTCTCCCTAAATTTTCAAAAGCAATGCATAGGAGAGAGAAACAGAGGGAGTTAATTAAGTGAAAATATGAGAGGACACAGTGAGACAGAAATAGTGTCAAGAAACCTAAAACTCCTAAGGCAGTTGATGAACACTGAGGGCAACTGAAACAGAACTTAATGGGAGCCAGGAGACAGATTACAAGTGGCAGAAAAATGTTGCTTGATTTGAACAGACTGTGACAATGGACATGAAAGAGAAGGAAGAACTATTCATTTCTTATCTCTTATAGATACATACAAAACAGACAATCAGCTCAGGTATTAAGAACGCCTTTCTAGATCTTTGTTTTCTGGTTCATCTTCATTCTACTACATAAGATATTTTTTAAAAAAATACCTGGAGAAGTTGATATTGTGGGAGTTCTAACCTCTGTCTGAAACAAAGAACTATTTGGGGATATCAGATACTCAGTGATTCCAATAATTATTTATTCTGTATCATGGTTTTTGTTCCTTTTTGGATCTAAGGAGTTCTACCCCTTTCCATGTCCTCTTCTCAAAATTCAGTCCATCTTCACCCTCCTTACAATCCAGAGAATGACACTCACCTGTCTTTGTGGTGCTTAGCGTATATAGAGAGGCAGTTAGTAATGGGATCAGGTAACACAGAGAGAACATAGGTTGGATGCACACTGATAGGTGGTGATGGACAGATAACTTGGAGAAATGAATGTAAGGCAGAAGATAGACTCATAATGAGAAAGAAAGCCATGTCCATTTATCCTTCCTATGGAAAACCTTTGGGAGCAGAGCACTCAGAGCCAGCAAGGCTTCTGAGTCCCCAGTGCCCAGGACCAGATTTGAAGTCAAATTATTGTAGACCTTAGGCTACCAAGGGAGACTGAGAACACCTTCACATTGTCTTTCTTAATGTATTCCAAGACAATAACTTTCTTGGACTCCACAATTTTGTTACATACTCTTTCTTGTATTGATCTTGTAGTCCATTTAAACCTCTCCTTTTAATTTAAACAATTGCCCAACCAAGCTTGTGTCACTTTGAACTTGTGAAGTTGGTTCTTTTGAAGCAAAGGATAAAAATGTACAATTACTCTAATTAAACATGATCATGTTCAATTCAGCACAAGGGAGTATTCTGTCCAGATATTTTTTAACCTTGATACATTCCATATTTTAAGTAACATTCCCAATTTTATACTATTGTCAAAGTTGATGAACATGTCAAACTTTTTTCCAAGTTACTAATAAAAAATGTTGCGGGGTCGAGCAGAGATCCATAGAGATTCACTTTCAAGTCGCTATTGAAACAATTACTACTTTTAAAAAATATTCGACCATTAAAATCAGATCTTAGAAAGGTTTCATTTCTAATATAATGACTTTATTCAAATTTACAAGAATAAGAGCCTCTCCCTATTTGATAGTTAAAGTATATGAACAGACAAGTTTTAGAGGAAGAAATTCAAGTTATCAATAACCTTACTAAAATGCTTTAAACCACTAATAATTAGAGAGATACAAATGAAAACAATTCTAAGATTCTACCTAACACTCCTCAGATTGGCAAAGTGGACAAAAAATAGAATGACAAATGCTGGAGGGACAGGGGGAAACAGGCACTTTTAACACACTATTGGTGAAGCTGTGACTCACAGTTCCAGAAGACTCATGGAGAAGCAGACTATCTACCTACTGACTGACGATGGCATCGGAAACAGAGATTGTGAAGAAATTAATTTGGACAGGGCAGATGTGGGAACTTATTTTTATGGCTAGGGGTTGGTTTTTTGTTTGTTCTGCTTTTGCTTTCTTAGCAGGAAAATAGAGAGAGAAAAAGAGAACATCTTCATTTGAAAAAAAAAAAAAGAAACATATCAAAAGATCAAAAAGCCCCTTTTGTTGTCCTTAGATTTTCTCATTAGTTCACACTCAGTCTAAATTTTACTATATTTTATGCTATTTTTTCAGAACCATACATGTTTTTATACTCATTTTGAGTTCATGTTCTTATTCAAATCATTAATAGGTGGTCTTTGCTTCATGTTAGCTGGCAGGCTCCCTGTGTATCCACATTAATGGTCTCTTTAAACCCAATTTTTCCTTATCAGAAATGGGTAGAGGGTCTAGCATGAATTTATTTCGTTCAAGTATCAATTAAAATCCCATATACTACAATGATTTCCTTAATGCTAGTGCTTTCTCTCTATTGATTATCTCAATTTGTGTTTGTTAACAGTGATTTTCATGTTGTTCTCCCCACTACTCCCCCTTTGCTGTGAGATGCTTGAGGGAAGGAACTATCTTTTGCCTTTTTTGAATTCCTAGAACTTAGCACAGTATCTAGTACATAGTAGGCACCTAATAGATAATATGGATAATAATATTCATGCAGAATGAAAATGTTTTTCAATCACACACTGGTGAATTGGGGTGTCATACATTCATAATCACTACCTTTTGAAATTCTTTAGGGCTAGGGATTTTTTTTTTGTCTTTTTTTTGGAGGGGGAAAAGGCAGGACAATTGGGATTAAGTGACATGCCCAAGGTCACACACCTAGTAAGTGTTAAGTGACTGAGGCTGGATTTGAACTCAGTTCCTCCTGACTCCAGGCTGGTTCTCTATTTACTGCACCACTTAGCCATCCCCTAAAGCTATTGTTTATAATGTCCCTTGTTGCTTCTGGAGAGGGACAGTGGCTGATTTGCTAGCTTGATTGAAAGGTAATATGATAATACAGATAGAAAATAATAATAATAGCTTCTACATGTATGTATTTGTATACATACGTATCACTTAAAGGTTTCCAAAGCTCTTTAAATATGTTAACTCATCAGATCCTCACAATAATTCCATTAATTGGTGCTATTATGCCTCCTTGAAAGATGAGGAAACTGAGTCAGAGAGAAGTTCAACAATTTGCCCCTAGGCATACAACCAGTAAGTGTCTGAATCAGGACTTGAACTCAGGTTCTCCTCGTGTAAATCCCAAACCACCTAGGTGCCTCACTAGAGGTAGCCATGGTCAGAAGACCCAGGTTTGAATTGGAAACTTAGTAGATGTGTAACCCTGTCAAGGCATTTAACTTTTCTGGACTTCAGTGTCCTCATGTTTAAAATGAGTGAATTGGCATCTATAAAGGCTTGGTCTCTTCCCGCTCTAAATTATGATCCATTTATGATCCAAAATGCTATAACCTCTCAAGAGAAATGAAATTTTCATACATCAAGGGGAAATACACAATGATTCTTTTATTTTCAAGCAACTGCTTTATTCATGGACCTGAATCTTTTTCTTTCTGTCCTTTTTTGGCATTTAGAATGACAGAATTAGGAGGGGACCTTAAGGAAGAGACTCTTGAAAGTCTGGATGAACAAACTTCCAAAGGGAAAGTGTCTAGAGTCCTATTCTAACAGCTGAGTTTTTATTCTCTGAAACTAAAGACCAAGTGAATATAGCATCACATTTCATTCAAATTAATTGGGCTTCAAATGTGCGATATTGTGCTATCTTTATATATCTTAATATGTAATTTTGAGCTTTCTTTCTTTTTTCTTCTCTGACTGATGATTGATCCCCAAATCACCTCTCTGGAAAGCATTTATTTCTAAGTGACAGGGAAAAGAGGCAGGCTACTCTAATCACTTGTTTTGATTTCAGCAAGTCACAACTTCACAATACATACTGCTCAAGCGCAAATAAGGTCTCTCTCTCCTGATCACAAGCAATCTTGTCCTTATCCTTGAGAATAAATCATCTTTCCCGATTTCTTTGTTATTGTTTTCCTATCTCTGTTCTGCTCATTCCTTGTACTACAGTTACACTCAAATGTTATATCAATAGGAATCAGCATGGATTTCTTTCTTTTTTTAAGAAAAATGTCACAAAACGAATTTTCTTTTAAAGATTTCCCTCAACTCTTTCCAATTCCCCTTCCAATAGTCAGTTATCACTCTGTTCACTTTGGAGAAAATAGGAGCAGAATCTTTTCACGAATTTGCTTTGTCTTCACTCCATAGACAATGGGGTTGAGAGCTGGTGGAATGGCAACATAAAAGTTGGCAAATAGAATGAGCACATGACGAGGGACATTGTGTCCAAAGCGATGGGCAAGAATAGAGAAGAAGGCTGGAGTATAGAGCATAAGGATGACACAGATGTGAGACCCACAGGTTCCAAGAGCCTTCTGGCGGGCACCTTCAGAAGGAAGGTGGAAGACAACCCTCAGTATGAGAGTGTAAGAAACAGCAATAAGGACAATATCAGAGAGCACAGTCATAATGGGCACAGCAAAACCATACCAGATGTTGATGGAGATGTCAGCACAGGAGAGTCGGGCCACCCCTATGTGTTCACAATATGTGTGGGGGATGATGTGTGTCCGGCAGAAGGGCAGTCGCTTTAGTAAGAAAACAACTGGAAAGATGACACAGAAGCTCCTGATGATGATTCCCACCATGATCTTGATGATGACCTGGTGGGTCAGGATGGTGGTGTATCTCAGTGGGGAGCATATGGCCACATAGCGGTCGAATGCCATGGCCAGTAGTATTGCAGAATCCATAACAAAGCTGAAATGGAGGAAGAACATCTGGGTGAGGCAGCCTGAGAAGGCAATTTTCTTGTCACCAAACCAGAGATTACTGAGCAATTTGGGCACTGTGG
>CM053588.1:78414406-78429406 GCA_028646515.1 Pseudochirops corinnae | reverse complement strand
GTCAACAGACATGCTCTGATTTAAATGTAAGACTTTTCTTTATGCCTCTCATATTACTTCTTTCTTTTGGTAAATAGTTCAGGTCCATCAACAAGTAGGACAGAGCTGGAACTACAGAGAAAGTGAAGGAGGTTTGATGACAAGTATGAGAGAGGTGAGAGTAGAAGAAGAAGGAAAGGACAACAGGGAAAATAAATGGTCTGAGCAGTATCCTGGAAGTGGGCCTCACAGGTAAACATGAAAAGGGCAGGGACAAAGGTTGATGGTAGACACTCTAGAATTCTCTGGAAGTCCTGCAAGGATTAAAAATGAATAATGGAGAAAAGGGGCTAGTGAGACTGTGATCTTTAGGCAGAGTCATCCTTCCCTTGGAGCAGCGTTTCTCAACTTGTGGGTCACATCCCCTTTGGGGATCAAATGTGTGGAAATATGTGTTTTCCGAAGGTCTTAGGACCCGAGACATTACTCCTCTATGCGTTTCCAGGCTGATCCTCCCACATGCAGATATGCCCACGTGTGAGTATTAAAGGGTTGCAGCATCTGGAAGGTTGAGAACCACTGCCTTGGAGGAACATGGAATTGCTGTCCATTTGTTTTTGGGACTGACACAGTCTGTCAAAACCCAAGTGGAATATGGATTAGAGAGAGCACACTTTGATGAGCACTGACATGTGAGAAAAGTGGAAGTACCCAGAGGGAGAAGGAACCCAGGATCTTGTTCTTGGGGAAGAAAATATGCTGGCATATCGAGTATCTGAAGACCAGGATCCTGACCTGAAAAATAATGATATAGAGAACCAAATGCTAAATGGACAGCTAGGAGAGATCTTGAAATAAGGAACAGAATCTACAAAAACTTCATTAATCTGTCTTACTGGATCAGTCTTACTTAAGTAAGGGAGGTATGTGGTTTGTGAGAAAAGGTGTCAGAGGGAATGATGGATAGAGTATGGTCTCTATGAAGAAGAGGTAAATAATGGGGTGTGGTAAGGGAGAGGTAGGAGTCAAAGATGACTGTGACTCCAAGCTCAAGAGACTGAAAAGATGACAAGAGAGGAGGCCGTGTGTCCTCATGGACAGAGAATAAGAGCAAGAAATCAGTCCATCTACCTGGAATCAAATGCCTCTTGTGATTTCAAAGGTGAGCAAGTTATCTAATCTTTTTGAATCTCAGTTTCCTCCTCTAGAAATTGAGGATAATAACAATCAGCGTAAAAATATCACAGTGCTCTCTTAGGGAAAAATGAAATGATGTACATAAAACAATTTGAAACCTTGAAAGTGCTATATAAATGTCATGGTGGTAAAGCGAACGATCTCTGAAGCTTGGTGCATGTTTGTGGACAAAGGATGTAAAAAGAATATGGAGAAAAAGAGACTATTTCTACTGTGGTGTGTGAGGACCTGTGGCTTTATCTACAGGTGTAAAGTCCAGGAAGAATCTGGAGGAATGAGAATGATTAGGAATCCAGATAGGAATGCAAATCCAATGTTGTGAGAATACGGGTGACATTTTGCCTTGGCAATATAGACTATGGAAACTTTTTCTGAGAGATATGAGGAAAGGGAGAAAAGGTTGATCTAGAGATACACAGAGACAGAGAAGAAGGGTGATGTGAGTTTGCACTGATTAGATTTCTTGAATAAACTCAAGCAGAGATTTTTAGTACTAAACAGAGAAGGACTGGATAAGCCATTGTGGAAAAATCCTATGCGAGCACAAGAAACTGAGAACCTGGGGAACAGAAGGAGGTTCCTTTTGAAGTCAGAGAGGAGGAAATTATTGTAAAACACATCATCTCAGTTCTGGGACTTCAGGAATGCTTTACAACCTAAGAACATCGATGGAATAATTTTCTATACTTAGTTTAAGATCCAGGGAATCAGGAGGCGAAAGCACATTTTAAAGAAAGAAAAATATAAAGGGGCAGGTTACCAGTTGCTGTCTTGGTAATCAGCCTCAGTATTGTTTCAAGTGCAGCCAAGAGAAACTGCATAAAATTTTATTCAATATTCCTTGTTCTCTGTTGCATTCAGAACTTGAAAGGTACTTTCATTTCCTCTGTCAGCCCCATCAACCACCAAGTCAGTATAATTCAATACAACCTAAGAAGCATTTATTAAGTGTTAACTATGTGTCAGGCACTAGACATGGAAAGACAAAAATTAAACAGTCGATCCTATTGTTTTGAAAAATGAGAAGGGGAGATGATGCCAAAATGGTGGAGCAAAGATAGGAACTTGCCTGAGCTCTCCTCCAAGCCTCACCAAACACCTTTAAATAATGACTCTAAACAAATTCTAGAGCAGCAGAACTTTCAAAAAAGAAGGATTAAAACAAATTTCCTGCCAAAGACAACTTAAAAGAATGACAGGAAAGGTCTGTTTCACCAGGGTGATGAAGTCCCCAAAATGGCTATTCTATTGGCTCACTGACATGGAGAATTGATGAAGGTTTATAGAATTGAGGAAAAAGATGAATTATCAGGTGGCAATGTCATCTGGCTTTTCACTTTGAATGTTAATATTATGAAAAATAGAACCATAGACTCTGGGAGGTAGATGGAATATTTAAGGTCATCAAATTTATCCTTCCACCCAGGACAGTCATTTTCTCTATATTTCTGTAAGGTAGCCATCAAGATTGTACTCAAACACTTCCTATAATGGGAATTACACACATTGTGTCTATGTTTCTGTATGCTATTTTAAATGTATGAGTGATGGCATGTGAGAGGATGTTTATATGACATAGATCTTTGTTTAATATACAAAGTATATGATGTATATATATGCATATCAGTGTACTATTACATAAATATATATGTATTTCTGAATATACACAAGTTTACATTCCTCCTACTCCCAGCAGAAAGCAAGCTCCTTGAGTGGTTACTTCACTTGTTTCATTGTATTGTCTGTACAGTACATTGAATATAATAAAAGCTTAATAAAATGGTGGTGGTGATTGAGTGTGTCTCTGTTGTTCTCTTTCAATCATGTGCCTCATTCTCCAGTAAAATTCAATCATAGGAAGACATGATGGGACTATTGGCACTGGAGGTCTTCAAGTGAAGGTTGGATAACCACTCTTTGAAATGTTGTAGAGCACATTCTGTGCAGGTACAAGTTGACTTTACTGGTTTCTGAAGTCCTTTCCAACTGTGGGTTTACAGGGTTGTGTTCTATCTTGAATCCTTCTTTCTTCAGCTTCAGCTTATCCTTCTTCCCAAGGGCCAAGTGTAAGGGGAGGAAAAGAAGAGCAAAAATGCATTGATGAAAAGCTAGAGGCAGAAAAGCTAGACAACTGGCGTTGAAGCCTGGGGCAAAGTCCCCCTTCTGACACATAATTTCTGTGAACACGGACAAGTCATTTCACTCTAAGCGCCTACAGGATTCTGTAAGTTGTAGAGAAGCAGTCTTTGTGTATTCACATAGGAAGTTCCTTACAAGGAATACTCTACACTGTTGAAATCACAAATCCAATTCGATTTTCAAAGAGAAATTAATTCCTTTCATTTTGTCTTTTCTGAACACTTCAAAAATGCTCTTTTATATCCAGACAGGCAAAGAACACCTGATTCTTGGCAACACAGAAGGAAGGCAATAGAGACCTGGTCAGCTGTGAAACTTTGCTGCTACTAACCAAGCCATATGGGTTTATTCTATGGAATATGACCATTTATTATCCATCCTAAGTATGAGGCAATGGGAGGCTCACCCTTTCAGTCCAGGTCCGGACTCAACAGAAAATCCTCCTCTCCTTGTACTTGAATAGGCTCAGGAAACCACCTACAACAACTTCTCCTCCTGCTCTTCCTTGTTGTTGTTGCTGATGCTGCTCTTGTGGTTGTTGTTGTTCTTTTTCTCCCTCTCTCCTTCTCTCTCTTTCTCTCTCTCTCTCTCTTTCTCTCTCTCTCTGTCTCTCTTCCTCTCTGTCTCTCCTTCCTCTTTCATGCTCTTTCTCTTCTTGCTCTCACTCCCCTTTTTGATTTTTCTATCCCTATCTTTATTATCTTTTTTATATATCTATATATCTTTATTATCTATTCCTATTCCTCTGTCTCTTTCCAACTCCCTCAATCAGGATTCCAGTTCAGGTAAAATGCTTTTGCATGAAAGGAAGTAATGTGAAATAAAGCTGGAAAAGTTATTGGGAGAGTGAAATTCGATTCCGTATCCTGAAATTACAATTGTTAGAGCTAGAAGGATGTCTAGATTCTGGTGACTTTCATCTAGCAAATTAATCACAGAGTCAGGAATAAAACTGAATCTTCTTGATTCCTGGTGCAAGAAGATCTCCATTGTACTCACCACTTGACAGTACATTAGAGTTTTTGAAGAGACAGATAGGTGATTAGGAAACAGGGAAATCAAACACTGTCATTAATTTATACCTTTCCATTCGGAAGATTATTATAGATAACCATAACAATCTCTTATTCATTCTATAGCTTCTTTCTTGCCCCATCTGATCTATGGATTATTGAGCCCTTGGGCATCTTCATGCCAAATCTCAAAGTCAAGACATTTTTAGAAACCAAGGATCTTTAAAAAGTGAGTCTCACTAAAGATTTCCTAAAAGAGATTTTCTGAATTAAAAATCATCATTATTGTCAGTCAGTTGCCTATCAGTAACCTATATTTTCAAGGTGTTCCTGTGAACAGCAATCCCTAGTCTTATATTAGTTATCTCCTGAAAAATAGATATAAAGACACTCCTGCCCCTCTATCTATACACTCAGCAAAGTTGATCATGAGACTGTTGCTGTGCCCCCTCCCTTACAACATGTGCAGAGAACAATACTGTTGGACAATCATGTCATCATGTGCAAAGCACCTAAAGGTTTATGGCCAAAGATGCTCTTCATACATGCTGTAGCTATCTCTAATTATAACCACAATTTGGCATTATTTGAAGAATCTATAACTTTTACCAAAGTCTACTTTTCTTTTCTCATGCAAGGAAAACATCTATTAAATAACAAGGCCTTCACCTTCAAAGCTGTAAAAGGCTCATTGTCTTTTCTGTATATCACTGACACCCACCTTGTTGGCTGCTTTCTCACTGGAATCCTAAGTTTGAAGCACCTGCACATCTGACTTTCTGCCCCCTTCTGCATCATGTTTGAGGTTGCCTTGGCAGGAAATAGCATCCTGATCAGTGTAATCATCTCCCAGAGGAACCTCCATGAACCCATGTACTACTTCCACCATGACCAAGGCTCTGACCATATTCTGGTTGGAGACCCAATCCATCTCCTTTGATGCGTGTGTCACCCAGATGTTATATATCCACTTTCTGTTTGTGACTAACTCAGCCATCCTGCTGACCATGTTGTTTGACTGCTATGAGGCTATCTGCTCCCTCTTATACTGTAACACTTTTCTTACTCCTACCATCATCAGAAAGATAGCTGGGGCCACACTCACACACAGCTTCTGCATTTATCTTCCTCCTCAAAAGGTTACCCTATTGCCAGACCAATATAATTTCACATACATTCTGTGAGCACATGGGCATTGCCCAGCTGTCCTGTGCTGATATCTCTGTGAATGTCTGGGATGGTTTGACAGCTGCTTTGCTCTACACAGGTTTAGATATCATTCTTATCACTGTCTCCTATGTACTCTTTCTATGCTTTGTCTTCCATCTTCCCTCACAAGAAGCTCAGAGCAAAGTACTGGGACCAAGTGGCTCTCATATTTGTGTAATGCTGCTCTTCTACATCCCTGCTCTATTTTCTGTCTTTGCCTATCACTTCAGTAGGAACAGCACTCACCATGACCCTCAAAATTTCTATGCTGAATATGAAAATGTACCCCTTTCCATCTCCTATAAGAGTTTGAAGCAAACCTGAATTGTAGAAATTGCTATAAATATCACAAAGATCTGGAGAATACCAAGCTTCTGTATTTTCCCCTGACTGAGACACATCTTTTGCTCCCTGCTTTGATTAAAAGTATAGATTTTCAAAGGACAATAACTATATTTCTAAAATATTTTTTGGTATCTTCTTCAATGTTACAAGAGTTCATCAAAACAAGAGGGACATCTGTATTGTACATTATGTTCAAGTGTCAACTTATTGAACTGTTATTTTTAAAAAAGGAATTTTCATTCCACATACCAGTGAGGCTTTGGGGGGCTTTATAGACCTTGCTAGTTGCCAAACCACCATTGAGTTTTTACCAGCGCTTGTTTATCCAGGAGAGAAGAGATATCAAGTAAGACTCTGACCTTTACTTTCTCATAAAACAGAACTGATTCCTTTGGAACCCTTTGGATTTTTCCCATAGCACAAAAGGTTGATTTTCTTGCAACAAAACTTATCACAAACTTCTGAAATCCTTCTGAAATTCTTCAAAGACATTTTAGTATGTTAAGATTCATTTTGTAGTGCAATTTCTCTAGTTCCTTCTTCACTGATAATTATGGCTTTTGTCAGATGACTTCTTGGAACTTGGAAGTTCCACCTTGAGGACATTATTTTGCGAAGATCACCTGCAACCGTCTTTCCTTCAAACTTCCCAATATGTGCTGAAAGCAAGCCCATCCTGCTAGCCCTCACAGCTCTCACTAGAAGATAGTCATTTTCTAAGTAAGTATGTGAGTTCAGGGATACATTTCCATTTGAGTTCAACACCACTTATCTTGACTCTTAATCCAGAAAATTTGTCTTTGCCATCATATTCCTCTCTCTGTGCCCAAATTCAAGTCTGATTCATCCCTACTCTTTCGTCAACTCTTTTCCAGTACCTAACTCTATGAATATCTCCTTCACAAAGTAAGACAACCCACATTTATTTCGAATTCCAATCCTATCCTAATTTCTATTGTCTCCACTCAAACAAACCCCAATTTAGCATCCATTCCATACTAAGCCAATCTATAACCATATCCCTCTTCCAATCATATCACTCTCCCCACAGAGTCCTTATCTTTATCCATTTCCCCACCTCCAGTCTTATTCCAACCCTATACCATCATTAATCATTTCTATCCAAAACCCATCACCATTACAGTTCCTGTTCCCATTCACACTATCCTCTCAAACTCCAATCCATTCCCAAACCCATGCTGATTCCTATTGCTGTCTACATTCCCATCCTAAATTTTATCCCTAAATCCACCTACATCTTTACCTAATCAAATCCCCATATCTTTCTTTTGAACACTGGGTTGAGCACATGATGATAAATGAAATTTGAAAATCCTCAAAAATTGATCCAGCACAGTTGGGCAGAAGTCAGAGTGGTGATTTAGGGAGGGGAGGTGGTGACCTATATTTTGATTACAAGGTCAAGTCCCTATTTATCCCACTATAGTTCCCAAATTGGTTGCACCAGCAGAAAGTCTACATTGAAATTTTCCCCATTAGAGTGACTCCTCTAAGTTAGGCAATTTGGGAAGAGTACTTTTTCAAGAATTCTCCTATTAAACCATGTACTATGATTCTTCTCTATTCTATATCCATTATGAAATCTCAAGAGATTATAATATCACCATATAAAGTGTTCACCATTAAAGGAGCAGATGGTCAGGTCCTGACATGATGAGATACAGAAGAAAGGAATTTCACTGTGGGAAACATTGGGTGTTGGAATGGGGTGTGGGCAAAATGAGGAAGTCAGGCTGAGGAAAGCAGTACAAAAATAATGTGTTCATATGAAGTGCTCTATTTCTCTTTCAGGGAACACCACCCTTCTGTGATAATTGTACTGAGACAACAAGTGTCCACTGAAGACTTTGTTTCACAGTCCTAATTTCCCTGAGCGCTCTCTAAGGTGCTAGATCTTCCTCCTACTCCAAGTCAACACCACCTTCATCAAATGCCTGTGTGTGTGTACATATATGTGTGTGTGTGTGCATGTGTGTGTACTTCTAGGCACACGCAAAAATTGAAATAGTCACTTGGCATTCAATCATGTCCAAGACACCATGATAGATGTAGGGCCACATGAAGCTGTCTGTCCTCAAGTAGATAACAATCAAGTGTAAGGATAAAACATCTCTACAGGTAACTATAATACCAATTAGAGTGAGGAACTGTACCTGTGCTTTCATTGGTATAGGAAATTCCCAATTTAGAAAAAATTCCCTCCACCTATATTCGGACAAAGATTTCTCTGCAATTTATAATCTTGCACAGTTGTCTAGAGCAGAAATGACAAACCCTCCACCCACTGGCATTGTACTAGGCAACTTCCAGTATGTAGCTGAACCACATTAAAAATGTAATTGGGAAGGATTTAACAAAATGAATAAAAAAATACAATAGGACATTGTAGTGCCAGAGCAATATTTACAGTGCCAAACAATCATATTAAAAACATGACTATAAATATCACATGACTTCCATATGTGAAATATAACCAGCTCTATATATAGAGGACAGAACCGAAGCATTTATTTAGATACTAGAAAACTGAATCCCAAATCCAGTAAGTTGATTCCATCATAATAGTAAAGAAATTAACAAGCCATAACAACAGAAAGCCATGTCATCCTTCAACCTTCCTACAAACCAATACAGGATCAATATTTATTCAAAACCTCTCTATCTCCTTGCCTGAGCTCCTCTTTCTCCCACTCTATCGCTAGCTCTGATTCCCAGCTTCCCGTGGCTCTGCTCTACCCTTCAGCAAAATCCTCCCACACTGGCTCCATATGATTGCATTCAGCCTATTACGGGGCACAGTGTACTTCCAAAGCAGGGGAGGTCTTCAAATTCACCTTGGTCTATTAAGGGGCATGGAAGATCTTCAAATTCTCATGACCACTACAAACATAATGTTAATATATGGTTTTCTAAGTCAATATGCAATCCATATTGGCAAAAAACTGGAAATACAGGGGTTGCCCATCAATTGGGGAATGGCTGAACAAGTTGTGGTATATAAATGTAATGGAATACTATTGTGCTATAAGAAATGGGAAGGAGATGGACTTCATAATTACCTGGAGAGGCTTATAGAAATTGATGCTGAGTGAGAAGAGCAGAACCAGGAAAAATTTGTACACAGTCACAGACACATCGTATGTGTGATGACCAACCTTGATGAACTGGACTCTTCTCAGCAACACACAGTTATAAGACAACTCTACAAGTCTCAGGACAGAAGGAGATGTCTACATTCAGAGAAAGATCTAGAAAGACTAGAGTTTAAATGGAAACTGAAGCAATATATGCTATCGTTCTTTTTCATGTTTGGTTTTGTTTCTTTTTTCCTATTGTTCACTCATTGGTTACAACTCTTCTATACAACCAGACTGTTGTACAATGTGAAAGAATTTGCAGGTCCTATACATGATTGCATGCCACCATGGGGGGAGGGGAAGGGAGGGCAGAAAATCTGAAACTCAAGGGATGTGGAACTGGATCTTGTAAAGTAAAAGTAAATAAACAAGTCATTGGGAAAAAAAATGCAATCCATATGTACACTTTAGTAGACCATTTCTATTTGAGTTTGGCACTATATGAGGTGTAGAGGATCAGGATGTTAAATGATTTGCTTAGGGTCACATGGCTTGTCAGAGGGTAGAACTTGAAATCAGGTCTTTCTTTTCAAGGGTGGATCCCTATCCAATATGTAACAATGCATCTCATAATAAAAATTAGAAGATAATAAAAACAAAACAGGATGATCTAGGAAATTGAGAAAACTAGGGTTTCCTCTAACTGGAGGCATCACAGGAAGCTTCATTGAGAAAATGTCAACTAAGATAGACATTGAAGGAAAGGAAGGATTTCAGTAGGCCCTACCATAAGGAACCAAAGTGATAGAGAAGGATTGTGTCTCTTCCAGGCATGGAGAACTGCCCAGACAAATGCTTGGAGGTGAAAGGAGGCATATGAAGATCAGACAAAAATTTGCAGATGAAATCTGCACTTTAGTTGGAATATGGAGGGTGTGAAGTGAGAGTGTGAAATAAACATGAAAAACTGAGAATAGACCTGGAGGGTGCTGAATGCCAAGTAAATAAGGTAAAATTATAGACTGTAGAAGAAGAGAAGCCATTGATGCTTTTTACCTCATATAATACTCCTAATCTAAGGAACCACAGATTCATAGCATGAGAATTACTCTCATTGGCCCAGTTCACTGAAGGCAGAGTCCCTTAGGAATCCAAGAATCCTTGGCCTCTACAGCTTATAGAACCATTCTCTGAACAGAATACAATATCTGTTCTCAGATATGCAAAGGGTTAATCTGGATGATTTGTATCATATCCTAGAGGATGGCACAGAAGGATGTACTTAGGGATTTGCAGAATTGGAGATTTCCCTCCTGGGATTGCAAGAAGAAGAATAAAAAATCCAATCTCCTTTCTTACAAAGGTAATCATTTAACCTTTAGCTGAGTTCTCTGTCGAAGACAGATTTTCCTTCCTACAAGAAGGATAATTGAAAACAGAACTTGGTGAGCTAAAACAAGGATGTGGGCATAGAGATGGTGGTGATGGCTGGGGGATTGGGTTGGGAGTGGGGGATTGTTATACATATCCAGAAATATCATTAAACTACTTTGTCTCAGATTTGTGTAGGACATAACCACACCCAGAGGCAAGGAAGTGTCCAACACCACCTTGGATGAATAGGGGCTTCTTCTATTTGTAAAAGATTCAGAAAGCAGATATGAAGAATGTGATGTGTGTATATGTGTGTATATAAATATTCATGTATAAACACATAAACACAAGAATGCACACATACATATATGTGTGTATGTTTTTATGCATGTTTCTGTTTGCATAAAAGAGGGTCTCAGTCCTGAGGGAAATACTGCAATGGGACCTGGATCAAAGGACTGGATTAGAAGCCTTTGTTTGATCATTTTTTACACATGAAAATTTGTGGCTTTTAATAGGTCCTTTCATTTTTCTTAGTGCATAATTAAACAGTAAATGAAAGATACGAGCTCCCAAAGAGAAATGAAACAAGGCTCAAATTCTTTGAATAGGTTATGTGTTCCTCAGAATTTAAAAATTTTGTGTTGTCTCCCAATTTTCATCCTACACCACTCATACTTTTGTTAGATGTACTGTCTACAGAGACCATTGGCCCAATATCTTTAGAGTATGCTATATAGTGGTATTTGAAATTTATCCCAGTAAGTTGGTTGGAAGAAATTAATGTCTTCTACAGATCTGGAGTTTTCACTGTATTATCTCC
Source organism: Pseudochirops corinnae (assembly GCA_028646515.1). NCBI lineage: Eukaryota > Metazoa > Chordata > Mammalia > Diprotodontia > Pseudocheiridae > Pseudochirops > Pseudochirops corinnae. Next base: position 78,418,229 of record CM053588.1, on the reverse strand, counting down.
TAATCATCTAGAAAATTTTTTAAATAAAATGAGGTTCAGCACTTGATGTAAGGGATAGTTAACTTTTTATCCAGAGAAGCATTCATTTATGCCTTTGGTTCTAGTATTTCAATCATCATAAAACTCAAGAATACTTTCATGCAGAATCTGAAGGTATACTAACCCTTTTAAAGAAGTCTCACTAATTTGTCTAACCAGATAGGAAAAATCAGAGAAGAAGTGGGCAGAATGAAATCTAACCATCTTTCAAGAGTCAGTTCTTAAATTTTCATTGTGAATATTTTCATACCAGAAGTTAGTAGAGAGCAGAGCTTAATTTATTGGTTTATTGATTTTACTTAAGAAAGTGTTTCTAATATAGATTAAATATAAATCTATATATAAATCTAATATAGATTAAACAGAAACGAGGGAATGTGTGCAGATTTTCCCCCAGATAGTACAATTATTATACATTTCCTGCACACCCTTGTATTGTTCTGTGTAACATTGCTTCAGGTCAGCAGTAGTATATAGTAGAAGACTAAGGCAATAATAAAGCTAATAATGCCTATAACTGTAATCATAATAAGGGGCATTTATAGAGCACTTTAAGGCTTACACTGTGTTTTATATCCATTATCTCATTTAAGCCTCACATCACTCCAGGATGAGAGACAGATTCGGGGAGAGGATATCATTTAGGTTGAACTCTAAAGGATAAATCTCAATTGAACAGATAAAGAATGACAGGGATACAGAATGTTCTACTCAGTGTTAAAATCACAAGCAAAGTTACAGAGCTATAAGGATGACATCATTACATGCTGGGATCTGGAGTCAGAGGACTGGGTTCAAATCTTATCTTCATTTCTCATTACCAAAATGACCTTGGCCAAATCAACTAATTCCTGGGATCTCAGTTGCTCCATCTGTAAGGTGAGGAGAGTTAGACTAAATGGTCTCTGAAGACCCTTCCAGTTCTAGATTCATGATCCTGCAAGCATGTGTGGCAAACAGAGTAAGTAGTCCACCTCAGCATGCGTATATAATATAAGAGAGAGAAGGCGGTCCTCATATTGTTCTGTGGGAGTATGAGATAAAATGAAAGGTTAGCTCCAAGTTGTAGGCAGTTAGCACACAGGTATGATGAAGTCAGAATGAAATTTCAAGAAAGATATTCTCTGAAAAAATACATCCAATAAATTTGGTGCTGTTTTTTTTTTTCCTTCCTCTCTGGCCATTCAAGGAAAGACTGCACTCTAGGAGGAATGAATTTTACCTAATCCAGTTAAACAAGAATTAACTGTAATCTTTAATTTACTATGTTCATTCTATAGAACATTTCTTAGCTTTTTTTTTAATCAAGGCATTCATCCAATCAAATTTTTCTAAATTTATCTCTCCTGGACCTATTTCACAGGTCACTTCTTAGGATGATTTTTTTTTTAAAGAAACATTACCCCCAAACCAATACATATAAACTATTTGAGTAACCTAGAGGAGTCATTTGGTTTCTCTGACCCTTGGTTTCCTAAACAGAAAAAAGAGTTGATTGGGTTGGATGTGACCCACAACACTACTAACTATGTAATTGAGAAATATTTAACAAAATAAATAAAAATTTCAGAAAACTTTGATAACGTTAACATGTGGTTTGATAACTCAATATGTGGTCACCAGGTATCTTTACCCATGGTTCATAGGCTCTCCCCACTTACTATTTAAGAAGAAGCTCACTGGCAAAATTTTATAGGCATCAGCGTCAAGTTTTGAACTCAACTTCAAAAACTGAACTTTAGGTGTCCAGAAGGGTTGGCAGGGGATGAGGTGCTTTAATGACCACATAACAAGTCATGTAGAAATTAACAAAAACAAATGAATTCGAATTTTTAATGGGCTCAAGATGATTCAATGATATGGCTCATCAAGTAAAAAGCTTATTTGTTTTCTTAGGCCATGTATAGATACACAAGAGAGTCTGGAGCAAGAGAGGTGATACCCTCAATGTACTCTCCTCTAGTTTTTGTTTGTTCAGGATGTCGTATCTCCATGAAATGATAGCCTGGGTAGTGTGGGAAATAGAGAACAAACCAAATGAAAACTTCTCCAAGGAATGAAAGCTTTACAGTTCAAATGAAAGAAAACTTAAGAGTGATCTGGTCATTGTCTGCAAAACTTTTACAAAGCTGGCAAGTAGAATAAGGATGAAGTTTATGCAACTTGGCCCCACAGATATGAACTTGCAACAAAGGGAGAAAGTCACAAGGAGGCATACTTTGGTTCAACATAAGAGAAACTCCCTAAGAGAGTTGTTTAGACATAAAATGAACTGACATTTAGAAGTAATGAGGTGCCTCTCAGTATATACTAGGAAGAAGACCAGGCTTAGCAACACAGGGCTCTGCCACAATCTCTCTGGGAACCAGTTTTCTCATCTGTAAACTGATGTGGTTGGATTACATGACATCTTAGGTCTCTTCTAGCTCAAAATCAAAAACCCTATAATTATAAGTGGATATTACATGACTATTTTTAAAGGCTGAATTGGATAAATGACCATAGGCAAAATTGCTATGGATATAAATGTCTAATTGTCTGCCATTTCAGGTAAAAGAGTGTTGGCCAAGTCAGAAGACCTAAGTTCTCAATTTCTTAATTTTGTATCTAGAGGTCAATTATGTGATCTCTCTGAATTCAAGGTCCTTATTTATAAAGTGGGATTGTAACACTTTGTGTTACCTACATCACAAAGTTGCCCTAAGAAAAGCAATTTCTAAACTATGAAGCATATGAAGTCCACATTATTTACATATAAGTTCTCATGCATATGTATGCTTGTATGTGAATGGCACTTTTTATATACATTTTATTTGTATACAGAAATGTGTATATATAAAGTGTGAATAGAACTTTAAATAGATTATATAAACAGATATGCACACACAGTAGTATTTTAATATCATATTATATATCATGTACACAAAAATGTATATGCATATATTTGTGTGTGTGTAAGAATGACTCCCTTCAATTGACTTAGCACTGTCTTCTTCTGCTGGGACACAAAAAGGCCTTTGTCTATTACACAGAACCTGCAAAGTGCCCAGGTTAACACTGAGCTGTTCTTCAGTGTACCACACCCTGCAGAATTCTACCCATTATGGAAGAGCCCTCCAAGCACACAGAAAATTTGACATTGGCACATTCCTCAGTGTACCCATCACCTCTGGCAGTTAATTCTGACTTTTGGCTTCTCTTCAGGTCCCAAGAATCACCTCTTCAGGAGTCCTGATGGCCACATTCAACCTAAGTAGCTACAACCCCAGCTCCTTTACCCTCATGGGGATCCCAGGACTTGAGAAGTTTCACATCTGGATTGCAATTCCTTTCTGTGCCATCTATATTGTGGCCATTGTAGGTAACTGTGCCCTGCTGTACCTCATTGCTAGGGAGCGCAGCCTCCATGAGCCCATGTTCCTTTTCCTCTCCATGCTGGCCCAAACTGACCTGATTCTGTCATCAACTACCGTGCCCAAACTGCTCAGTAACCTCTGGTTTGGTGACAAGAAAATCACCTTCTCAGGCTGCCTCACCCAGATGTTCTTCCTCCATTTTAGCTCTGCTGTGGATTCAGCCACACTGATGGCCATGGCATACGACCGCTATGTGGCCATATGCTCCCCACTGAGATACACCACCATCCTGACCCACCAGGTCATCATCAAGATCATGGCGGGAATCATCATCAGGAGCTTCTGTCTCATCTTTCCAGTTGTTTTCTTACTAAAGCGACTGCCCTTCTGCCGGACACACGTCATCCCACACACATATTGTGAACACA
>CM053588.1:78343919-78413906 GCA_028646515.1 Pseudochirops corinnae | reverse complement strand
AGCTGATGAGAATCCTTCAACAAAATTCATTTTGTGACATTTTCCACAGAACGCAGAAACCCATATTTATTCCAATCTCCATAAAATTCAAGATTCTTCCCCTAGTACAAGGAATGAGCAGAATAGAAATGGGAAAACAATAACAAGGAAATTAGGAAAGATATTTTATTCCAAAGAAGAAGGTAAAGATTGCTTGTGAATAGGAGAGAGAGGCTCTATTTATTCTTGAGCAGTGTGCATTGTGAACTTGTGGCTGGCTGAAATCAAAAGAAGTGATTAGGACAGTCTTTCTCTTTTCCCTGACATTTAGAAATGTGTGTTTCAGGTAGGGGATTTGGGGATCAATCAGCAGCCAGAGGAGACAAGTGAAAGACAGCCCAGGCACAATATTACATATTTGAAGTCTAATTAATTTGAATGAAATGTGAGGCGATAGTCACTTGGACTTTAGTTTTACAGAATAAGAGCCTAGCTGGTAAAATAGGACTCTAGACACCTTCCAGTTGGAAGGTTGTTCATCCAGACTTTCAAGAGTCTCTATCTTGAAGCCCCCTGATAATTCTGTCACTGTCAATGCCAAAAAAAAATGATATTTGGATCCAAAAATAAAATGCTGGCACAAAAATAAAAGAAGAATTTGGTATTCTCAATTATGTATGAAATTTTCATTTCCCTTCATGGGCTATGGCATTTGGGGATCATAACTGGATTATGGTTTGGCACAGGAAGAAACCAAGCATTCATAAATTCTAACCCTGCCATTTCACAGATGAGGATATGGTAGGTCAGAGAAGTTAAATATCATGATGCGGTTATACATCTTCTAAGTATCTTAGTGAAATCTGCGTCTTCCTTAATATCGACAAAGATAACTTAACTAATAGGCACCATGTCACCCTGTTGACTAATGTTGAACTTTCTGTCAAGTGATACCCAAGGCCTGGAACAGCAAAAGAAGCCCTGGCTTTAGGGTCAAAGACTTGCATTCTAATCCTGCCCTTGTCACTAGTTATATGTATGACATTAAGAAAGACCTCAATCTTATTGAGTCTCTGTTTCCTCATGTCTAAAATAAGGAGGGGTACTAGAAGGCTTCCAAGGTCTTTTTAAGCTCTACTTCTGTGATCCCATGAACTAATCAAGGATATCAGCTACTCTTGGGGCTATTCCTTTATGAAAACCTCTAGTTGTTTTTTTTTTTTTTTAAAGGACTGCTATCCACTCCAAACATCAATGAGCATGCTTTTATTTAGGGTCTACCATGTGTTAGGAACCATTCTAAGTACCAGGAATATAAAGAAGGGCAACAGACATGCTCTGATTTAAATGTAAGACATTTCTTTATCCCTCTCATATTACTTCTTTCTTTTGGTATGTAGTTCAAGTCTATCAACAAGTAGGACAGAGCAGGAACTACAGAGAAAGTGAAGGAGGTTTGATAACAGGTATGAGAGAGGTGAGAGTAGAAGAAGAAGGAAAGGACAACAGGAGAAATAAATGATCTGAGCAGTATCCTGGAAGGGGGCCTCACAGGTAAACATGGAAAGGGCAGGGACAAAGGTTGATGCTAGATACTCTAGAATTCTCTGGAAGTCCTGCAAGGATAAAAAATGAATAATGGAGAAAAGGGGCTAGTGAGACTGAGATCTTTAGGCAGGGTCATCCTTTCCTTGCAGAAACATGTAATAGCTGTCCATTTGTCTTTGGGATTGACATAGTCTATCAAAATCCAAGTGGAATATGGATTAGAGAGAGCACACTGTGATAAGCCCTGAGACGTGAGAAAAGTGAAAGTACTCAGAGGGAAGAGTAACCTGCGATCTTGTTCCTGGGGAAGAAAAGATGCTGGCACATAGAGAATCTGAAGACCAGGATCCTGACCTGAAAAATGAGGATATACAGAACCAAATGCTAAATGGACAGCTCGGAGAGATCTTGAACTAAGAAACAGAATCTGGAAAAACTTCTTGAAGGGGAAACACCTGCATCAATCTTACTTAAGTAAAGGAGGTATGTGGTTTGGGAGAAAGGTGTGAGAAGGTGTGACAGAAAGAGTATGGGTCTGCATGAAGAAGAGCATACACAGAATATGGGGATTATAGGCTCATAGGTTTTTTAAACTGGAAGAGACCTTATAGGTAATGTAAAGCAAATGCTTCATTTAATAGATGAGAAATTGAATGCCACAGAGGTCAGTGACTTAAAGAGGGTCACACATTTTGTAAAAGGTAGAGATAAGATTCCTATCTAGCTCTTCTGACATAAGTGAATAATAAGATATCTGACAGAGATGAGGAATTCTGATGACTGTACTGGGGAAGGGAAAGCTGATGGGAAATTAAGGGGAAAGGGACTGTAGCATTGGGAGAAGAAGAGCATACAAAGGAGTCATGAGAAGTTAATTAGGAAGAGCTCAGGATAGTGGTTCAGTATGGGGATAGGAGAGGGGCTGAAGGTGTAGTGGGATTGTGAGGTGATGGGTTTGGAAAAGGAGGAAGAGGTGAGGGACAAGAGGTAAGTAGAGGCAAGAGTGGGTGGTTCATTAGAGTACAGAGGTCATTGGAACACACAGGGTAAATTGGTGGATTGGAGATCGAAAGAGTAGTTGATGAAGGGGAATATCAGGAGGCAAAAATATTTGTTTATGAAAACAACCATGAAGAAGCAGGAAAATTGAGGGAATAAAAATATTGAGATGTTTTAGTATTTGCCCAAACTTTTCTTAGCATATAGGGGTCCTGGAAGGAGGAACATATTGACTGGCATGTCAATGGTATAGACATGAGTGTTTGGGCAAGTTTTGGGGAGCCTGGGAAGGATATAAGGGTGATTGTATATACATGTCTCTCTATTACTGTGCAGTGCTTATTTTCATATACATACGGAAGTATATGTTTAAATGTGTGTATCGATGTATGGAAGTGTTACTATTATACTTATGTCTCTCTGGGTCGGTTTCTGTGTGTGTTTGTGTGTGTATGTGTACGTGTGTGCGTGTGTGTGTGTGTGTGTGTGTGTGTGTGTGTGTGTGTTTGTAAGGGAGAGAGACAGAGAGATTGAGAGAGACAATGGAGAGTTCATTCATTTAATACATATCAACTGCATTGCTGTTCAGTCACTTTTTGGCAAAGATATTGGAGTGGTTTACCATTTCCTTCTCCAGAACATTTTACACATGAGGAAACTAAGGCAAACAGGGTTAAGTCACTTCCCAGGGTCACCCAGCTACAAAGTGTCTCAGGCCACATTTGAACTCAAGAGTCTTCTTGACTCCAGGCTCAGTACTATACTAAATGTTGGGAAGAAACAATGAGAGTAAGGTTGACCCTTTCCCTTTTGCCTTCCTGTTCTTACTCTCCATTGGAACAATTATTCTTTGCCTCTTCTATGAGATGATTAACCCCATTCTGTCTCTCCCTGTTTCCTCTCATTCTAATCCTCTCCCACCTCAGAATTTCATCTTTTAGAGTGTTGTCCCTTCCTATTCAATTGATCTTGTGCCCTCTATGTATTCATATATACACATACTCAGATATGTGTTTGTATGCATATATAAACCCTCCTATATAGACATATGTGTATGTATATGTATATATACATTTATATTCCTTTCACCTATCCTTATACTGAGAAAAGTTTCATAAGTTACAATGATCACTTTTCCATGTTGGCATGTAAATAGTTCAACTTTGATTTCTTTTCCATGTTTACCTTCTCATGCTGCTTGTATTTGAGTGTCTTGAATCACTTCTTAAGCAGGCAGAAAACAATTTCAGGGAACATCAATGCCAAGAGAATTCTCAAAGCTTTTTATAGCAGCTTCCAACTAAATAAGTTCTGTTCCTCTATCCAAAGTCTTTGGATTAACAATGATTTCCATATCAGTGGCATTTTTCTCCCTCAGACTCTTGACTGCTACTAGAGAGATCCACAGGTTGTTTTTGTTAAATATTTTGAATTTTGATACAGACTTGAATTCATCCAAGTGGACCTTTGGCATTGAGCAATTTCAACCAACCTGAGTTTTACTTCATATTGCATGAGGGTAACCCCCTTTACATCTGTCCTTTTCTTGTTTGTGACTTCTATGACAAATTTGCAACATTTTCCACTGGACATATTCATAAGATGGTTAAGAATATACAGATTCACCATGACACTCAAATTATCTATGTCGAACATGAAAATGTACTCCTTTCCCTCTCCAATAAAAGTATCAAACAAGCCAGAATTGCAGAAACTGCTATAAATATCACAACGACCTGGGGGATACCAGGCTTCTGCATTTTTCCCTCAGTGAGATGTACTTTTTACCACTTGCTTGACTAAAAGTGAAGATTTTCACATGGCAGTCACTGAATTTCTGAAGTATTTTTTTGTATCTTCATCAATTTTGAAAGAGTTCACCAAACAAGAGAAACATTTATAGTATATATTTTGTTTAAGTGCCCGATTTGTTGAAATGTTAGATTCAAAAAGGAGTTTTCATTCCTCATATCAATGTGATCTTTGGGGCCTTCATAGCCCAAACACCATTCAGTCTTACCAACACCTACTTATCCAGGACAGATGAGATAGCATCAAGTCATCCACTGACCTTTACCTTCTTAGAAGGCTGAATTGAATCCTTTCGAATCCTCTGGAATTTTACTCAAAGCACAGAAGGTCCCTTTTTTGGTAACAAAACTTCTTATAATTTTCTGAATTCCTTCTGAAATTCTTCAAGGACTTTTTCACTATACTAAGATTTATTTTCTGGTGCAACTGAAAGCATTTTCTCTAGTTCCTTTTTTACTGATAATCCCAGTTTTTGTCAGATGACTTCTTGAAACTGGGAAGTCCCATCTTGAGGCATTGCTTTGTTAAGATTGCCTGCATCCACCTCTCCTTCAAATTTCCCAGCATCTGCTGAGAGCAAGTCCATCCTGCCAGACCTCAGGGATCTCACTGGGAGATAATTAGTGGTTTTCTAAGTAAGTATGTACATTCAGGGATTCATTTCCATTTGAGTTTGGCACTACTGATCTTGTTAATATTAATTCCTAATCCAGGAAAATTGTTTTCTCTGTCACAGTCCTCTCTCTGTGCCCAAATTAAGTCTGATTCATCCTTACTCTTTTGTCAGTCCCATTCTAGTATCTAGTCCTATGAATATCTCCTTCACAAAATAAGACATTCCACATTTATTCCCAACTGTAACCTTATCCTAATCTCTAGCTCTATCTCCACTCAACCTTACCCTCTCTTAGCATCCATTCCATAATAAGCCATAACCATAGCTATTTCCCTATTCCAGTCATATAATTTTCCTTACACAGTCCTTATCTTTATCACTTTCCCTACCTCTAATCTTATCCCAACCCTGTACCAACATTAATCATTTCTACCCAAAACCCATCACCATAACAATCCCTGTTCTCATCCATGCCATCATCTCCAACTCCAATCCATTCCCAAACCCATGCTGATCCCTATTACTATCTAGGTTCCCATCCCAAAATTTATCCCTAAACCCATCTACATTCCCATCTTTACCTAACCACCTCACCATTCCTCTCTATTGAGCACAGGTTTGAATTTGAAAATACTCAAAAATTGGTTCAGCACAGTTGGGCCAAAGTCAGAGCAATGACCCGCAATCATGGGTTACCTTTAGTGAGGGGAGGTAGTGACCTATAGTTTGAATACAAGGGCAAGTCCCTATTTATCCCACTGTATTTCCCAAATTGGTTGCACCATCAGGAGGCCTACATTGAAATTTTCTCCGTTTGAGTGGCTCGTCTAAGTTAGGCAACTTAGGAAGGGTAATTTTCAAGAATTCTCCTAGAAAAGCATGTACTAACTAGGATTCCTCTCTATTCTGTACGCATTTTCAAATCTCAAGAGATTTTAATATCACCACATAAAGTGTTCAGTGTTGAAGCAGCAGGTACTCAGGTCCTGACATGATGAGATATAGGACAAGGGAATTTCACTGAGGGAAACCCTGGGTATCAGAATGGGTTGTGGGCAAAATGAAGAAGTCAGACTGAGTAAAGCAGTACAAGAATAATGTGTTTATATTTAGAGTTCTCTATAGGTTTTGGGGGACACTCCCCTTCTATGATATTTGTACTGAGACAACAAGTGTCCACTGAAGACTTTATTTCACAGCACAGTCCTAATTTCCCTGACCCCCTCAACGGTCCTGGATCTTTCTCTTTCCTCCTCCAAATCAATACTACACTTATAAAATGTTTGTTTGTTGGTTGGTGTGTGTGTGGGGGGGGGGGGGTGTGTGGGTGTGTGTGTCTCTGTGTGTACATGCAGGCACACACAATAAGTGAAATAGTCACTTACCATTCAGCAGATATTTGCCACGTTCAAGGCACCATGCTAGATGTAGGGCCATTGAAGATGTCTGCCCACAAGCAGATTAAAATCTACCATAAGGATAAAACATCTCCACCAGTGGGTGTAATACAAATTAGGGTGAGGGAGATATCTGTGCTTTCATTGTTATAGGGAAATCCCAGGTGAGAAAACAAATTCCCTCAACCAATACTAGGACAATGCTTTCTCTGCAACTTATACTCTTAAGAGATGTCTGGAATAGAAATGTCAAACCCTCCATCCACTGGCATTGCAACGGGCAACATTCCAGTGTGTAGCTAAATCACATTAAAAATGTAATGGGGGGTGGGGGGAAGGGCGGCTAGGTGATGCAGTGAATAGAGCACCGGCACTGTAGTCTGGAGGACCCGAGTTCAAATCTGACCTCAGACACTTAACGCTTACTAGTCATGTGACCTTGGGCAAGTCACTTAATCCCTATTGCCTTGCCTTCCTCCCTCCAAAAAGCAAAAAAAAAAAAAATGTAATTAGGAAGTATTTAGCAAAATAAATAAAAACACAATAAGACATAGATAATGTTGATATGTAGTTTTCTAAGACAGTATGCACTCCATGTGTACAATCAAGTAGCCCTTTCCTATTTGAGTTTGACACTATCTGAGGTCTAGAATCCCAAGAGGTTAAATGATTTGTTTACTGTCGCATGGCTAGAAAGTGTGGGAGTATAGAACTGGAACCCAGGTCTTTCTTTTCAAGGCTGGATCCCTATTTAGTATGCAATATTGCCTCTCATAGTAAAATTGGGAGGGGATAAATACAAAACAGAATTGTCTAGGAAATTAATAGAACTAGGGCTTCCTCTAGCTGGAGGCATCACAGGAAACTTCATTGAGAAAATGGCACCTGAACTAGACACTGAAGGAAAGGTAGGAAGTCAATAGGCCCTGCTCTAGGAACCAAAATGATTGAGAAAGATTGTATCTATTCAGGGAATGGAGAACAGCCCAGGGAAAGGCTTAGAGGTGAAAGAAGGCACATGAAGATCAGACAATAATTTGCAGATAAAATCTGTACTTTAATTGGAATGTGGAGTGTGCAAAGTGAGAGTATAAAATAAGCCTGAAAAGTTGATGGTCAGGAATGCCCAGTTAATGAGATAATATTATATACTATAGAAGAAGAGAAGCCACTAATGCTTTTGACCTGAGATGATACCCTTAATCAAATGAGTCACAGATTCATAGTCTCAAACTGCTCTCATGATCCAGCCCACTGAAGGCGGAGTCCCTCAGGAACCCAGGAATCCTTGGCCTCTACAATTTTTAGAACCATTCCCTGAACAGAATACAGTATCTATTCTCTGACAGGCAATGGGTTAATCTGTATGATTTTTATCATATTCTGGAGGAAGGAGGAACAGAAGGAAGTACTCAGGGATTTGCAGGCTTGGAGATTCCCCTCCTGGGATTTCAAGAAGAAGAATAAAAAGTCCTACCTTCTTTCTTAGAAAGATATTCATTCAGGCAGTCTTCAACTGAGTTCTCTGTCAAAGACAGATTTTTCTTTCCTACAAGTAGGAGAATTGAAGTCAGAGCTCGGTGAGCCAAAACAAAGTTGCAGGCATAGAGATGGTGGTAGCAACTGGGGGACTGAGTTGGGGGTGGGGGGCTGTTCTATATGCCCAGAAATGCCATTAAGCTACTTTTTCTCAGATTTGTGTAGGATACAACCCCACCTGGAGGCAAGGAAGTGTCCAACACCACCTTGGAAGAATAGGGGCTTCTTCTAGTTGTGAAAGAATCAGATAGCAAATATGGAGAATGTGATGTGTGTATATGTGTGTGTATGCATATCTATCTATATGTCTATATTTATATATATGTATGTATGTGTCTATATACACATAAACACATGAATACACATATACATATATGTGCATGTTTATACATGTTTCTGTTTGTATATAAGAGGGACTCAGCCATGAGGGAAGTACCAGAGTGGGGCCTGAATCAAAGGACTGGCATCAGAAACCTTTGTTTGATCATTTCTTACACATGTACTTTGGTGCCTTTTAATATGTTCCTTCATTTTTTTTACTGCATAATTAAACAGTAAGTGAAAGATATGAGCTCCCAGAGAGAAATGAAACAAGGCTCAAATTCTTTTGAAAAGGGTATGTGCTCCTCAGAATTTAAAATTTCTGTGTTGTCTCCCAATTTTCTTCCTACACCATTCATATTTTTGTTAGATGTACTGTCTACAGAGACCATTGGCCCAATGTCTTTAGGGGACACTATATACACTGATTTCAAAGTCTCTGAAATTTATCCCAGTAAGCTGATTGGAAGTCATTAATGTCTTCTGCATATTTGGAGTTTTCACCATATACTCTCCTAATCATCTAGAAAAATATTTAAATAAAGTTGGGATCAGGACTTGATTTAAGGGACAGTTAATTTTCTATCCAGAGAAGCATCTATTTAAGCCTTTGATTCTGGTATTTCAGGTTATTACAAAATTTAAGCATACTTTCAGGGGGAATGTGAATACATACTTATCCATTTAATTAAGTCTCACTAATTTTTCTAACCAGATATGGAAAATCAGAGCAGAAGAGTATAGGAGCCAGCTCTAACCACCTTCCAAGAGCCAATTCTTAAATTTTCATTGTGAACCTTTACACTTCAGAAGGTGGTAGAAAGCAGAGCTTAATTTACCGGTTTATTGATTTACTTAAGAAAATGATTTTAATGCAGATTAAACTGAAATATGGGAGTGTGTGCAGATTTTTCCCTAGAGAGTCCATTTATTGAACATTTAACAGCACAGTTGTTTATTGTTCTATGTAATTTTGCTTGAGCTCAGTAGTTGTATATAGTAGAACGTTAAGGGAATGAAGGCTAAAATGCCTGTAATCATCATCATAATAAGTGGCATTTATAGAGCACTTTAAGGTTTACACTGGGTTTTATATCCATTATCTCATTTAAGCCTCACATCACCCTAGGATGAGAGACAGATTCTGGAGAGGATATCATTTAGGTTGAACTTTAAAGGATGAATCTCCATTTATCAGATAAATAGGGGCAGGGATACAGAATGTTCCACTCAGAGTTAAAATCACAAGCACAGTTACAGAGCTATAATAATGACATCATTAAATGGTGAGATCTGGAGTCAGAAGACCTGGATTCAAATTCCATTCCCAATGCCAAGTCAATGAATTCCTGCGGCCTGAAGTTCTCCATCTGCAAAGGAAGGAGAATGGGACTAAATGACCTCTAAGGTCCCTGCAAGCTCTAGATTCATGATCCTTTGGCTATATGGAGAAAAGCAAGTAAACAGGCCACCTCAGCTAGAGTCTATAATATATAGAGGGAAGGGATGCCTCATACTGCTATATGGGAGTATGAGATAAAATGAAAAGTTAGCTCCAGGTTGTAGTGGGTTAGCACACCAGTAAGATGAAGTCAGTTTGAAGTTTCAAGAAAGATAATCTCTAAATAAATCAATCAAATCAAGTTTGATTTTTTTTCTTCCTTTCTGGCCATTCAAGGAAACACTGCACTGTAGGAGGAACTTCACCCAATCCAATTAAACAGAAATTAACTATAATCCTCAATTTATTACATTCATTTTGTATAACATTTTTAAGCTTTTTAAAAAATGTTTACTTTTAGGTAGTGAAATAATTTTTAATTTATCTCTCCTGGATCTGTTTTCCAGGTCCCTTCTTAGGATGATATTTTTTTAAAGAAATAAATCACCTGAAAACTAACCCATATAAATTATTTGTGTGACCTAGAGGAGTCATTTGGTTTCCCTGGCCCTAAGTTTCCTTATCATAAAAATAAGATTTTTGTACTGGATGTGGCCCACAACACTCCCAACTGTGTAATTGAGGAATATTTAGCAAAATGAATAAAAATATTATGGAACTTTGATAATGTTAGCATGTGGTTTTCTACCTTAATATGTGGCCAGCAGATACCTTTTCCTGTAGTTCATAGGCTCACCCCACTTTTTATTTAAGATTGAACTCAGTGGCAAAATTTTATAGAAATCAATGTCAACTTTTGAAATAGGATTCAGAAAAATTAACTTTAAATGTCCAGAATGGGAGGTAAGGGGATGGAGTACTTTATGCCCAGATAATAAGTCATGTAGAAATCAACAAACACAAATGATTTCTGTCTTTCTAATGGGCCTAAACTTAAGATGATTCAATGATGAGGCTTAGAAATTAAAAAGATGAGTGCTTTCTTAGGCCACATGCATAGATACAAGATGGTCTGGAGCAAGAGAGGTGATCACCTCACCGTACTCTGCTCTAGTTTTTGGCTTCAGTTCAGGTTGTCATATTTCCTCAAAATGATATCCTGGATGGTGTGGGAAACAGAGACCAGGCTAAATGAAAACTGTTCCAAGAATGAAAGCTATATAGTTAAGATGAAATAAAACTTAGGGGAGATCTAGTCTCTGTCTTCTGTAAAGGTAATGATAATTTGAAGATCTTCCCTGCCCCCTAACATGATAAATGCAAAACACATGGAGCCTGTGGTGAGAGGAGTTTGCTGAAGGGTGGAGCAAAGCCCACAGGAAGCTGGGAGCCAGAGCAGTTAGGACTGGAGGGAGGAAAGAACCCACCCAAGGAGACAATAAGGCTTGTGAGTGTTTGTGGGAAGGCTAAAGGATTGTGTGGCTCCCTTTTGTGCCATGGTGTATTAATTTCTTTGTTGCTATGATGGATGGAGCTTTCTGGTTTGGGGATTCAGTTTTCTGGTGTCTGAATCAAGATTTTACTTCTGTCTTATATATGGGGAGTCTGCTATATTTTATGACTCAGAACTATGCCAGCATATTTATAGTCACCATTGGTTGTGTGAGTATTGCTTTGGTGCTACATCTTTAAAGCTCCACAAAGCTGTCAAGAACAATAGTTTATTTAACTTAGCCCCACAAATATGAATTCACACCAATGGGAGAAAATAACAAGGAGGTATGTTTTGGTTCAACATAAGAAAATCTCTCCAACAGTTATTCAGACATAAAATTGACTGTCATTTAAAAGTAATGAGGTGCCTTTCACAGTTCACTAAGAAGTAGGTCATGCTTGGCAACAGAGGGCTCTGCCATAACCTGTGTTACCTTGAACAAGTCAGTCTTTCTGTGAATCAGTTTTCTCATCTGTAGACTGAGAAGGTTGAATTACATGACTTCTAAAGTCCCTTCTAGTTCAAAATCAACAATCCTATAATTGTAAGTGGACATTATAGGACCACTTTTTATGGAAAAATAAGATGAATCACCCTAAACAGTACTGCTAAGGATGTAAGTGTCTGATTGTCTGACATTTCATGAAAAAATTGCTGGCCAAGTCACAAGATCTAGGGTCTGCATTTCTTAATTTTGTCTCTATAGGGCAATTATTTAATCTCTCTTAATCCAAGAACGTCATCTTAGAAGTGGTATTATAATAGTTTGTATTACCTACATCACAGAATTGTTGTAAGTAAAGCAATTTGTGAACTATAAAGTGTATGAATACCACATTATATACATTTATATACCTATGAGTATATATACTTGTATACACGCATGCATATGAAACACAGATTTAGGTATGTATAATGTGTAATTTATGTATATGTATTTACTTCTTTGAATAAATTTTATATATCATATTATATATATAAATATGTGTATACATATGTATTTGTATGTGTGTAAGAATGTCTGTCCTTACTTGAGTTATCACACTCTTCCTCTGTGGGGACACAAAATGCCCTCTGTCTATTCTACTCCACCTACAAGGTACCCAGGGTTAATGCAGAACTATTAGTGTACAACATGCTGCAGAATTCTTTGCACTATGGAAGAGCCCTCCAAGTACACTGAAAATTTGACATTGGTACATTCCTCAGTGTCCCCATCACCTCTGGCAGCTAATTCTGGCTTTTGGCTTCTCTTCAGGGCCCAAGAATCACCTCTTCAGGAGTCCTGATGGCCACATTCAACCTAAGCAGCTACAACCCCAGCATCTTTACCCTCGTCGGGATCCCAGGACTTGAGAAGTTTCACGTCTGGATTGCAATTCCTTTCTGTGCCATCTACTTTGTGGCCACTGCAGGTAACTGTGCCCTGCTGTACCTCATTACTAGGGAGCACAGCCTCCATGAGCCCATGTTCCTTTTCCTCTCCTTGCTGGCCCAAACCGACCTGATTCTGTCATCGACCACAGTGCCCAAACTGCTCAGTAACCTCTGGTTTGGTGACAAGGAAATCACCTTCTCAGGCTGCCTCACCCAGATGTTCTTCCTCTATTTCAGCTGTGCTGTGGATTCTACCACACTGATGGCCATGGCATACGACCGCTATGTGGCCATATGCTCCCCACTGAGATACACCACCATCCTGACCCACCAGGTCATCATCAAGATCATGGTGGGAATCGTCATCAGGAGCTTCTGTGTCATCTTTCCAGTTGTTTTCTTGGTAAAACGACTGCCCTTCTGCCAGACACACGTCATCCCACACACATATTGTGAACACATAGGGGTGGCCCGACTCTCCTGTGCTGACATCTCCATCAACATCTGGTATGGTTTTGCTGTGCCACTCATGACTGTAGTCTCTGATATTGTCCTTATTGCTGTCTCTTACACCATTATACTGAGGGCTGTCTTCCTCCTTCCTTCTCAAGGTGCCCGCCAGAAGGCTCTTGGAACCTGTGGGTCTCACATCTGTGTCATCCTCATGTTCTATACTCCCCTTTTCTTCTCTGTACTTGTCCATCGCTTTGGACACAAAGTTCCACGTCATGTCCTCGTCCTATTTGCCAATTTTTACGTTGCCATTCCTCCAGCTCTCAATCCCATCGTCTATGGAGTGAAGACAAAGCAAATCCGTGATAAGTTTCTCCTCCTATTTTCTCCAAAGAGGACATGGTGACATCTGATTAATGAAAGGGAACTTGGAAATGTTGAGGGGAATCCTTAAAAGAAAATTCATTTTGTGATATTTTCCATAAAAATAGGAAGACAGAAACACAAGTTGCTTCTTATGTCCACTAAATTCAAGCATCAAACCATAGTACGAGAAATAATCAAATGGATATAGAAAAACAATAACAAGGAAATTAGGAAAGATGATTTATTTTCAAGAAGGAAGTCAACACTGCCTGTCACCAGGCGAAAGACACCCTTTTTGTGCTTGACTAGTGTGTAGTGTGAACTTGTGGCTTGCTGAAATCAAAAGAAGTGATTAGAAGAGCCTTTGTCTTTTCCCTACCATTTAAAAATATGTGTTTTCCAGATGGGTGATTTGGGGATCAATGAGCAGTCAGAGTAAAAAACTGAAAGACAGCTCAGGCCCAAAATTACATATTTGAAGCCAAATTAATTTGAATGAAATGTGAGGTGATAGGCAACTGGTCTTTAGATTCAGAGAATAATAGCCCAGCTGCTAAAATAGAACTCTAGATACTTTCCAGTTGGAGGTTTGTTCATCTAGACTTTCAAGAGTCTTTGCCTTTAAGCCCCCTGCTAATTCTGTCATTGTAAGTTTAAAAAAAAAAGTGATTCAGGTCCACAAATAAAACAATAGCTTAAAATAAAGGAAACATTTGGCATTCTCATTTATGAATGAAAATTTCATTTCCCTTCATGGATTATGACATTTTGGGATCATAACTGGATCATCGTTTGGAGCTGGAAGAGACCAAGCATTCCATAAATTCTAATGCACTAATGTACAGATGAGGACACTGAAGCTCAGAAAAGTTAAATGTCTTGACTGGATTACACATCCTCTAAGTGTCTGATTCAAACCTGGGTCTTACTTAATACAGACTAAGATAAATTAACTCATAGGTGCCACGTCACCCTGTTGACTAATGTTGAACTTTCTGTTAAATGATACCCAAGGCCTGGAACAGCAAAAGAAGTCTTAGTTTTAGTGTCAAACAACTTGGGTGCAATTCCTGCCCTTGTCACTTATTATATGTATATATTATATGGCATTAAGTGAGGCATTTAACCTTATTGGACCCAAGCTGCATCATCTATAAAGAAAGTGTTTGGACTGGAAGGCTTCCAAGGCCTTTTTCAGTTCTAGTTCTGTGATCCAATGAACTAATTAAAAATATCAGCTACTCTTGTGTATGCTCCTTTATGAAAACTTCAAGTTCTTTTTTACATGAACTGCTGTCCACTCCATCCATCAATCAGCATGCTTTGATTGGATGTCTACCATATGCTAGGCACCCTTCTAAGCACTGAGGATATAAAGAAGGACAAAAATCAGTCCCTGATCTAAATGGAAGACATTTCTTTATTCCTCTCATATTACTTCTTTCTTTTGGTATATAGTTCAATTCTATTAACAAGTAGGACAGTGCAGTAAGAAACTACAGAGAGAAAGGGAGGAATTTTTGATGAGAGAGGTAAGAGAAGAGGAAGAATGAATGGAGAACAGGAAAAAAATGGTCTGAGCAGAGTCCTGGAAGTGGACCTTAAAGGGAAAAGTGGAAAGGGCCGGGGTAAAGGTTGATGCTAGATACTCTAGAACTCTCTGGAAGTCCTGCAAGTATCAGAAAAAAAAAAAAAACATTAATACTGGAGAAAAGGGGCTGGTGTGGCTGAGATTTCCAGGCAGTGTCATCGTTCCCTCAGAGGAACATGTAATAACTGTTCATTTGTCTTTGGGACTGACACAGTCTATCAAAGCCCAGGTGGAATATGGAGTAGAGAGAGAACACTGTGCTGAGCACTGAGGGATGGGGAGAGTGAAAATACCCAGAGGGAGGAGGAGGAACCTGGGATCTCTTCCCTGGTGAAGAGAACATGCAGGAATGTATTGTATCTTAAGACCAGGAAACTGACCTGAGGAATAAGGATGAAGAGAACTGAATGTTTAATAGACAGTTAGGAGAGACTTTGGATAAAGAAACAGAATCCAGAAAAACTTCCTGAAGGGGGAGCACCTGGGTCAGTTTTAAGTAAGGAAGAGAGGTATGTGGTTTGGTAGAAAAGGTGGGAGAGGTGTCATGGTTACTATTGAAGAAGAGGACATACATCATATAGGGATTGCGGCCTTGACCTTAAGACATTTCTTCCTAGTTTTTGAGACCCAAGACACAATTGATAAATACTCCAAGGTAATGATTAAGCATATTTACAGTACAGAGGAGAGCCCTCCTGGGGATTAAGCAGGAGGAGGAATCAGCAAAGTAGGCTTCCTGAAGAGAGTAAGATGAAGCTCAGCTTTGGACACTGGGTAGAATTTGACTATGCAGAAAAGTGTTATTGCTGTGGTAATGGAAAGATACAGATTATTTGGACAAGGTAAATGATTGGGTGTGGTAAGGGCAAGGAAGGAGTCAAAGATGATTATGATTCCAAGCTTAAGAGACTAGGAAAATCTAGCAGTATCAGTAAGAGAGGAGGCAATGTGTCATCATGGATAGAGTGTTAGAGTAAGAGCAAGAAATCAGTCCATCTACCTGGAGTTCAGTCCCTCTTCTGGTATCAAATATGAGCAAATTATTTAATCTCTCTGAACAGTTTCCTCCTCTGGAAATTGAGACTGATAACTACAGTAAAAATATCATAGTGTTCTTTTGCAAGAAAGATGAAGCAATGCACATAAAGTAATTTGAAACGTTGAAAGTGTTATATAAATGTCATTGTGGTCAAGTGAAGGATCTTTCAAGGCTGGTGCATGTTTGTGGACAAAGGAGGTAAGAAAAATATGGAGAAAAAGAGGATATGTCTATTGCAGTATGGGAGGGCTTTAAGTATAGGTATAAAGTCCTGATAGAATCTGGAGGAATGAGAATGAATATGAATCTGGCTAGGAATGAGAGCCCAATGTCTGTGGGAATGGGGGTGACATTTTACCTTGGCAGTATAGACTATGGAAACTCTGAGATAGGAGAGAAGAGGAAAAGCGGTGAGCTGTAGATACTCTGAGGCAGAGAAGAGGGATGATGAAAGCTGGAACCACTTGGATTTCTTGAATAAGGGCAATCAGGGATTTTAGTACTAAATAGAGGAGGACTGAATGAGCCATTGTGGGATAGATAACATGGGATCACAAGAAACTGAGAACCTGTGGAACAGGAGGAAGGTTTCTTCTCAAGTTGGACAGGAGGAGCTTATTTCAAAGTAGTTCTTCTTAGCTCTAGGATTTCAACAATGCTCCATGATCTGAGAACATCAATGGAATAGTTATACTTACCTAGTTAAAGACTCAGGGAATCAGAGAGCATAGGCACATTTTAAAGAAAAGAAAGTATAAAGGGGCAGGCTGTAAGTGCCTGACTTGGAGTCCAGGCTGTATAGGGTTTCAAGTCTAGTCAAAATAAACTGCATAAAATTTTATTCAATATTCCTTGTTATCTATCGGATTTAGAACTTGAAAGTTACTTTTTTTCCTCTGTCTTCATTCCTCTGTGAATCCCATCAACCATCAAGTCAATACAGTCGAATTAATTCAATGCTACATAACAAGCATTTATTAAGTGTCAACTATGTGTCAGGTATTAGACACGCAAAGACTAAAAATTAATCGGTCAGTCCTATTGTTTTGAAAAACAGGAATGGGAGGTGATACCAAGATGATTGAGTAAAGACAGGGACTCACCTGAACTCTCTCCCAAACCTCACCAAATACATTTAAATAATGACTAAGCAAATTCCAAAGTGGCAAAAATGAGAAAAAACTGAGTAAACAATTTTCTAGCCCAAAACAACTTAGGACGGCAAGCAAGGTATGTTACAGCACAGGGATAAGGCCTCGAAAATGGCTATTCTAGTGGTTGGCTGACATGGAGAGTTGATGAAAGTCTGTAGTATCAAGGGAAAGATAAATTATTAGATGGCAACGTTGGCTGCTTTTTTATTTTAAATGTTAAAATTATGAAACATAGAATCATAGACTCTGGGAGGCGGAAGGAATATTAAAGGTCATCAAATTTATCTTTCTACCTAATATAGTGATTTTCTCTATATTTCTATAACGTGGCCATCAAGATTGTACTTAAAGACTTCCTATAATGGGAAATACTCATATTGTGTCTATGTTTATGTATGTTAGTTATTGAAAATGCATGAGTGATTTTGCTTATGAGAGGATGCTAGCATTATATAGATATATGTTTAATATACATGTATGCTTTTCAGAGCACTATTACATAAATGTGCATGTGTTTCTAAGTATACACACATTATACACCCCCCCCCCCCACCTCCCAACAGATTTCAAGCCCCTTGAGGGGATGTTTCATTTGTTTCATTGTATTGTCCATAGAGTACCTTGCATATAATAAAAGCTTAATAAAATGGTGGTGGTGATTGAGTGTGCCTGTGTTGGTCCCTCTCAACCATGTGCCTCATTCTCAAGTAAAACTCAATAATAGAAAGTTCTTTATTTGCCTTCAGACATCATGTGTCTATATTAAGTGTTTGGTCACCCTTTCAGGGAACTTTCCCCTTCTATGGTACTTGTACTGAGAGAACAAGGGTCCACTGAAGACTTTGTTTCACAGTCCCGATTTCCCTTAACCCTATCAAAAGTCCTGGATCATTCCTCTTCTTCCCCCAAGTAAATACTTCCTTTATTGAATGCCTCTGTGTGTATGTGTGTGTGTGTGTGTGTGTGTGTGTGTGTGTGTGTGTGTGTACATTAAGGCACACACAACAATTGAAATAATCAGTTTCCATTCAACAGACATTTGCTATGTTCCAGATACCACGCTAAATGTGGGGTTGCGAAAACTATCTGTCTCAAGTAGATTACAATCTAGTATAAGGAAAAAGCCTCCCTACCAAAAACAATCATTCAAATTGGAGTAAGGGATTATACCTGTGCTTTCATTGGTTTAGGGAACTCCCGGGTGAGAAAACAAATTCATTCCACCAATACTAGGACAATGATTTCTATGCAACTTATAGTCTTACAGAGTTATCTGGAGCAGAAATGTCAAGCCCTCTACCCACAGGCATTGCAGCATGAAACATTCCAGTGTGAAGATGAACCACATTAAAATGTAATTGGGAAATATTTAACAAAATAAAAATAGAGTAGTACACAGATAATGTTAATATATAGTATTCTAAATCAATATGCAACCCATAAATACATTTAAGTAGCTCTTTTCTATTTAAATTTGAGGTATATCTGAGGTATAGAGCACCAAGAGGTTAAATGACTTGCTTAGGGTTACCTGGCTGCTAAATGTCAGAGGGTAGAACAAGAACCCAGATCTTTCTCTTCAAGGCTGGTTCCCTATCCAATATGCAATACTGCCTCTCATAACAAAAGTTAGAAGGGGATAAATACAAAACAGAACAGTCTAGGAAATTAAGAAAGCTAGGGTTTCATCTAGTTGGGGGTATCATAGGAAGCTTCTTTGAGAAAATGCCATCTAAACTAGACATTGAAGTAAAAATAGGAATTCAATAGATCCTACTATAAAGAACCAAAGTGATAGAGATGGATTAATTCTATTCCAGTCACAGAGAACAGTCCAGGCAAATGCCTAGAGGTGAAAGAAGGCATGTGAGGATCAGCCATTAATTTGCAGATAAAATCTGCGTGTGGGCTATGTGAAGTGAGACATTGAAATAAGCCTGAACAGCTGAATGCATACTCTAGATGGTCATGAATGCCAAATAAATGAGGTTACATTATATAATGTAAAAGAGAAGTCACTAATGCTTTTGACCTGAGATTATAATTCATAATCTAAGGAGTCACAAATTCATAGTTTGAGACTACTCTCATGGTTCAACCCACTGAAGGCAGAGTGCATAGGAACCCAAGAATCCTTGGCCTCTACTGTCTTTAGAACCATTCTCCTCATAGAATACAATATCTGTTCTCAGACAGGCAAAGGGTTAATTTGGCTGATTTTTCATCATGTCCTGGAGGATGGCACAGAAGGAAGTACTCAGGGATTTGTAGGCTTGGAGCTTTCCCCCCTGGGATTCCAAGGAGAAGAATAAAAAGTCCAATCTTCTTTCTTACAAGGGCATTCATTCAGCCTTCAGCTGAGTTCTCTATCAAAGAGAGATTTTACCTTTCTACAAGTAGGATAGCCGGAACCTGAGTGCGGTGAGGTAAACCAAGGTTGTGAGCATAGTGGTGGTGGTGATAGAGGCTGCGGGACTGGAATGGGAGGTGGAGGGTAGTTTCATGTGTCCAGAAATATCATAAAACTACCTTGTCTCAGACTTGTGTAGAACATAACCCCATTTGGAGGTAAGGAAGTGTATAAGACTACCTTGGATGAATATAGGCTTCTTCTAGTTGTGAGAAAACCAGAGTTGATATGGAGAATGTGATGTGTTTATATATGTATGTGAACACACACACACACACTTAACACGTACTAGCTCTGTGACCTTGGGCAAGTCACTTAACCCCAACTGACCCTCCAAAAAAAAAGCAAAAGGATTCAGTCCTGAGCAAAATACTTGAATGGGGTTTGGCTCTAGAGACTGGCGTTGGAGCCTTTTCCTTGAGCACATGTGCATTTGTGGCTTTTAACAAGTCTCTTCATTTTTCTTACTGCATAATTCAAGATTAAGCAAAAGTTATGAGCTCCCAGACAGAAATAAAACCAGGCTCAAATTCTTTTGAATGGGGTATACTCAGAATTTAAAAATTCTGTTTTCTCCCAATTTATTTCCTAGACCACTCATAGTTTCATTGGATGCACTATCTACAGCAGATCATTGTCTAGAGTCTTTAGAGTGTACTGTATGGTGATTTCAAAGTCTCCGAAAATTATCCCAATAAGCTGGATAGAAGTCAGTAATGTCATCTGCAGATATGGCATTTTCACTGCACACTGTCCTGATCACTTAGAAAAAAAAAAATCTAAATAAAACTAGGTTCAGCGTTTGATGTAAGGGATCATTAATTTTCTATCCAGAGAAACATTCATTTATGGAATCGGTCTAGTATTTATGCCATCATAAAATTCAAGCGTTATTTTCAGGGACAGTGTAAATGTAAACTTACTCATTTAAGTAAGTCTCAGTAATTTTTCAAACCATATCAGGAAAATCAGAGCAAAAGTATGCTGCAGTCAGCTCTAACCACCTGTCAAGACTCAATTCTCAAATTTTAAGTGTGAACATTTATACTTTAGAAAGTGGTACAGAGCTTCATTCATTGGTTCATTGATTTTGGTTCATTGAAAATGTTTCTAATGCAGATTAAACTGAAATGTGGGAACGTGTGCAGATTTTCCCCAGAGAGTCCAGTTATAAAACACTTGCCACACAACCTTTTATTCTTCTATAGAAGATTGCTTGAGCTTAGCAGTAGTATATAGTAGAAGAAGGCTAAGGTAATGAAGTCTAATAAAGCCTGTAATTGTAACAATAACTGGCATTTATAGAACACTTTAAGGTTTACAATGTGTTTTATATCCATTATCTCATTTTAGCCTCATATCACCCCAGGATGAAAGACAGACTCCTGCAAAGGTTATCATTTTGATTGGACTTTAAAGTATGAGTTATAATTTATCAGAAAAAGAGGGGCAGGGATAGAGAATGGTCCACTCTGAGTTAAAATCAAAAGCAAAGTTACATAGTTATAAGAATGGCTGCGTTAAATGGTGGGATCTGGAGTCAAAAAACCTGGGTTAAAATGCTATCTCCAATGCTTATTCCCTAAGTGACCTTGTTCAAACCAATTAATTACTGGGGCCTCAGGAGACTTGGACTAAATGGTCTCTGAGGCCCCACCAGGTCTAGATTTATGATCCATTGAGTATGTGAAGGAAAAAGAGTAAATAGTCCACATCATTTAGAGCAGCGGTTCTCAACCTGTGGGTTGCTCCCCTTTGGTGGTGGAATGACCCTTTTCACAGGGGTCACAGGGGTCACCTAAGACCATTGGAAAACACATATTTCTGATGGTCTTAGGAACCAAGACACTGTGCTCCTCTATCCGTCTCCAGGCAGGTCCGCCCACATGCAGACATACCCACATACGAGTATTAAAGGGCCCTGGCATTAGGAAGGTTGAGAACCACTGATTTAGAGTATAAAATATAGAGGGAGAAGCCAGCCCTCATGTTACTACCTGGAAGTATGAGATAAGATCATAAGTTAGCTCCAGGTTGTACAAGGTCATCACTGTCATATGATAAAGTCAGTTTGAAATTTAAAGGAAGATAATCTCTGAATAAATAAATCCAGTCAACTATGATGGGCTTTTTTTCCCTTTCCTTTCTGGCCATTCAAGGAGAGACTCCATTGTGGGAGGAAGGAACTATACCTAATCCAGGTAATCATAAATTAACTATAATCCTCAATTAACTATATTAATCTGTATATTTTTTTTGGCTTTTTATCATGGCTTTCAGGTAGTCTGATAATTTTAAAATTATCTCTCATGGATCTATTTTCCAGGTCACTCCTTAGGATGATTTTTTTAAAACTCCTTGTGTAACCTAGAGGAGCCATTTGGTTTCCCAGTCCTCAGTTCCCTAATCAGAAAAATGAAAAAATTGGACCATATGTGGCCCACAACACTCCCAATTGTGTAACTGAGAAACATTTGGCAACATAAATAAAACTATTATAAAGCACTGATAATGTTAACCTGCAGTTTTCTAAGTCAATAGCGGCCAGTAGATATCTTTACTTCTACTTTATACTCTCTCCCCATTTTTACTGAAGTTTGAAATCACTGAAAAGAATTTATAGGAATCAGAGTCAAGTTTTGAAGTGGGCTTCAAAAAATATTAATGATATAAGTCCAGAATGAGGTTTGGAGGATGGGATGGTTCATATCCAGATAAAATGTCATATAAATTTAACAAACACAAATGAATTTGGCCTTTTAACGGGCATAAGCTCAAGGTGATTCAATCATGTGACTTACCAATTAAAAAGTGTGTGTTTTCTTAGGCTACATATATATATATACAAGACTGTCTGGAGCAAGAGAGGGGATCACCTTGCTGTACTCTGCTCTATTATTTGGCTTCAGCTCAGGTTGTCATATCTCTCTGAATGATATCCTGGATGGAGTGGGAAATAGAGACCAGATAACTGGATGAAAACTGCTCCAAGGAATTAAAGACCAGATAAAATAAAATGTAGGTGTGATCTAGTCACTGTCTTCAAAGCTCCACAAAACTGGCAAGTAGAATAGGGATGCATTTTACTCGATATGGTCCCATGGATATGAACTTGCACCAATGGGAGAAATTTACGACAAGGTATATCTAGGTTTAACATAAGAAAAACTCTTTAAGAGAGTTGTACAGATGTAATATGGGCTGCCATGACTCCTAATGTCCCTTCTAACTAAAAATCAAAATCCTATAATTGTAAATAGACATCATGTGATCACTTTTTAGGGATGAATTAGAGCTCCTGTTCAGATGAGGAATTGCCTAGATTACACAGTGAAACAAGAGTTCCTCTCTAGCATGGTGATGACATGACTATTTAATTGATCTAGTATCATTTCCCCATGAATATAAATCAGAAGCAATATAGTAGAGTGGATAGAAAGCTGACTTCAAAATCAGAAAGACTTGGGTTCAAGTCCACCTCTGTAATATACTGTGTGTCCCTGAGTAAGTCACTTAACCCATAAATGTCCCCAGTCAACTTTCTAATGCCACAGATATCAGAAAAAATGTTAATGTTCTTTGATAGAAGCCCCTAAACAGCAGTCCCCAATACTGATGATATTTCTATCCTCAAATAAATCATACCATCCTTATACAATAGTCTGTTTGCTATATTAATCAGTACTCTTACCATCAGAAACCATCTCAAGAATTTATTGCTTATTCTAAGGTCAAGGACCACCCTAGGTTGTATGGCTAAGGTTGGAGGTGTCTGATCATCTGCCATTTTAAGCAAAGAGTGCTGGCCACAAGACCTAGGTTCTCAAATTTCTTAATATTTATCACTATAAGTCAATTACTTAATCTCTCTGAATCTAAGTCCCTCATCTATAAAGTGGGACTATAACACTCTGTATTACCTACCTCACAGAGTTGATGTAAGGAATGCAGTTTATGAAACATAACGTGTATGAATATCACAATATATACACGTTTATACTTATGTATATATATATACTTATATGTGAAAGGCAGTTTTTATATGCATTTTACTTGTTTACACACATGCATATAATATACTGATTTAAGTATGTACATTGTGAGAATAACACTTAGTACATATCATTTACACACATATGTACATGTATTTATAGCTTTGAATATCATTATACATATATATTAGATATACAAATATGTATGTTTACAAATATATCTATATGTGGTAGGAAAGACTTCCCTGACCTGATTTAGTACACTCTTCCTGTGCTGGGACACCAAATGCCCTCTGTCTTTTATACTCTTCCTACAAAGTGCACAGGTTAACACTGAACTGTTCTTCAGTGTACCACACCCAGCGGAATTCTTTGCACTATGGAAAAACCTTCCAATAACACAGAAAATTTGATATTGGCACATTCCTCAGTGCCATCATCACCTCTGGCAGTTAATTCTGGCTTTTGGCTTCTCTTCAGGACCCAAGAATCACCTCTTCAGGAGTCCTGATGGCCACATTCAACCTAAGCAGCTACAACCCCAGCTCCTTTACCCTTGTCGGGATCCCAGGACTTGAGATGTTCCATGTCTGGATTGCAATTCCTTTCTGTGCCATCTACCTTGTGGCCATTGTGGGTAACTGTGTCCTGCTGTACCTCATAGCTGTGGAATGCAGCCTCCATGAGCCCATGTTCCTTTTCCTCTCCATGCTGGCCCAAACTGACCTGATTCTGTCATCAACTACAATGCCCAAACTGCTCAGTAACCTCTGGTTTGGTGACAAGAAAATCACCTTCTCAGGCTGCCTCACCCAGATGTTCTTCCTCCATTTCAGCTGTGCTGTGGATTCGGCCACACTGATGGCCATGGCATATGACCGCTACGTGGCCATATGCTCCCCATTGAGATACACCACCATCCTGACCCACCGGGTCATCATCAAGATTATGGTGGGAATCATCATCAGGAGCTTCTGTGTCATCTTGCCAGATGTATTCTTGGTTAAGCGATTGCCCTTCTGCCGGACACACATCATCCCCCACACATACTGTGAACACATAGGGGTGGCCCGACTCTCCTGTGCTGACATCTCCATCAATATCTGGTATGGTTTTGCTGTGCCACTCATGGTTGTACTCTCTGATATTGTCCTTATTGCTGTCTCTTACACCATTATACTGAGGGCTGTCTTCCTCCTTCCTTCTCATGGTGCCCGCCAGAAGGCTCTTGGAACCTGTGGATCTCACATCTGTGTCATCCTCATGTTCTATACTCCCCTCTTCTTCTCCATTCTTGTCCATCGCTTTGGACACAAAGTCGCACGTCATGTCCTCATCCTATTTGCCAATTTTTACGTTGTCATTCCTCCAGCTCTCAACCCTGTTGTCTATGGAGTGAAGACAAAGCAAATTCGTGATAAGTTTCTCCTCCTATTTTCTCCAAAGGGGACAGAGTGACATTTGACTCTGAAGGGGAACAGAAAGGGCTGAGGGGAATCATTAAAAGAAACCTTATTTTGTAACATTTTTCATAAAAAGAAGAAAGTACCCAGATTGATTCATATCTCCATAAAATTGAAAAGGCTAACCATAGCACAAGGAATGAGAACAGAAATAGGGAAACAATAATAAGGAAATCAGAAAAGATGATTTATTCTCAAGAAGATCAAGACTGCTTGGGACCAGGGGAGAGAGACCTTATTTTTGCTTCAGCAGTGTGTATGGGAAATTGTGGCTTGCTGAAATCAAAAGGAGTGCATAGGACAGCCTGCCTCTTTTCCCTACCATTTAAAAATATGTTGTCCAGATTGGTGATTTGGAGATCAACCAGCAGCCAGAGTAGAAAAATGAAAGACAGCCAGCCACAATATAACATATTTGAAGCCAAATTTATTTGAATGAAATGTGAGTCTATGGGCAATTGTTCTTTAGTTTCAGAGAATAAGAACCCAGCTGCTAAAGTAGGACTCTTAACACTTTCTAGTTGGAAGTTTGTTCATCCAGACTTTCAAGAGTCTCTGCCTTGAATGCCCCCTCCTAATTCTGTCACTGTAAATGCCAAAAAAAATGAGATTCAGATCAACTAATAAAACAGTAGCTCAAAAATAAAAGAAGCATTTGGTATTTCCATTTATGCATGAAGATTTCATTTCCCTTCATGGGCTATGGCATTTTTGGATCATAACTGGATCAGGGTGTAGACCTGGAAGGGATCACATACTCATAGATTCTAATCCTCTGCCTCCCATTTTACAGATAAGGACACTGAAGGCCAGAGAAGTTAAGTGTCTTGATGGGGTTATGCATCTACTAAGTGTCTGATTCAAAGCTGGGTCTTCTGGCCACTAGTCTAACTCTACTAAACCCATCAGCTGGTGCAGTGAATAGAGAATGGGATTTGGACTTAGGAAAACTTGAGTTCAAATCCTATTTCAGACACTAACTGATTTTGTGACCTGGGGCAAATCAGTTAACCTCTTTCTGCTTCAGTTTCTTTACCTTTGAAGTTGACATAATTGCACCCACCTCACAGAATTGTTGTGAGGATCTGATGAATTAATATATTTAAAAATAT
Organism: Pseudochirops corinnae; assembly: GCA_028646515.1. Classification (NCBI taxonomy): domain Eukaryota; kingdom Metazoa; phylum Chordata; class Mammalia; order Diprotodontia; family Pseudocheiridae; genus Pseudochirops; species Pseudochirops corinnae. The sequence continues at coordinate 78,387,901 of CM053588.1, read as the reverse complement.
TTGTAAACTTTAAAAGCAGTGGTTCTCAACCTTCCTAATGCTGCGACCCTTTAATACAGTTCCTCATGTTGTGGTGACCCCCAACCATAAAATTATTTTCATTGCTACTTCATAATTCTAATTTTGCTACTGTTATGAGTCGCGATATAAATATCTGATATGCAGGAGGTTGAGAACCACTGCTTTAAAGTGATACATGTGTGTGTATGTATGTATATATACATATATATATAATCTATTGTTATTATTCTCTATCCACATTATCATATTTCTCTTAAACTAGTAATTAGTCACTATGCCTGTTCAGAAGCAACAAGAGGGATTTTATAAAAACCAACTCCAAAGAATTCCAAAGGAAGTGATTATAAATGGATGATACCTCAACTCACCAGGGCATGAATGAAAAGTATTTTCATTCTGTATTGATAGTCAACAAATATTTATTAGGTGCCTCCTAAGTTCTAGGGATTCAAAGAAAGGCAAAAGACACTCCCTGCCTTCCAGGATCTCCCAGTAAATGGTGTGAGGAGGACAACAAGAAGATGACTGTGAACAAACATAAATTGGAGATAATCAATAAAGAGAAAATACTAGCATTAAGGGGGAACAGGTAAAACTTATCATAGGATATGGGATTTTAACTGGGACTGGAAAGAAAAAAAATTATGCTAGAGCAACTACATTCTAAGAAGGGGGAAAATGAGTTTAAAGAGCCAATTAGTATGGATACACAGGGAACTCATCAGCCAACTTGATGGAAACAGGGACCACTTACTGACAATATGAGTAAGGGCAGATAACACAAAATGAGTACAAAAGTATTAATGATTCTGGAAAAAATAGTATAAAGTATAGTAAAATTCAGAATGAGTTTGAACTAGTAAGAAAAGCTAAGGACAACAAAAAGGGACTTGTCATCTTTTTTTTTCCAAATGATTATCTATCCCTTTTCCTTCTCATTCTATTTTCCTACTAAGAAAGGAAAAACAGACAAACAAGAACAAAACTCTAGCCAAGAAAACAAATTCCCATATTGGCCATGACCAAATGAATTCTGTCTCATTCGGTGTATTCTGAGTCCATCATCAATCAGTAGGTAGATAGTCCCTTTCATCATGACTCTTCTGGAACTGTTGCTCAAAGCTTTACCAATAGAGCATTTAAGTACCTGTTTTCCCATTGCCTCTCCAGCATTTATAATTCTTTTTTTTGTCAACTTTACCAATCTGGGGACTATGAGGTGGAATCTTAGAACTATTTTAATTTGTATCTCTCTAATTTCTAGTGACTTAAAGCATTTTTTCCATATGTCCATTTCTTCCTCTGAAATTTGTCTGTTCATATGTTCTGGCTATCAAATGGGGAGTGGCTCTTAATCTTAGAAATTTGAAAAAAAAATCATTATATTTCTTAGAAATGGGTCTCATTTGAATGGCAAAACCCAAAGAAGTATTCATTGGTTCAACAGCGACTTCAAAGGGAGTCCTCACGAATCTGTGCTAAACCCTGACTTGCTTCAACATTTTTATTAGTAATTTGGGAGAAAATTTTTATTCATAACTTGGGGATGTTTGGCACATTCATCGTGTTTGACAATGACATAAAATTGGGAACATTAGCTAAAATACTCAATGTATCAAGATTCAAATATCTTGTCAGACGACTCCCTTGTGCTGAATTTAACATGACGTTGTTTAATTAGAATAAATATACATCTTTATCCTTTGCTTCAAAAGTCCCAACTTCACAAGTACAAAGAGAGAAAAGCTTGGTTGGACAATTGCCTAAATAAGAAGGAGGTGTTTTAACAGGCTGTAAGATCAATACAAGCAAACAGTTTGACTCAGAGGATGTAGTAATGATGCAGAATGCAGGAAAGTTATTGTTGTCTTGGACTACATAAAAAAGACAATGTACAGGTGTCCTCAGTTTCCCTTGGCAGCTTAATATTTATAATAATTTGACTTTGCCCTTAAGGTTGGTCCTGAGCACTGGGGACCCAGGACCCTTGCTGACTCTGAGTGCCCTGCTCCCAAAGGGATTCCATAAGAAGACATAAATTGACATGTCTTTCTTTCTGGTTATGAGACTATTTCCTTCTGCCTTACATTCATTTATCCTAGTTATTTGTCCATCCCTACCCTCCAGTGTGCATCCAATCTATTTTCTCTCTGTGTTACCTGGCTCCATTACTAGCTGCTTCCCCGTCTGTGCTTAGCACCACAAAGACAGGTGAGTATCATTCTCTGGGTTGTAAGGAGGATGAATACAGACTGAATTTGAAGACAGAACATGGCAAAGGGCGGAACTCCCTAGATCCATAGAGGAACACTATGATGCAAAATAAATAACTCTTGGAATCACCAAGTATCTGACTTGTCCAAATAGTTCTGTGTTTCAGAAGTTAGAACTCCCACTGCGTCAACATCTCTGGGTTTTTTGGAGTATCTAATATAATAGAATGAAGATGAACCAGCAAGCAAACTTCTAGAAAGTAATTCCTAATCCCTGAGTTGAGTGTCTGGTTTGTATGTATCTATCAATGTGTCTGTGAGCAAATATGAGTTTGCTATCACCTGTTACCTGAATACATAGGTCTATGTATGTATTTATGTGTCCTGTTGCTTGTATGCTATTTAAAAATACCGTTAAAGGAGAGGCAGATGTGATTATGTTTCTATTCCTTGAGGTCTAGAACCAGAGTAATATAACATGCACATAACTATATGCATATATGTACATATGTGTACATAAATTCATACACATATATAGCCATGCCTTAAGGATCAACTTTCCTAGTGTAGTATTAAGGGCATATAACTATATGACATTTAATTATCACAGAAAAGATATGAGGATCTTCGTAAATTGCTAGCTCAATGTAACTGAAGTTTGTTGTGGAAGTAAAGAACACAATTAATGCAGCTTTTGGAAGTATGACAGGAGGTAAAAATGTCCAGAATGAAGGAAACAATAGTTTTCCCCATACTCTGACAATGAGAGGCTTCCATTGGGAATATTTTGGTCTACTCAAGGTACCATATCATAGCAAAGACACTCTTTTAAAGATATTTCTGAAAGTCCCCCTAGATCTGAAAACCAACATAATAAAGGAATTCATCCTCCTTTTTATATGAAAACTAGTTGGTAGCCAAAAAGCCTTGAATATGAAGCTAAGGCATGTATACTTTATTCTTCAAGAAGGTATATAGGTGACATTGGGTTCTTTAAGTATATCCCAGTGCAGTACAAGTCCTGGAAATTCCTGTCAAGTGGAAAAATCTACAAGAATGTTCCAAAAAATGAACAGTGCTTTTTTGATAGCCTGAGGAGCAGTCTTCCCAAGAATTTATAGCTCAACACCAGAGGGAAGTTGAACTCTGCATTAGTAGAAGGACTACACATACCAACAAAATTATTGATATTTTGATGTATTAAAAAACATCATGGATGGTAAAAGGATGGTAAAAATCAATAGATGGTAAAAACTGATAGTAAAAAAATATATGAATGAATGAATGGTAAAATATTTATTAAGCAATTATTGTATGTAAAGCAGATGACACGATACATATGGAAACATATGTATTTACATGCATTGTGAATAATCCTGTCTCTCTACATGTACATATAGGTGTTTCTAGAATGACATATCTTTGTGTATATTTTTAAGCATATATAGGTACCTATCAGCCAGTCGACAAGCTTTTATTAAGTGCATACTACATGCCAGACATTATGTTCAGCACTGGAGATACAAAGATAGGCAAAAGACAGTCTCTGCTCTCAAGGAAATAACAGTATAATGGTGCAGGCGACATGCAAACTATATGTACAATTAAGGTACATACAGGATAAAACAGACATAGTCTTAGAGAAAAGGGGAATAGGGAAAAGGCTTCATGTAGAAGGTGGGATTTTAGCTAGGACCTGAAGAAATCCAGGAGGTAGAAAGGAGGAGGAAGAGAGTTTCCAAAAGCTTGATTTCTTCAGAAATGAGTCCATGTTTTGAAGAAATGATGAAATGATGAAATGGATATCTGGGTGAAGGACAAAGTTCGTCAGTCTCATTGGCCCCTCCATACTCGAGCAGGGCACAAGATAAAATATACATGGGAACATAGGAATAAGAATGTTACCAGTCATTTAGGATAAGATTCTTTTCTCCTGTGTTGTGACCACATAACAATAACGCACAGTTGAACAAATAACAGTGTCCAATTATGTGCTCAATGATGCTTTATCAAGGCAGTCCAAACCTTATATCTCATTTAAGGCTGAAGATGATCAAGAAAGCCAGGAGCTGAAAGTAAGGAAGTAGAATAGTGCAGGTATGAGAGACAGTGAAGAGTCACTGAGTTGGGAGAGGAAATGAAATGGCATTCTACTTTTGATCAATTCTAATTATTAGGATTTTTTTCCATAAATTGAATGGAAACCTAGTTTTCTACAATTTCCATCTCATTGTTCATGTTTCTGTCCTCTGGGATCAAGTGGCTCACACCTTCAACTTGTCTCCATCTCCTGTCTTTCCTAGATGACACTTTTGATGGAGAGAAATGACCAGGTTAAAGACTTCTTCCAAACTTCAGTTCCTCTCCATCTTTCCCATTAAAAAGAATGCTTGTGTTCTTATCTAGGCAATAACCCTCCCTGACATTTACAAATAATTTGCTTTCTTTCTGCTCATCTCCCTTGGTCACTTTTTTTAAAAAGTCTAATTAGTGCCTGTCTTTTTACTATAGTCATTTCCTGATATGCTTAATGTACCTTAAACGCTTACATGTAAGAAAGGGAAAAAAAATTATTAAGCATAGTAATAATGTTAAATATCCTTCATATAATAGCACTTTGAAGTTTTCAAAGTGTTTTACAAGTATTATATCATTTTATACTAAAAATCAGAAAGGCCTTGTTTTTCTAAAAGTTCCCATATTTCATTATTCATGTAAAAGGGAAAATATTTTGACACATCATTTTGGTCAGATAATGCTTGTGCTTTCTCTTTCCCCCTCTTGTTTTAAAGTGTTAACCTTCTCATTCCTTTACTGGGTGATGACCTATGCTTGTAAGCAGCATTTGGAGCAGCTGCATTAAAATAAAAATTTGTATTATTTGTTCAAATATAATAATCTTACTTGTGTTCCCTATAATTCTGGGAACCAGGGTATCTATCTTGTTTTTGAACCACTATGATGAATCATACCAGTTTGATATTGGTAGATATTTTTGCAGACAACACTCAAGAATAATAACTATTTCAGCTACTCATGTTTTTAAATAAATGCAGTTTAAATTGCTAAAAAATAAATGAATGAATGAACAAATAATAAGGAAGAGGAAACCAAGACAGAAGATTAAGGCAAAACAGATATGTGGTATGGCAGTAAAGGTGAAAGACAGTGTCATAGAGAGAGCAGATTTCTATGAAGAAGCAGACATACAGCAAATAGGGAATACAGGATCACAAGATTCTCAGTTGGAGGGAACCTTATAGATTATGTGATTCAAATCGTCTACTTAAGACATGAGAGAATTGAGGACCAGAAAGGTTAGTGACTTAGCCAGGATCTCTGTTTTATAAACATGGTTTATAAAAGATAGAGACAAGATTCCAGTTTAGGTCTTCTGATATAAATTGAGCAGATGTCTGACTGAGAAGAGGCATTCTGCTGATTGTAAAGGGGAAAGGAAAGGTTTGGTGAAATGAAGAGTAAAGGGATTTTAGCACCGAGAGAAGGAAAGGAGAAAATACCAAAGAATAATGAGAAATTACTTAGGAAAACCCCAGAATAATGGATCAGTATGGGTCTAAGGTAGCTTGTAAGTTTGGGAATGCAGGAATAGGTGAGGGGTGACAGGTAAACAGCATAAAGGGGAAGTGGTTCATTAGAGTATATAGTTAATTTGAATACATGTGGAAGATCAGTGGACTGGAGGTCTAGAGAATAGTGGATTAGAGATTGGAATATCAGGGAGGTGGGAATGTTTCTTTATGTAAACAACTATAGAGAAGCAGGAAAAGTGAGAGAATGAAAAATGTTGGAATGTCTCAGTATTTCCCTAAATCTTTCTTAGCAAATAGAGGTCCTAGAAGGAGGCACATATTGACTGTCAAATCAATGGTATAGGCATGAATTTTTATGTCTGGGCAATTCTGGAGGAGCCTGGGAGGGAATCTATGGATGATTGTATATGTGTCTCCATGTGTCATTGTACAGTGCTTATTTTCACATTATTGTAGAAGTATACGTTTAAATGTGTGCATTTAGGTATGCAAGTGTACTGGTATACTTAGATGTTTCTGAGTGTGTGTGTGTGTGTGTGTGTGTGTGTGTGTGAGAGAGAGAGAGAGAGAGAGAGAGAGAGAGAGAGAGAGAGAGAGAAAGACAAAAAAACAGAAAGAGAGAGAGAGAGAAAATGAATAGTTATTATTCAATAGCCATCTACTGAGTTGTTCAGTCATTTCACTCACGTCTGACTCTTTGTGACCCAATTTGGGTCATGCTTTTCTTGGCAAAAATATAGGAATGGTTCACCATTTCCTTCTCTAGCACATTTTACAAATGAGGAAACTTAGGCAAATAGAGCAAAGTGATAGCCTCATACAGCTATTAAGCGTCTTAGGTTAGATTTGAACTCGAGAAGGTGGATCTTCCTGAGAACTTATGACAAAACAAGAGTTAGAGAACATTATGAAATGCAAAAAGGATAATTTTGATTTCATTAAATTAAAAAGGTTTTGCACAAACAAAACCAATGCAACCAATATTAGAAGGAAAGCAGAAATCTGGGGGAAAAATTTTACTGCCAGTGTTTCTGAGAAAGACCTCATTTTTAAAATACATAGAGAACTGGGTCAAATTTATAAGAATATAAGTCATTCCCCAATTGATAAATGGGGATAAACCTATGGACAGTCATATAAAAATGCTCTAAATCACTATTGATTAGAGAAATGCATATCAAATGACTCTGAGGTACCACCTCACACCTCTCTGATTGGCTAATAAATGAAAAAAGGAAAAAGACAAGTGTTGGAAATGATGTGGGAAAATTGGTACCCAGTGTGTTGTTGGTGGAGTTGTGAACTGATTCAACCATTCTTGAGAACAATTTGGAACTATGCCCAAAAGGCTATAAAACTATGCATACCCTTTGATCCAGCAATATCACTGCTAAGTCTGTATCCCAAAGAGACCATAAAAAAGGGGAAAGGACTCACAAGTACAAACATACTTATAGCAGTTCTTTTTGTGGTGGTGAAAAATTAGAAATAAAAGAGATGACCATCATTTGGGGAACAGCTGAACAAGCTGTGGTATATGACTGTAATGAAATACTATTGTGTTATAAGAAATAATGAGCAGGCAGATTTCAGAAAAACCTGAGAAGACTTAAATTATTGAAAATGATGAGTAGGCAAGTTTCATAAAAACCTGGAAAGATTTACATGAACTGATGCTGAGTGAAGTGAGCAGAACCAGGAGAACATTTTACACAGTAACAGACACATTGTGTGATGATCAACATTGACAGAGTTAGTTCTTCACAGAGATACAATGATCTAAGACAATTCCAAAAGACTCATGATAGAAAATGCTATGAACTTCCATAGAAAGAACTAAGGAGTCTGAATGCAGATCAAAAGCATGCTATAAAACTGTGCATACCCTTTGATCCAGCAATGTCACTACTAGTTCTGTATCCAAAAGGATCATAAAAAATGTAAAAGGATCCAAATGTATAAACATATTTATAGTAATTCTTTTTGTGTTTGCAAAGAATTAGAAATTAAGGGGATGTCCATCAATTGGGAAACAGTTGAACAAGTTGTGGTATATGAATGTAATAAAACACTATTGAGAGATAAGAAATTATGAGCAGGAAGATTTCAGAAAAACCTGTGAAAACTTGATGTGTAGGCAGGTTTCAGAAAAACCTGGAAAGACTTACATTAATTGATGTTGAGTGAACTGAGCAGAATCAGGAGAACATTGTACACAGTAACAGCCACATTGTATGACGACCAATTTTAATAGACTTAGCTCTTCCCAGCAATGCAAGGATCTAAGACAATTCCAAAATACTTATGAAGGAAAATGTTATCCATATCTAAAGAAAGAACCATGAAGTCTGAATGCATATTGAAGCATATTATTTTCTCTTTTTTGTTTTTGTTTTTCTTATGGGTTTCCCCTTTTGTTCTAATTCTTCTTTCACAGCATGATTAATGAGAAAATATGTTTAATATGAATCCACATGTATAGCCTATATCAGATTGCTTGCTGTCTTGGAGAGGGCTTGGTAGGGCAAAGGACAGAGTCGGGATGGACACAGTTAGATAAAAAAATGAAACTTAACATTTTATAAAAGTGAATGCTTAAAACTATCTTTACATGTATTAGAAAAAAAAATAAAATATACTTAAGTGGGAAAAAGACAGGTCTTCCTGACTCCAGTCCCAGCAATCTATAAGATGTTGTGGAGAAAACAATTGCAGCATTAGTTCTCAGTTTCACCTTGAGACATTTCTTCTTGTTGTAGAGAAAGATCACAACAATGACACAATTAATGAACACTGTAAGATAATAATTAAGTGTATTTAGAGCACACCTGCACATTAAGTAGGAGGAGGGATCAACAAAGAAAACTTCCTAGAGGGAGTAAGACTTAACTCAGCCTTGGACAAGGGGTAGGATTTGACTAGGCAAAGAAAAGCTCCTGTGGGAATGGAAAGATACAGATTATTTGGACAAGGTAAATGACTAGGTGTGGTGAGTGAGTTCATAGAGTCAAAGATGACTGTGATTTCAAGCTAAAGTGACTGAGAAGATGTAGGGGTACCAATAAGAGAGGAGACAAAGTGTCATCATGGATAGTGCTGGAATAAGAGCAAGAAATCAATCTATCTACCTGCAGTCAAATCCCTCTTCTGATATCAAATGTGACCAAATTATTTAATCTCTCTGAATGTCAGTTTTCTCACCTGCAAAGCAAGGATGATGACAGAGTAACAATATTGTGGTGATCTTTTGGAGGGAGATGAAATAATGTACATAAAATAATTTGAAAACTTGAAAGTGTTATATAAATGTCATTGCGGTCAAGTGAATGATCTTTCGAAGCTGATGCATGTTTGTGGACAAAGGAGGTAAGAAGAACATGGAGAAAAAGAGAATATGTCTATTGTGGTGTGTGAGGGTCTGTGGCTTTAAGTATATTTGTAAAGTCCTGGTAGAATCTGGAGAAATGATAATAGGAAGCCAGATAGGAGTGAGAACCCAATATCTGTGGGACTGGGAGTGACATTTTGCCTTGGCAATATAGATAAAGGAAACTCTTTCTCTGAGAGAGGAGAAAAGGGAGGAAGTATGAGCTAGAGATACCCTGAGGCAGAGAGGAGGGATGATTACAGCCTGAATTGATCAGATTTCTTAAATAAGTTCAACCAGGGATTTTACTAAATAGAGGAGCACTGGATGAACCATTACTATGTGATCACAAGAAATTGAGAACCTAGGGAACAGTAGGGAGGTTCCATTTGAAGTCAGAAAGGAGGGATGTATTGAAAAGCAGCTCATCTCAGTTCTGGGAACTCAGCAATGCTTCATGATCTGAGAACATCAATGGAATAGTTATATTTACCCAGTCAAAGATTCAGGGAATCAGGAAGCATAGGTACAGTTTAAAGAAAGGAAGGTCTGCAAGTATCTGATGTAGAATCCAGGCTGGTAGTTTTGTGCAGCCAAGAGAAATTGGATAAGATTTTATATCATATCCTTTTCTCTCTATTGGATTCAGAACTTGAAAGTCCCTTTTTTCCTCTCTGTCTTCATTCCTCTGTGAACTCCATCAATCATCAAGTCAAGACAGTTAATCCAATTCAATACAACTTAATAAGTATTTATTAAGTTTATGCTATGTGAAAGGCACTAGAAATGCAATAACAAATGTTAAAAAGTCATTTCTATTGTTTTGAAAAATGGGAATGGGGTATGATCTTTCTCAGAAAGGAATAAGAGAAACTGCAATTACACGGAGAGATTCAAAATATTTAAGTACTGCAGGGAGAGGAAGTAGGTCCAGAGAGCTTGAGGGCAAGAATAGTACACCTTAAATGGCTCAGGAAAAATGGCAGAAAAACTGGAGTGAGACAGAGATGAGTAGTTGAGCAATAGTGGAGTTGAGGGAGCTATGAGAGTAGGTTTAACCTCTGCCCCACACTCTCCCAACCCGACTCAAACTAGGGCATGGAGGTGAGAAGAACAAGTTATTTAGACAAATGTAAAAAAGCACATCTGTGTATGTCTCTTCTTACTTTTCTCTAATTATGAATCATACTTAAACTTATTATTTTAATAAACTACTTTGCTTCTAGCTGTTCTAAATAGTTAAATAGTCATTAAAACTTTTGAATTCCAGCGATATGTAAATTAGCTCTAATTTCCCTTCTAATTCTAACATATTGTGATTTTGTTATTTGTTGGGAAGTGGAGAACAGAAAGAGTTTAGGGTAGAACCCCAGAACTAATGGTTATCTCATTTTCTGGTGGCTGAGAATATATTGCGTAAAATAGAAACACTTGAAGAGGGGAAAAAATTGCTAGAGAAAGGAATGGCAGAAGGCAAAGTAGGATTCTTCTTAATATAGATTACAATATTTCTTTTTTTAGAGTATAAAAATAAATGACTATTTTCAATTTTTACTCACAAAAAGGGATATATGTTCATAGTAGATCAGCATAAAACAATATTTTCAAGATAGTACACACTGTCCTGAATATTTCATCACAAAGTTTCTATTCAGTTCTTGATTTTTTTTTTCATGAGCAATTCTTAAAAGTTCTATTTTCCAGTAAATCTCTATCTTTTCCCTATAAAGATATAGTCAGCTTTGTAGGATAAATCATTCTTAGTTGTAAGCACACATTTTTTCTTGTAGACAAAAGTTGGAAATCCAAGATCTCTCAATTATAATAGAAATTGTCAGGTCTTATGTAACCCTGTTTGTGGTTCCTTGGTGCTTGACTTCCTTCTTTCTAGTTGTTTGCAGCAATTTTTCTTTGATTGGGAAGCTCTGGATTTCAGCAATGGAATTCCTACTACTTTTTCTTTGGAGGTTTCCTTCAGAAAGTGATCAATGAATTCTTTCTATCTTCATTTTGCTTTCTGGTTCTTATAGACCTGGATAGTTTTCATTTATTATTTTTTGAACTGCACTGTCCAGACTTTTTTTTAAAATCATATTTGAGGAATTTCAAAGGTTCTAAAATGGTATTTCTTTGATTTGTTTTCCAAGTCAGTCTTTTCCTTATATCAGATATCTTATATTTTATTCTAATTTTTTTCTGATATTTTTATTATTTCTAATATTTCTTGCTATTTCATGGATTCATTGATTTCCACTTGGTTTATTCCCATTTTCAGGAAGACCATTTCTTGGTAAGATTCACCACTTTTTGTTCTAAGTTATTTATTCTCCTTCCAAATCTTTCCTTCAGAGTTTTTAATTCCCTCAGTTATCCTGTGTTTCATTTTATTCTATGTATTCATGTCATCTTTGTGGAAATCCATTTTTTTCTTTTGAGTTTTTGCTTGGAGTTCTTAAAGCATTACTTTTCCTTCTACGTTTTAATTTTGGACATCTCTGGATTTACAATAATTCCTTATAGTGGCCACTATTTTCTTTAGTTTCCTCATCTATTCAATCAGTTACTGAACTAGGGATTTGTACTTGGCCAGGCTGTACCTCCTGCTGCACTTTTGCATAAGATGATCAATCCTATTTGCTCTTCATCTGGGTCACCTGGATTCCTTAGCTGATGCTCTATTTCCCAGAATTAGAGCCCACTGTTTTGAACAGTATATCTTCAGGATCTTTGTGACATCTTAGGACAAAATGCTAAGGACCTCAGACCCTGGGGTATCCCAGTCTGAGTGCTCCTTGTATCTTCCAAATTTCATGCAGCAGGTTTCTGATAATCCTAGGTTTCCTTGCTTTAGCCCCATATATTTGCTGAACTCCACAATATTTGAAAGTCCAATAGAAGTAATATATTAGATATTGTGAAAGTGCCTGGGAACTGGTGATGCAAAGGCACATCAGATATTGTGAGAGATATTCTAGGTAAGGAAAAGGTTGGAGGAGGATGGTAGCACCATGAAGACAAGGTCCAGAAAAAGGTTATTCTAGTGGTTGGCTGACATGGAGAGTTAATGAAAGTCTGTAGAATCAAGGAAAAAGATGAATTATTAGATGGCAATGTCATCTGATTTTTTATTTTGTATGTTAAAATTATGAAAAATAGAACCATATACTCTGGAAGATAGGAGGAATATTAAAGGTCATCAAATTTATCCTTCTACCAAGTATAGGAATTTTCCTCTATATTTATGTAAGGTGACCATCAAGACTGCAATTAAACACTTTTGATAATGGCAAATATTCATATTGTATCAGTATTTATGTATGTTATTGTAAATACATGAGTGACTGCTTGTGAGAAGATGCTAGTATTACATAGATATATGTTTAATATAGAGGTATGCATATCAGTGCATTATTATATAAATGCATAAGTGTTTCTGAGTATAAAAACACTATACACCCCATCACCCCAACAGATTTCAAGATCCTTGAGGAGATGCTTCATTTGATTCATTGTATTGTCTATACAGTACACTGGACATAAATGCTGAATAAAATGGTGGTGGTGGTGATTGAGTAGGTCTGTGTTGGTCTCTCTCTCTCTCAACCATGTGCCTCATTATCAAGTAAAACTAAATAACAGGAAGTTCTTCATTTGCCTCCAGACATGATGGGATCATTATCACTGGAGGTTTTCAAATGAAGGCTGGATAAACACCCTTAGAAATATTATAGAGATATTCTGTGCACATAAAAATTGGCTTTAATCATCTCTAAAGTTCTTTCCATATAGGAGGTTAAAGGATTGTGTTCTATTCTGAATCTTTCAGGTTGGCTAGTTGGCACAGTGAGTAGAGCACTGGCCCTGGAAGACAGGAGGACCTGAGTTCAAATTCAGCCTCAGACACTTAACACTTCCTAGCCATGTAACTTTGGGCAAGTCACTTAATCCCAATTGCCCTGCCTTTCCCCTCCAAAAAACAAGTTAATTAATTAATTAATTAATTGCTAGATAAATTAATAAATAGATAAATAAATATCCTGACTCTTTCCTGTTGCGGCCTCAGTTTATCCTCTTTCCCAAGGGCTGGGGGAGAGAGAAGTGAAAGGGGAAGAAAAGAAGGCTAGAGATGTATTACTGAGAAGCTAGAGGCAGCATAGTTAAAGAACTGTCCTTGAACCTGGGATAAAGTCTCACTTCTGAGACATACTCTGTGTGAACCTGGACAAGTCATTTTACTTCTAAGAATCTCCAGGCTTCTCAAAGACTGTAAGTTGTAGAAAAGGGGGTCTATGTGTATTCATGTAGGAAGTTCCTTCTAGGCAATACTCTACACTGGTAAAATCACAAATTCGATGCTGTTTTCAATGAAAAATTAATTCACCTCATTTTGTTTTACCCTACCACTTCACCACTTCAAAGACGTTCTGATATATCCAGACAGGCAACAAACACCCTCTGGCTCTTGGCAACACAGAAAGAAGAGAGAAGAGAATTGGTCAGCTGTTGATCTTTGTTGCCATTACCCAAGTCATATGGGTTCATTCCATGGGATATGACCACTTCTTATCACTTGCAGAAATTTTCCATTGTACTCATGACTTGATAGTAGATTAGAGTTTTTCAAAAAGACAAATAGGTACTTAGGGAAAAGGGGAATCAGTCACTGTCATTAACTTATACTCATAAAGATTGCTACAGGTAAACAAAACAATCTAGTATTCATTCTATAGCTTTTAATTACCCCCTCTCACCTATGGATTATCAAGCTCTTGGGCATCTTTATACCAAATCCTAAAGTCAAGACATGTTCAGAAACCAGGTGTCTTTAAAAAATGCAACCCAATGCAAATTTCCTTACAGGGATCTTTTGATTTAAGCATCATAGTTATAGTCAGTTCCTATCAATAACCTGTACTTTCAAAAGCGTTCCTATGAACAGTGATCATTAACTTTATATTAGTTTTCTCACAAAAAACAGAGAAAATGACACTCCTGCCCCTCTATCTATGTACTCAGCAAAGCTGATCATGAATCTGTCACTGTGCCCCAGGCTCTCTCATATGCTGACATGAATACTGTTTGTAAATCCTGTCATCTTGGTCAAAGCATGAAAGACTGGTCCATTGTTTATGGCCAAATATGACATTCACAGATGCTTTAGCCATCTGTTGTTAGAAAAAGAATCTTGTGTTGTTTGAAGATTCCATATATTTTACCAAAGCCTATAACTAATTTCCTAGTGTTCTTCTTTCATGCAGGAGAAAATCTATAGAAAAATGAAGCTACCTCCAAAGCTGTAAAAGTCACAATGCCTTCTCTGAATATCACTGATACCCGCCTTGCTGGCTGCTTTCTCACTGGAATCCCAGGTCTGGAGCACCTGCATATCTGGCTTTCTATTCCCTTCTGCATCATGTATGTGGCTGCCTTGGCAGGAAATAGCATCTTGATCAGTGTAATCATCTCCCAAAGGAGTCTTCATGGACCCATGTACCTGTTCCTATCCATGTTGGCCAGTGCTGATGTCCTGCTCTCTACTTCTGCCATACCCAAAGCTCTGAGCATCTTCTGGTTGGGGACCCAAGTCATCTCCTTTGATGCATGTCTCACCCAGATGTTCTGTATCCACTTTCTGTTTGTGGCTGACTCAGCCATCCTGCTGGCCATGGCTTTTGACCGCTATGTAGCCATCTGCTCCCCCTTACACTGTAACACTATCCTTACTCCCACTATCATCAGAAAGATAGCTGGGGCCATACTTACACGCAGCTTCTGCATTATATTCCCAGCTATCTTCCTCCTCAAAAGGTTACCCTACTGCCGGACCAATATAATTCCACATACATTCTGTGAGCACATGGGCATTGCTTGGCTGTCCTGTGCTGATATCTCTGTCAATGTCTGGTATGGTGTGGCAGCTGCTTTGCTCTCCACAGGTCTAGATATCATTCTTATTGCTGTCTCCTACATACTCATCCTACATACTGTCTTCCATCTTCCCTCACACGAAGCTCAGAGCAAAGCACTGGGAACATGTGGTTCTCATATTTGTGTTATACTGCTTTTCTACATCCCTGCTCTATTTTCTGTCTTTGCCTACTGCTTTGGTAGGAAAAGTATTCCCCGTCATGTCCATATCCTCCTAGCCAACCTCTATGTTGTTATCCCACCCATGCTCAACCCTGTCATTTATGGTATAAGAACCAAACAGATTTGGGAAGGGGCTCTCCAGATGTTTTCACAGTTGGGGAAATGATCAAGATGGAAGCCAATAAACCTTAGAATCATCTTGACCAGAGATAACAAACTTGTGGCCTGTGGGCCAAAGCTGCCGACAAATAAGGCCAGGACCAGATGAAAATGTAATTATGAAATATTTAATACAATAAATAACAACACAACATAGATAATGTTAATTTGTGGTTTTTTCCTAAGTAAATATGTGGGTTCAGGCATCCATTTCCATTTCAGTTTGACACCACTGATCTTAACTCCTAATCCAGGCACATTGTCTTCTCCATTCCAGTCTTCTCCCAATGCCTGAATTCAAATCTGCTTCATCCCTACTTTTCCCTCAATTCTGCTCCAGTATTTATCCCTATGAATATCTCCTTCTCAAAGTAAGACATCCCATACCTATCCCAAGCTCCAACACTATCTTAATATCCAGTTCTTTCTCCCCTAAATCAACCCCATATTAGCATCCACCCCATCCTAAACCACATCCATATCCTTATCCATATTGCAATCATATCACTTCCCTAACTCTGTCCTTATCTTTGTCCCTCTCCCTACCTCTAGTCCTATCCCAGCCCCATACCAATAAAAATCATTTCTGTCCAAAACCTTTCAACATAATCCCTATTCTCCATATACACCATCATCTCCACCTCTAATCAATTACCAAACCCATGCTGATTCCTATTCCTATCTATATTCTCATCTTAATTTTTATCCCTAAATCTAGGCTCATTTTTACCTAATCACCTCACGATACCTATTTCTGTATTTCTACCAAGAGACACTCCATTTCACTCCCTCTCTCCTTCTGTCTGCATCTGTCTGCTCTCCAGACATGTCAAAAACATACTCCATTCTACCAACGTATTAAACCCTTATTTATTAGTCTTCAAGTGATTCCTGTCACCTTCAGAACAGCTTCTTGGACTTACTGAAAGGAATATAACAGCTTCCCCTAGTTTGGGGAACAATTTTAAGCCTACCCATGCATAAAGAAAGCCTCTGATACTCTTTCTTTACACTTTACCCTCAAAGGTCTACTACGTGAGATGCAAACATTCAGTGTTATCTATGAATAAATCATTTATTCATTACCTGGAATTCAATTGTCTATTATGTCAGTTTGTATAGACATCTCTAGGCTCTCTTTCAAGATAAAATTTTATTCCTGCCAAGAGGAAAAGCAGAAGGTTGGGGGTGGAGACCACCATTCTACTCTCTACAGAAAAAAGAGTTACCAGGCTAGAAGTACATCTGTCTACTCTCTTAAATATTAATAGTCTGGGGAGATAAGATTTGGTGCTTCTAACTTTTGATAGCTTTGTTTTTTTGGAGGGGAAGGGGGACCCCAAACTCTATATACAAGGCTTGACTCCTTCCCACCCAATATCAAGTCCATAATGAACACACATAGCAAAATAGTAAAGAGGCAGAGCTAAGATGGTGGAGTAAAATCAGGGACTTGCTTGAGCTCTCCCCCAAATCTCTCCAAATAACTGCAAAAAATGACTCTAAACAAATTTTAAAGCTACAGAACCCACAAAATAACAGAGTGAAACAAATCTGCAACCTAATACAACCTGGAAGGTCGACAGGAAAGGTCTTTTGCACTGGGCTGGAATAGGAGCACAGTCCAGTGGGGACCACACTGGAATAGACAGAGTGGAGCAGGCCTCCTGCTCAGGAGATTGAATCACTGGCAGCTGTGACAGTTTCCAGACTCCTCAATCCACAAATGCCAAAAATAACTTAGAAGGTCAGTGGGAAAGGTCTGTCAGACTTGGGTAAGAGAGGAGAGTAGTCTGGCCACAGCCCTATGGTGGTGGAGGTGGTGGCAGCAGCAGTGGCAGCCACTTCTGGAGCTCTTGGCTGATAAAAGGTGGGGGGATTGAATGACTGACCAGAGTGGGATTGTAGGAATCTCTTTGTTGGCACTGAGCCTGAAATTGATTGATTTGCCCTGCTTGGATCTGGGTCACAGTCCTGGGTGGCAGAACTGGGGTGCAGAGGAGCTTGGGTATGGTGGAGCTTGTGGGTGTGGTGGAAAGGGAATCCTTCCAAGGCAGAAAAGAATGTTTGTGGTCATTCATAGACCAGAGCCCATAAACACCTCTCTTTTGATCATACCACCTTGGAAGAACTGAAAATTTACAGGACCCTAGAAGTATCTCTGAAAACAGCTGCACAAACTCCCTGAAGCTTGGGACACTGTACCCTACACACTGGAAGGAGTTAACTCTTAACAAAGAATTAAAGAGTCAAGTATTTGGCTGAAAAAATAAGCAAACAGCATGAAAAAAAAACTCAGACTACAGAATCTAACTTTAGTGACAAAGAATATCAAAATATACAACCAGAAGAAGACAATAAAGTCAAAGCTCCTACATGGAAAGCCTCCAAGAAAAATATGAATTAGTCGCAGGCCATAGTAGAGCTCAAAAGACATTTTGAAAATCAAGTAAAAGAAGTAGAGGAAAAATTGGGAAGAGAAATGAGGGTGATACAAGAAAATCATGAAAAACAAATCAACAGCTTGCTAAAGGAGAAAATACCAAAAAAAAAAAAAAATACTGAAGAAAATAGCATATTAAAGAATAGACTAGCCCAAATGGCAAAAGAGATCCAAAAACCCAATAAGGAGAAAAACGCCTTAAAAAGCAGAATTAGACATATGGAAAAGGTCTAAAAGCTCACTGAAGAAAATATTTACTTAGAAATTAGAATGGAGCAAGCAGAAACAGAAACAAAAGAATCAAAAAAAAAAAAATAGAAGACAATATGAAATATCTCATTGGAAAAATAACTGACCTGGAAAATATAGCCATGAGAGACAATTTAAAATTATTGGACTTCTTGAAAGCAAATATTTAAAAAAAAGAGCCTAGCCATCATCTTTCAAGAAATTATCAGGAAAACTGCCTCAATATTCTAGAACCAGAGGGTAAAACAGAAATGAAAAGACTCCACCAATCACCTCCTGAAAGAGATTCCAAAAGGAAAACTCCTAGGAATATTGTAGTCAAAGTCCAGAATTCCCAGGTCAAGGACAAAATATTGCAAGCAGTCAGAAAGAAACAATTCAAGTATTGGGGAAAGACAATCAAGATGACACAAGATTTAGCAGCTTCTACACAAAGGGATCAGAGGGCTTAGAATAAGATATTCTGGAGGTCAAAAGAGCTAGGATTAAAACCAAGCATTACTTACCCAGCAAAACTGAGTATAATCTTTCAGGAGAAAAAAAAATGAATATTCAATGAAATAGAGGACTTTCAAGCATTCTTGAAGAAAAGACAAGAACCGAACAGAAAATCTGACTTTCAAATACGAGACTCAAAAGAATCATAAAAAAGCAAACATGAAGGGGAAATCATAAGGGACTTATTAAAGTTGAACTGTTTACATTCCTACATGGAAACATAATATTTGCAACTCATGAAACCTTTCTCAATATTAGGATATTTGGAGGGAAAGTCTCTCATAGATAGACAGATAGATAGATAGATAGATAGATAGATAGATAGATGTAGATAGATATAGATATAGAGACAGAGGGAATAATGCAAGTTGAATATGAAGGGATGATATCTAAAAATAAAATTAAGGCCTGAGAGAGGAATGTACTAGCAAAAGAGAAGGGGAGAGAAAGAATGAAGTAAATTGTCTCACATAAAAGAGGCAAGAAAAAGCTTTTACAGTGGAAAGAAAGACGGGGAGGTGAGAAGGAATGAGAGAATCTTACTCTCATCAGATTTGGCTGAAGAAGGGAATAACATACACTCTCAATTGGGTATAGAAATCTATCTTACACTATAAGAAAGGAAGGGGAATGGGATAAGAGAAGGGGGATAACAGAAGGGAGAACATATTGCGGAAGGGGGTAGTCAGAAGCAAACACTTTTGAAAATGGACAGAGTCAAAGGAGAGAATAGAATAAATAGGGGGTGGGATATGATGGAGGGAAATACAGTTTTTTCCACCATAACTATTATGGAAGTGTTTTGCACAAATACACATGTATAAGCTATATCAAATTGCTTGCCTTCTCAATGAGGGTGGGTGGGGAGGAAAAAAGGGAGAGAATTTAGAACTCAAAGTTTTCAAAATGAGTGTTAAAAATTATTTTTACATGCAAATGGGAAATAAGATAGGCAAAGGGGTGTAGAAATCTATCTTGTCCTAGAAATTGGGGGGAAGGGGACGAGAGTGGGGTGGGATGATAAAAGGGGGGGCAGACTAGGAGAAGGGATAATCAGAATGTATGCCACCTTGGGGTGGAGGAAGGGAAGAGATGTGGAGAAATTTTGGAACTCAAATTCTTGTGGAAATAAATGTGGAAATGAATGTTGAAAACTAAAAATAAATAAATTAATTATTTTTAAAAATAGCAAAGACAGACATTTATTCAAACCATAATGAGAAACTAGAGAAGGTATACATAGGAGAATATATTCTAGACAATACACAGTGAAGGAGCTCTCCTATTTGAAGAAAAATAACTCAGCTAAACCAAGACAGGGAGTCCTAGATCTCACCCAAGAGGAAACTCCTCAAAGTCTCTAAAGTGGCTAACCAGATATAGGGACACGATGGAGACTGCCAGCTCCACTCATGTCAAGTGACATAAGTTCTCTCTGAAGATAGTGACTTCCATCCCTCTTCATTTCCACCCTTAAACCTTCTACCTTTAAAGTCTTCAAGCAGAGGATAGAGGACAAGTTGGCACGTTTTAGAGGAGATTCTTGGTCTTTTATGAAATTATTTTTTCTTATAAATATTACTTTTTTCTTCAAATTCTTATCTATTACCTCCTTATTGAGTGAATAAGTCCCTCTCTGGACCCCACAGGCCTATTTCTATATTATTCTACATAAGCTTCTTTAATATATAGACACATCTAATAAATCTTTTAGGAGAAAGAATTAGAAAAGCAAAGTCATAGAATAACAGGATCTTATAGTGGGAAGAAACCTCAAAAATTACTTTGTGTTATCCATAATTTCTCTGTGACACTCCAGACAAGAGGTCATTTGTGTACCAGTGATGGTGAACTCACCACCTCTTAAAGCCATCTATTCCATTGTTCCATTTTAAAGAGTTCTAATTGTTAAGAAGTCCCACCTTCTCCCACACCAAGTCGAAATCCTCTCTGCAACTTCCTCCTACCTCTACTCTTAGTTCTGCCCTCTGGAGACAAGTTTTCTCCATGACAATTTTGAAAATACTTTACAGTTAGCGTTTTAGGTTTCAAGAAATGCTTTACATACATTTTCTGATAAAGTCTTCCCAAAAACACAATGAGGAAGATAAAACCAATATTATTATTGTCATAATACAGATGAGGACACTGAGGCTTGCAGAGTTAAAACTGAAGACAACTATAATGTTGTTTCTAGGTCTTCTCCCCTGTTTCAAGTGAACATCCCCATTTCCTTCATCTCAGTCAGAGTTTCCAATCTCCTCACTGTTACAGAGTCACAGAATCTAAGAGGTTGAAGGAAACTCAGAGAATATCTCCCCCAACCTGTACTTGGAGAAGAAATCCCATTTAATCATCATCGGCCTGCACTTGAAGATTGCCATTAAGGAGAAGCCCAATTTTCTCCAAAGGTAACCCTTCTCACTTGGGAAATTCTAAGTGTCAAGAAACTTTTCTTTATATCAAATACGTCTGCCTCTCTCTGCTATTTCCTCTCATTGTAGCTGGCTCTTCCAAGGAGCAATAACCCTAACACTCCTTCTTCTATATGACAAATCTTTGAAAATATTTGGAAATGGCAATCACGTCCTTCTGAGCCTTTTCCAGGCTAAGGATCACCATTTGATCCCTAGCATTTAAAGAAAGCTACTAGACCCAAAGGGCAAGGGTACAGCACCCACTTCCTCTCCACTAAAGGGCTCTTCTGCCCTGGACCTACATACACAGTCCTATCTAGGTTCAGTTCTGGAGGAACCTGAGCTCTCATTAGATAGGGTTAAGTTCTCTTTTCTCACACTCTTCAGCTTTTTATATTGCTACTGTGGAACTTCAGAGACAACTTACTTAAGTTTTTGGTTTGGGCCCACATCTTAGGACTCTCCAAAATGGAG
This sequence comes from Pseudochirops corinnae, assembly GCA_028646515.1. Taxonomy (NCBI): domain Eukaryota; kingdom Metazoa; phylum Chordata; class Mammalia; order Diprotodontia; family Pseudocheiridae; genus Pseudochirops; species Pseudochirops corinnae. The sequence continues at coordinate 78,366,416 of CM053588.1, read as the reverse complement.
AGTAGAAAGATATTCAATATACAATGTTAATCAGGTATGGGATAGCTATTTGTTTTCTATACCGAAGAGAAATATTTAATATAAAACACTTACAAGCATGAATTGACCAAGAAACAGAAACAAAAATACTTAAATTGAACAATTAGCAGCAAAAACTACTACTGTTATAGTCTGCTTAAGGTTGATACTTGAGACCATCTAACCATGAAATAGTTTTGTATATTGTTGATGAGGCATTTTATGTTTCATCTTGGCTCTGTACTGCCTCTCACAAAGTCCATGTCTTCTGGCAACCAGGTTAGATATTAGACTCATCCTTCAGCCATCACTTTTCTTCAAAAATACCAGATTAGTTGTTAGCAACCACTTCTGAAACGCAGTCATCAATGACTGAAGAGCCAGATTCACTGAACTCCTAGAAATCACAAGATGGTGTCAAAGTCTGGACATATCCATCTTGAGATTGGTACCTAAGATCAAGGGAGGAAAAAAGCAAAAAGTCGGCCAAAACTGAGAATCAGGCTTGCCTAGGAAGGATATGGGCTTTAGAAGTAATATGCTCAGGGGCGGCTAGGTAGTGCAGTGAATAGAGCACCAGCCCTGGAATCAGGAGGGCCTGAGTTCAAATCCAGCCTCAGACACTTAACACAAAAACTAGCCATGTGACCTTGGGCAAGTCACTTAACCTCAATTGCCCTCTAAAAAGCAAAAAAATAAAAATTAATAGAAGTTATATGTTCATAGCTACATGGCAGTCAGAATGGAGGACGAGACAAGGTGCCCTCCCTGCCCCCATTCCTCACTACTTCTCATGAGAAGCATTTCCAAACAGTCCTGACATGATCACAAACAGAAGGGAAGAAAGTTACAGGAACAAAATAACTTCATCTGTAATGTTCCATTGAGATGTTGACTTTTCCTTCTTGGCAACTACTAATCATCTCAGAACAGAATTCTTCAGCTCCAAGTCCTCCCATTAATGAAAGAAGCAAAAGGAGCAGGCTTCATCACATCCACAGCTTTCAAGTGGTCTTCCAGAATCAGAAAAGGTTTTGTACATGCCCGGGTCAATCCCCACTTATACTTTCAAGCTGACATACTTGTACAACATATTTACTAATCCTTTTACCATACTGGTTTTGTTTTTCTTTAGTATGTATATGTCTTTCTTAAAATGAGGTGCCAGAAATGAACCTCTCTTGTGGTTATGTTTCAGCTTGGAAATTCCTTTCTTAAAACTTTCTGACTAAAATCTTCTAACCAGGGGAGAGGACAGTTAGGACTCATATCCCCAATGTAGTACACTACTCTTGCATAAATTCAGTCCAAGACAGCAAGAACCATGGTATACTATTTACTCATATTTAGTTTGTACTACACTCACTAAGAAAATTTTCCTAGATCTCTTTCAAATCAAATCTAGAGGACTTCACAATAAAAGTGACGGGGAGGGAAAAGACAGTTTATGTACATTATGTATATCTACAAAATATATCCTATAGAGAGTAGCTGCAAAGAAGGAAGAATAGTAACTGAGGCATCTAGACATTCATAGGAGACAAAATAAAAAACAGGAACCAGTATTAAAAACCCGTGGCTTCAAGGGCCTTTACACAAATGGACAAAATTTGGGCAATCAAACAGTTACTCAAAATGTATTTATTAAAGAAACTCTTACTGTGATCCAGGCACTGTGCTAAGTACTGGGAATACAATAAAAGGCAAAAACCAACCTCCTCCCCTATTCTCAGGAGCTTTTATTCTAATGGGGAAACAACATAAATGAGACTATACAAGAAGAATGAAAATTAGTTGGAAGGTAATGTGGAGGAATACCAATAGAGAAATAACCAGGGACAATATTTTTGGAATGCAGCTCTCATTAACAAAGAGGAATAGGTCTTGAGGTGGATATTGGGAACTTTAGGGGGATTCCATTCAAGAGTCTGTGAAACAGAGGAAATCTTGGCATAGTCTGGCACGTATGCTAGATTTCTGCAAATCATATTTCAGAGTTCAGAAGAAAGATGGGTAAGATTCCATGGAGTAAAGTATTTGGGAAGTCAGATTAGGAGGGACTGCAGTTACTCAAGGATATAATTCTTCTGAAGATGCTAAGAAGCTTTCAGAAGCAATCTGGAAGCAATCTAACACCGACAATCTCAGTTCACCTCCTATTGAGTTGGAATTCCATCTCTCCAACAACTCCTGGGGCTCTTTACTCCTAACTGATTTTTTTGTCCAAGGAAAACCCATTTCTGCTCTAGACTTATTTTGCTCACCATTATCTGAACTCTTAATTCAAGTTGACCAGTGAGTGACCAAGAGAATCAGAGGTACTCTACAACCTGAAGAGAGTCATCTACCCATAATGAAGTAAGAACAATAATTTACATTCAATTAGTGCTTTAAAGTTTGCTATATTTTTTCCTCACAACAACCCTGTGACTTAGGTACTGTATATATTATTCCCATGTCACAAATATGGGACCTGGATGATATGGGAAATGAATTATTCAATATCACAAAACTAGTGCGTTTCAGAGTGATTCAAACTGTCTACCCCAGTTAGTCAGTGAAGTCCCCAGCTCTACTTTCCCCATGAGAATATGAAATTAACCACACGATCCCGGATCTGCTTAGTCTTCACCCCATAGATGAGGGGATTCAGCATAGGAGGAGCCAGCATACAGACGTTTGCCAGGAGAATGTGAGTGTGAAGGGGCACGTGGCGCCCAAACCTCTGGGTGATGATAGTGAAAATTCCTGGCAGGTAAAACATGGAGATGACCCCAAGGTGGGAGCCACATGTGCCCAAAGCTTTGCTCCGGGCCCCCTGAGATGGGAGGCGGAAGACAGCTCGAAGTATGAGGATGTAGGAAACGGCTATGAGTAAGGCATCGAGCACCACAGTGGAAAGGAGGACAGATAGGCCATACCAGACATTCACACGGATGTCAGCACAAGCAAACTTGGCCACAGCCATATGCTCACAGTAGGTATGGGGGAGTACTCGGCTATGGCAGAAGGGTAGCCTCTTGACCAGAAACACATCAGGAAGAATCACACAAAAGCTCCTTACAATCACAGCCAGACCAACATATGCAATTGTCCTGCGGCTGAGGACAGTGGCATATCTCAGTGGGTCGCAGATGGCCACATAGCGGTCAAATGCCATTGCCAACAGGATTCCAGACTCAGCAATGAATGTGGAATGGATGAAGAAAATCTGGGTGACACATCCATCCAGGGAAATCTCTCCAGCTTGGAACCAAAAGATGGCCAAAGCCTTGGGCAAAGCTGTGTTAGAGAGGATGAGGTCAGTCCCAGCAAGCATGGAGAGGAAAAGGTACATGGGCTCATGGAGGCTGCGTTCATTGATGATGACAAAGATAAGGAGGCTGTTGCCAAGGAGGGCCACTAGGTAGGAGAAGCAGAAGGGGATGGAGATCCATAAGTGTTGGGCCTCTAGTCCAGGGATGCCCAGCAAGATGAATACAGTATGACTGGTACTTGTGTGGTTGGGAGAGGCCATGACCAGAAATGGTCAACTTTGGGTCACATTCCTGTGGACAAAGATATCGTCAGGAAATGGGGGAAGGTTTTCATGTGCTCAGTAGATATTTTGACTTTACTTATCTGTATTCATGCTCTTTCCTTCAGTAGAAGATAAGATCCTGGAGAGCAGAGGTAATTCCTTGTTGGTCTTTTTTATTCCTGGAATTCAGCACACTGAACTACATGTAATCAATACTTAGTGAATATCTGTAAAATTAAACTGAAGTATGTAACAATGGGGAAAGTATGTCATTTAATGGCTAGGAGTCAGGAAACCTGGATCTACCTTTGCCAGAACCTGGCTCTGAATAGTCACTCCTGGACTCTGGGCTTCAGTTTCCTTATCTGTTAAATCAGGGGGAGGGAAAGAGACTAAATGGCCTTTAACTAGCTGGCTTTTTCAACTGTGACATTTTTAGTTCAGTGAGTCATGTATGGACAGGCTAGAAAGACTTTAAAAAGCTTTACTGCCCTATAATTACCCTCTTTGGCCGCTAGATAGTGAACATTTGAAATAAGGAAATATATTGGATGTCCATTGCTCCTGAGATGGGAGATGGAAAACAGTTGAAATTTCCAGCAATGCAGCAGGACCAATCAGAAGATCCCCTGTGTCAACCCAGCAAAGTTCATTACCTCAGGAGGAATTGTAGAATATCATGTAACAAAAGGACTTTGGAATTCATTAAATTGTGACTTTTTCAAGGACTCACAAGGAGAAAGGGAGTATCTAAGTGAACTCTAGAACCCAGGGTCCATGACCTTCCAATTCAAGGCACTTTCCAGGGGTCTGAGGCTGGAAGAAACATATTGCCAATCCTGTCAGATGAATGCAAAAGTAAAGATACTGAAACTTGGGCCCACCTGCAGAAAATCACTGTTATCCTTCAAACATAAACCTTTCTTGCCCTCCCTCCTAGACCTCACCCTCCAGAGTAAAGAAAGGAATAGCACAACCAAATTAGACTTTTCCAATACTGAATACTGCTCTCAGGGAGAGGCAAAAGAAGCCAAAAGTTCCCTGTCCTTGGGGATACATGGCATACACATACATACCTAGAGACCAAAGATAGGCTATGACAATGTTTTGCATCCTCTGAGGGTCTAACATGGTCCCTAGGCTGCCTCCTTGTACCTTATATTAAGGTGAGTTAAGACTCTCAACTCCCATATAATCATCTCTCTCAAGAGAATAAAGGTTGAGTTGTGCATCAGTCACTGTGAGTACAATTACAAACACAGTTACAAACTCACCAATCAAAATATGCATATATATATGACATACATATGTATATATATATATATATATATATATATATATATAAAGATAATGTACTTAAAGTTATGTTTTATCACAAACCCCTCACAAACAGCCCTTATTACCTTAGTTCTCCAATTTTTCCTGAGATCTCCAGTGGGTTTCCCTTACCTGGAACCTCACTCCCTTTAGGTTCCTCTTCCTCTGAGCCAAAATTCCTGATGTTTGGAGTCTCCATCTCAAAGAGCAACAAATTATCTGCTCGTTTTGTTCTTCTTTCAAGAAGATTCCACTACCTTTATCTCACCTCTCTCATTGGGTCTCAGCTAAATCAAAGAATCTTAAAGTTAGAACAGACCTCAGAGATCACTTAGTCAATTCTGTACCTTTCACAACAATTCTGATATTAGTCATCTAGTTATATAAAATCTACTACTTAGCAAAGTAGTCCTTTCTGCATTGGGAGAGTTCTAATTTGTGAGGGCATTTTCCCTTATATTGTATTGAAATTTGCCTCTATAATTTCCATCTCTATTCCTAGTTCTATCCTCTGAGGCCAAACAGAATGAATCTATTTTCCCCCAACAAATATATTATTGCTCACATAATGACTGAACAATTATCATAACCTTATTCCTCCCCCCAAAAAAATCTCTTCTCCAAGGCTAACCATTGCCAATTCCAATCAGATCATTCTTCACAATAGTCATCTATTTTTTTTTATCATTCTGCTCATCCTCTTCTGAACACACATAAACTTGCCAAGGACCTTCCTAAAATATGGAGCAAGAATTTAACATGATACCCAGTTGTAGTCTGGCCAATGTAGAATTGAGCCTGCTCGTCACTTCCCTGATTCTGGATGCCATGACTGTTCTGTCAGTGATGGTTTATATTGAGCTTATAGTCCTCTAAAACTCCTAGATTTTTCTCATAGAATCTATTTTCAAGTTAGATCTTCCCTGTAAAACTAATTTTTATATTATATAACTGGTCAACATGTTACCAGAGAGCCAGGGTCATAGGAATGTGGCAGAAGAGAAGCTATTTTTTGGTGTGTTTAACACCATACCTTGAATGATTATAATTCAACTGACTAAGGACAGTATAGCATCTCTCCAAAGTCCTTATATTACCTGGGTCCAAAGCAAGTAAGGGAAATCAGTGAAAAGCATAGTAGACTATTACTCGTGAAACTTAGGTTTAAGTCCCACCTCAGCACTGCACTAAATGTATGATTTTGACCAACATTTCCATTCTTTGGGTCTCAGTTTCTTCATCTCCAAATTGATGGGTTGGACTATATAATCTTTAAGAGTCCTTTTTGTATGAGCAATCTCCCATCTTTCTACCCTTTGGACTAAATAGGGATCTTGTCATCTACTGCCCCCCCCCCCAATCCCTCCCACAGCTTTCTGGCTATTTATCTTCCTTACCTATAAAAGGGTGTTTTTCTGTCTGTCTCCCCTCCCAGTCAAACAGGTAGCTATCCATATTTCTTTTTCTTTCATTAGTTCTTCTCCATCAAAAATGTACTTGTCTATCTATCTTTCCATTGCTACTAAATAGAGGTCTGTCTGTTACCACTACATTCACACCAAACAGGTTTATGTTCTTCTGTCTCCCTGGTCATCCTCACACACATGCTAAAAGAAAACTGTCTATTTTGCTCTTCAGGTTTAATAATAAAGAAAGGCTTGCCTTTCTTTCTACCCATTCCTTGTGACTAACCTAATTCCTCTGTGCTGTCCCTTCAAATAACTTTGCAGTAAAGAGGCTTCCTCTCTTCTTACAAGTTTGGATGCATTTCCATATCATAGTCCTCTGGACATGATAAAAGATAAAAATCATAGGGACTTAACAAAATTAGAAGAAATTAAGAAGAGGTGGCAATAATATACAAAAGAATTATACAAGAAAGATCTTAACATCACTGATAACTGTGATGGTGTGGTTACTGACCTTGAGCCATAGATCTTGGAGAGTGACATCAAGTGGGCCTTAGGAAGCACTGCTAACAATAAAGTTAGTGAAGGTGACAGAAATCCAGCTGAACTATTTAAGATCCTAAAAGATGATTTTCTTAAGGAGTTGCACTCAATATGCCAGCAAATTTGGAAAACTCAACAGTGGCCACTAGATTGGAAAAGGTTGGTTTATATCTGAGTTCTGAAGAAGGGCACTGCTAAAGAATGGTCAGGCAACCAAAAAATTGTCCTCATTTCACATACCAACAAAGTTATGCTTAAGATTCTGCAAGCTAGGCTTCAGCAATATAAGAACCGAGAATTAGCAGAAGTGCAGGCTGGTTTTTGAAGAGGCAAAGGAACTAGAAAGAAAATTGCCAACATTCACTGTATTATGGAAAAAAACATTACTTTTTCTTTATTGAACTGGCTACACTAAAGTCTCTGACTGTATGGATCACAACAAATTGTGGCATTTCTTCAAAGAGATAGAAGTATCAATTTGTCTCCTGAGGCACCTGTATGTAGCCCAAGAAGCAACACTTGGAACTGAATATAGAACAACTGATTGGTTCAAGATTGGGAAAGAACTACAAGAAGGTTGCCAACAAAGGACCATGTAGTCAAAGCTATGTTTTTTCCAGTAGTAAAATATGGCTGGGAGAGTTGAACAATAAAGAAAGCTGAGCAGAATAGATACTTTCAAATTATGGTGCTGGAGAAGACTTTTGAGAGTCCATTGAACAGCAAAGAGATCAAATCAATCAATAATTAAAGAAATTAATTCAGACTATTCATTGAAAGGACAAATACTGAAGCTTAAATACTTAAGCCACATAATGAGAAAACAGAACTCATTGGAAAAAATCATGATGCTGGGAAAAATTGAAGATAAAAGGAGAATGGGATGGCAGAGAATGAGTTGGATAGATACTGCAAGGAGTGAACATAAACTTGGACAGACTTCAGGGGACAGCACAGGAGATAAGGATCTGGTGTGTTATGGCTCATGGGGTCATGAAGAGCCAGATGTGACTGAATAACTGAATAACAACAAATCACACCACTACCACCAACAACAACTACCACCACTACCACCACCCAACACACTTCCTTCTCCCTAAAAGGCCAGGTTCTAGAGCTTAGTGACATGAGCTAAGTAAGGGCTAGTTCTGGAATCAAAAAATCTGGGTTCAGATCCCGGCTCTGCCATTTTCTCATAATCTCTTTGTTAGCAAATCATTTTATCCTCTAGGCTGTATAGTTTCTTCATCTATAAAATGAAGAATTTTTTGTATTATCTGCATTCTACAGCTGTTATGAACAACAAATGATATAATACCTGCAAAGACAAATGAGATCAATATAAAATAAGATAATAAATGCAAAGTACATAGAAATATAAACTTGTTCTAATTACTACTAGGACTTCATACATACCTCATTTTCCTCATCTCACCTCAAATATTTCAGGTCTGGAAATGAAGCAATCCCATTCAGAAATGAGCACCCAGCTCCTGTATGGACAGCAGCTACAGAGCTAGGGGAAGAGGAAGACCCAGGGTGATTTGTCTTCTCTCTAGGCTCCTCAGGGACAATGGCACCATCCTCCTGTCCCTGGGGACTTTTGACTCTGCTTTTATCTCTGTTCACTAAAGTCATTCAGCTACAGACAAACATCTCACGTTCTTTGACACTTTCCTTGCTGGATTTCGATGCTCTGAGCTATTTTTCAAAGCTCTTTAAGAGGGGACAGGGTGGATTTAGGATGAGGACAAAGGACAGCATATATAAAAGGGATGATCTTTTCTTCAATTCCCCCATAGCTGACATCAACTAATCATTTTGACTATCCATAAGAGCCAATGAACCCTCAGGCTTCTTTAAAAAGCATGTCTTCAGTTCCAGATTAGCTTTTTAGCAAGAGTATGCAATAGTAGCTAGAGAGCCAGCCTTAGAAGACTAGGGATCAAGTCCTGCCTCTGACCTTGTATGACCCTGGGCAAGTCCTTTACCCTCTCACTGCTCTAAGGCTCAGCAACTCCCTGAGACACTAAACTGCAGAGATGTCAGTGGAAGAAGTGGAGGAAGCTTCTTTGTTCAGAGAAAAGCAACAAAGAGTTATGGGAGACAGAAAACATTTAATAGCAATATTGAAGTATTTGTAGGTCTATTATATGAATCAAAGACTGGATTGTTTAGATTGGTTCTCATTGTTTATATTTGGCTCCAGAAAAGCAGGAAAAAAGAATGGAAGCTACAGATACAAATTAGGTTCTATGTCAAGAGAAACATCCTAACACTTAGAGCTGCTCCAACATAGAACAGACTGCATTAGGGTGGTGGTGGAGGTCTTTGAGTATAGCCTGTGTGCTCACTCATCAGAAGGGTTGGAGTTGGGTTTCTTGTTCAGGTAAGAGCTAAATGACCCTTAAGATTTCATTTTTTTATTGTGTCAAAGAGACAATAGAGACAAGAGTATCATGTCAGTTCATACACTGACACCACTGATCTGCTAAATGGACCAGAAGAGGCCATCTGGCATGGTGGGAGCATCCCTGGTAGAGGATTTTTTAAAAGATGTTCACAAGCAGTAAAAAGCTAGAGGGGTTACTAAGGAATCAATACTAATACTGCTGGGATCAGAGCAAACAACACATTTATTGGGCTTACCTCTTTGGGGTCAAGCAGCTTTCAGTACTCTCAGTGTCCCACAAGCAGGATATAAAGCAGCTGGATATGGAGCAGGCTTATAACCCAGAAGAAACTCAGGATATCAAGCATGGATGGGGAGAAAGTAGGAGGGCTTATATTAGTTTTCAGTTACTGGGGAGAATATGTGGGTTCAGTAGGAACAAAAAATAGGAACAAGGCATAGGGACCTGGTTTTGGAAAACATATGTTTGAGTAAGAACAGTGGATAGAGTACTGGGCCTGGAGCCAATAAGACTCATCTTCTGGAGTTCAAATCTGGCCTCAGACACTAGCTGTGTGCTCCTGGGCAAGTCACTTAATCCTGTTTGCCTCAGTTTCCTCATCTGTGAAATGAATTGGAGAAATAAATGACAAACCACTCTAGTATCTTGGCCAAGAAAACCCCAAATAGGTTTATAAAGACTTGGGCATAATTGAAAAATAATTTGATAAACATTTTGGAAAGGACATCACATGATGCTTTGTCCTAAGCTTTGCATACTTTGCACAACTGTTGCCTCAGGGCACTCAGAAGCTCAACAATATGAGGTCAGTCTTCCTCAGGCTTGACAGTCAAGCCTACATAGGTATGGACAAGAATCATTCAGCATAAGTGGACACTGGAGAGCAGGAGGCAGCTGTAGCACATGAGAATAATGGAAACAGTGGGGCCAACCCAAGAAGTTGTAACAGACATGGTAGTGGAAGCCATGTCTCCAATCAATAACTGGGGAGTAGTTCAAGAGCCAATCCACTTGAAGGCCTCTACAATGATTGCTTCACCAATGTAGACACCAAGCTAGCTTGCCAAAACCTAAGATAGAAAGTAGAGAACTTTGTGACACCTCAGGTGTGGAACCCAAACCAATTTTGAAATGAATGGAGACAAATGTGCTTTCAGTAAGGAGTGCTAGAACTTGCAGTGGACAGAATTATTTCAGAAAAGGTGGATACAATTCTAAATCACATCTTCAGGTCATAAAGCATCCGATTCATGAATTCCTGCCTATGCCAAAGATAGAAGGTACTATGCCAATTCCCTTCTCCCAGAGCCTGAAAATCTTGAAGTCTTGGTCTTCCTGCTCCTCCTCCAGTTTTTTTTTTTTTTTAATGCCTGTGGTGACAGTTGCTAAAAATTCCACATATGGACAATGAGAAGGTATATTCCTCTTGACAAGATCGTAGCCTTATAATTAAAATCTTCAAAAATCTTTAAATCTCTAGATTTCATTTCCTTAGTGATGATGATATGACAGACTAGGAGTGGAGAACTGCCTTTTACCAATAGAGTGATAGTCATGGAACCTTCAGAATATTGTGAGAAAAACTTTTTATTAATGAGTATGTTAAATAAACTCATGTAGACTCAATTTGAAATGTCTGCCTTTTCTGTAAGCTTCAAATTTTATGATGGGATGGAATTAAAATATTATTTTCAGTTTTCTCATTGTTCAAATATGAAAAAGGAAGGTATTATAATATTACATAATATTATAATATTATCAGGGGAAAAACTGAAAAAGAACATACCATGATGGATGCATAAAAGAAAAGACAGACAGAGGACAGAAAGATAACTAAATGACAGAGCACTTATTAAGTGTCTATTATGTGCTAGTCGAGTACAGAGGATATAAACACAAGAAAGCCATACAGTCCCTGTCTTCAAGGAGCTTACATTATAATTGAAGAAGACAACCAAAGGGAAGCTGGAAATGGAAAAAATAGCAGCAAATGAGAGAGAGATCTGGTTCTAGGAAAGATAAAAGAAAAGCAAATTTACCAGATCCTGGTGTTCCAGGGAAAGAGTTCAAAGTTATATCCCTGGCCGGAGGTGGGGGTAGGGGCATGTTGAGTATGATGGCCAAAGTTCAGGCAGCACCGTATGGAAGTGGTGACTGGGAAATGACATGTGTCAACAGAATTCTGAATGCAGTTCAGAATGAACTGGTCTCTAACCTGGGAATGACTGGAACCAAAACAGAGCAGGCCAGAGGCAGGTGTGTAGCAGTTTAATTAGTATTAGTGAGGAAAACACTTGCAAGTGGAAATCCTCCTGAGTAGGAGGGTTAACATGTAGGGATACAAGAAGTGCTTATACATATACTTGGATGAACATAATCATTTGTAGGTCTTGAGTTCCCATGGATCTTCTGGGAACAGTACTGTCCCAAGTCTTGGGGGGTTGTGACTACTCTGTGGGGCATAGAACCAGAGTTCAGTGATCAGAGCAGGAGTACAGAACAAGGAACAGGGATTGTGAGCATGTCAGGGACATGATAGATATTGGCTGTCAGGTCCCTGGGAAAGAGGGGGAGTGAACACCTGATGCAATATATTTTGCCAAAGGATGAGATCATTCAGAGCATAGAGGATTGTTGTTATGCTGCTTGCTGGGCCTTATCTCTGAGAAACAGGGTATTTCCAAGATACTTTAAAGCACTGTGTAATATTAACTTCTACCATGTGGCCATTAGGCAAGTTCATATTCTCTGCTCCAGGTACCATAAAGTCAGCCTATGCCAGGCACATATGAGGTTGTCACTCACTATATCATGATTTAAGATGCTCAGCGGCATAGATGTTTGAAGGAAAGCATTATGTAAACGTGAAAGTGCTATATAAATATGAACTATTATGATTCCATATGGAGATAGGAACAGTGATGAGGTGTCTTTGGCTAGTGCTGGAAGATCATCTCTGAGCAAAGAACTTCAGCTAAATTGATGCTAAGGGGAAAGTTCATTTCTTTATCAGTCAAGTCAACTCAACAAGCATTTATTAACCACTCACTAAGTGCCAGGCATTGTGCTAAACACTAGGGAATACAAAGAAAAGCAAAAAGCAGTCTGCTTAAGGAGCTCACAGTCTAAAATGGGAGATACAATAAATGAAAAAATGACAATACATATATAGCATAAATTGGAGACAATAGTAGGAAGGCTCTAGCTCTAAAGGAATCAGAAAAGGCTTCTTGTAGAAGGTGGGATGTTAATTGGGATTTGAAGAGAATTAGAAAATGGAGATGAGGAGGGAGAGAATTCCAGGCATGGGAGTCAGTCAGTGAAATTGTTGGTATTAGGAGATGGAGTTTCTTGTTCAAGAAACAGCGGGGAGTCTATGTCATTAGATGGTAGATTAAGTGAAGCAGAATAAAATGTAAGACTGGAAAAGTAGGAGAGGGGCAGGTCATGAAGTGTTTCAAAAGTCAAACAGGGGATTTTATATTTGACCTCTAAAAGGGAGCTACTGGACTTTTCAAAATTATAGCTAGAATAAGATAGTCAGACCTGCAATTTAGGATGATCATTTTGGCAAATGAAAAGAGAATTGAGTGGAGTGGGAAGAGATGAGGCAGAGAAACCAACCAGAAAGCTATTAAAATAGCCCAGGTGTGAGGTGATGAAGGCCTACAATAGGATGTTTGCCATGACAGAGGAGAGGAGGGAGAAAATACAAGAGATGTTATGAAGGAAGGTGAGAGTGAGGAGTAGAGATGACACTTAGTTTGCAAGTCTGGGTTACAGAGAAGATGGTGGTGCCCTTTGCAATAATGGTAGGAGAGTTTGTTGGAGCCTCATGTTGGAGCATGTGTATCAGCAAGCACCCTAGCACACCTACGGCAGCTACTAGGACAGGTTCTTAGATCTGCTTTTCTAAAGAAAAGCAACTCAAAATGGGTTAACGATCTTACTTTAATCAATCAAACAAATATCATTTACCTAGTTCAGGGGAAAAAGTCAGCACCCCGAACTTCAGAGAATGCAAACACAAGTTACAAACACAAGTTACAAGCAGACAAAGAAACAAATCAGCAGACGGGCTTCCAGCATCTGACCATTACATCCAAACTTATTCAGTTACCAGAGAGGGAAGCACCAACATCTGGGTTTTTCACAGCCGGGGGGCTCAATGGCTGCCCAGAGTCTCATCTGGCCAAATCACACAACTCTTCTCAAAGTGAGCCCCAAACCAAAACCTCACATCAGGGCGTATATATAGCCTTCTCCTGGCTTGGAGAATGTCACAGCCCTCTAGACCCACTGCCCAATCACAAAGCTACAAGGCACGGGCATTCCTGGAAAACAAGCCTGGCGCCATAGGCTCCACGTGACCACATTCAGCCTATTAGGGAACAGAGTATACTTTCAAATATCCAAAGGTCCTCAGAGTCACATAGCCACTTTAGCAAAGGGCCTAGGGGCAGGGAAGATCTTCAGATTCCCATAACAGCATGGTACAGTTTTGCACTGTACCATGAAAAAGAGGAGTGGATGCCATGTTCAGCTAACTCATCTATCTCTATATGACTCCAAAATCTGTATCTACAAGCCTAATCTTTATTCTCAATGCCAGATCTTCATCCTTAAAAATGGCTACATGACATCTATACTTCAAATGCCCACAAGGACCTTAGTCAATGTGTCCAAATTTGAGTGCATTGTCCTTCCCCACAACCCAGCTTTTTCTTTTGATTCTTTCATCATACATCAACACTGCCACTCTTTATCTATGTTGCAAACTGTTCAAAAACTTTGTTATCTTTGACACTTCTTTCTCCCTTCTAGTGATTCTATCCCTGTAACAATGCTTCCATCTGTATCCTCTTCACGACTCAAAGCCTTCACTCTAATAAGTGTCTTCAATCCCACTCACCTAGTTTATTGCAATAATATGCTCTGGGCTCTTCCTGCCTATGGTCTCTCCTATTTCCAGCACAACTTCTACGTGGTTGCTGGACCTGCCTCTGTTATACATAACTATGATCATAATGTTCCTCTACTCAGAAATACTAAATGACTTCCTGTTACCTTCAAAATAAAGTTTATATGGCTCTAATTGTATTATACGCACTGTAAAATCTGAGAACACCTACTTTTCTAACTTGACATTACTGCTCTTTATATAACTCTAGGCTCCAGCAAGTCCTGATGATTCAGCCCCCATGCTTTTGGCTTACATTGTCTTCTTTCCCAATCAATGTCTCCATCTTTTAAAACTCAGCTCAGATTCTACTTATTTTTTGCATCTCTCATGCATTAATAATTCTACAGTTCCCATTAATAAAGACATACTCTCCTTAGATCTCCCATGGAAAGTATTTCATCTATGCCTCTTTTACGTGCTTTTTGTATCTTTTTGTTGGTTTTATAGACATTAAATATTCATCATATTCCCTCACTACACACTACATGGAAGAGAGTATATTTTGGTCACAGCATTGAGGGGGAGGGGAAGGAGACAGAAAAAGAGAAAAAGTGAAATAGAGACAGAGATAGAGACACATAACAGATAATATCCTCAATCTCAATCAAGGCAAGCTGAAAACCAAGAATATATTACAGAGAGGGAAGGAAAATTGCTTTCTTTCATATATATATGCCTTTCAAGCCTTTTCTCTTTCTCTTCATTATTTTTTCCAAAAAGGGTACTGAACCACATGTGTGGTTCAAAGCAAAAAAAAAGAAAAAAAGAAAAAGAAAAAAGCAAAAAAGGTCTTTATTCTCCCTAGCTACCACACCAATGCTTTCTCTTCACACAGGCAAAAAGCATGGTATCAGTATCATCTCCACCAGCAAGAAGTCTTAAGAAAATAGAACAGGATTGAACCCTAAGTTATAATGCTAACTCTTATATATCCTGCAAAACCTAGCATATCACCTAGAACTCATTGAACACAATGAAAATTTTTAATTGAAATCAAATAATTTCTCCATGAGTCTTTTGCACTGTATTCTTTAATTGCCTTTTTAAATTTGATAATGTGGAGATTGCTATACTCACCAAATTCATTGTGATAATCTTAGAAAAATGCTGAAAAATATTTGTATTTCAGGACTCAACTGAAAAGTCAGATATTTATCAACAGTGTTCTAGGATGTTAAAAAAAGTTTCAGAGATCAGAACTGATCCTAATGGTGAACCATTTTGATCACTTGATTCCTAATTTCCCTGGTCTTTACTCCCTAGACAATAGGGTTGAGAAGAGGTGGGACCAGCAGATAAAGGTTAGAGAGGAGGATGTGCACATAGGGGGGAATGTGGAACCCAAATCTATGAGTGAAAAAAGAGAAGAAAGCAAGGAGATAGAATTCAAGAAATACAAAGATGTGGGCAATGCAGGTGTTGAAGGCTTTGAGCCGAGCCTCTTTCTGGGGCAGGCGGAACACTAAAATGAAGATCAGAATGTAGGACAGAGTAATGAAGATGATGTCAAAGCCTAAGATGGTAAAGGCCACAAACAAACCATAGGCCTTGTTGACCCGGATGTCATCAGCAGCTAGCTTGACAATGGCCATGTGCTCACAATAGGTGTGGGAGATGACTATGGTTCGATAGTGTTTCAGACGGCATTTGATAAGCACAAGGCATGGGGCCACCAGGAGAGCAGCCCTTAATGTCACCCCAATCCCAATCTGGGTGAGGAGTTGTGGGGTGAAAATTGTAGTGTGTCTCAGGGGCTCACAGATGGCCACATACCTGTCTAGGGCCATGGCCAGTAAGATGCCTGACTCTATGGACTGCAATGTGTGGATCAGCCACATCTGCAGGAGACAGGCCTCAAAGTGGATCTCCTTCAGATTAAGCCAGAAGATGCCCAGCATCTTGGGCAGGATGCATGTGCTGAGGGCAATGTCAGTGACCCCCAGCATGGCCAGGAAGAGGTACATGGGCTTGTGGAGGCTGCTCTCAGATTAGATGATGAACAGAAGCAGGCAATTTCCAACCACGGCAATGACATACATGACACAGAATGGAATTCCAATCCAGCACAGCACAGCCTCCAGACCCGGTATCCCAATCAGCCAAAGTATGGATGGCATGAAGATTGTGCCATTGGCCATTACTGTGGAGGCTAAAGTACATCAATCAAGAGGTCCGAGACTTCCAAGTGGGGCTATTGCCTGACTTAGTCTCTCATCTTCTGATCTGTTGACTTGAAAACCAGAAATGTGTATATTCATGCAATTGCAAATACATTACAACATTAAATCAGTCACAGAGTTACATCTAGCTAGAGGACATCTAGTATAATCTAGGGGAAATAAACAGCCCCTTTACAATATTCCCAACAAGTGATTATCTATCCTTTGTTTGCAGTGCCTCCAGTGAAGGCACACCCACCATCTCCCCAAGTAGCCCATTCAACTTCTTCAAATGTTAAGATTTTTTCTCCTTGTATCAAATCTGAATTTGCATCATTGAAATCTCTATCCCTGTGCCTGAGTTTACTCCCTGTGGTCCAACACATCACATCTAAATACTCTTCCTTATGAAGTTCTGAATGATTGAAAACTGATATCAGATTTTTTCTTTCTGACCTATATTTGTGATTTCTTTAGGGAAAATGTCTCCAGAGGAATTCCCCCTTCTGTAAAAATAAGCAAGTACTCCTCAACTAATTGTCTTACACTGATACAGAGGGGAAAGACAGTTAAAGGATTTGCCCAGGGTCATGCAGTATCTAAAGCAAAGGGAAGATTTAAACCGAGATATATCATGACTCTCTGACAGGCTCTTCTGAATGGTTGACTTGAAAGCCAGAAATGAGCATTTTAATGTAATCTGTAGTCTCATCATATAATTGAAGCGATCATAGCGTTGGAAAAAAATCACAAGTCATGTAGCACAACCTGGACATAAATAAAAATTCTTTTTTGCAAGAATGTTTCTCCTTTTCTCTTTATATAGGTAGATATAACCAGTTCCTGAAATGTTCTTTTGCTGTGACTTCTTGTTTCCTCACCATCTTGGTTCACTTCCTTTGATGTGTTCTAACTTAGCAATGTACAGGAGATGCCATGAAGCGTGTGGACATGCTCATTGACGCTTATAAAATCATACATACCTAATGGAAGATCAGTGAGTGAGGATCAGTGACTGAGGATAAATTAATTGATTTTGCCTATAGGTATGAGTTATTCATTTGTACAGAACCTATAAAAAAGAGACAACAGACTAAATGAATCATTTGTCCCTTTTGTCCATTCTCTGATCACAGTTAAGAGACTAGTTATTGCTTCCACATCATGACTTTCCCCATCATGGTTTCGATATATTATGGGTCGGTATAAGAAATTAATAGGAATTTGGTGGAGGGGAGATTTTTGCAGAAGCCATAGGCATACAAAGGCCAGCAGACAAAACAGAAAAAGCATTTTTTTTTAAACAATGGCCTACATATAGCCTATGACGAAATACTAAATCCAAATTTTACAAGATGGTATTGTAAATATCACATAAACAAAAAAAAAAACAGGCCTCTGGGCATGGAGGGTCAGAGATTTTACATGGATTTTTCTAGATTCTGGGGGTTATATGCCCCTAATGCCTTTGATGTGAATGGAGTAAGTGTAAAGTCATAAGAGTAGACTTTGGTCCTTGGAGAGCCAAGTCAACCAAGGGCTGAGCAGCCAGCCTCTGAGTTGGTTGCTTCTCTGACAAAAAGATGACAAGAGCAGGGTCAGTAGTGAGTTGTAGAGAATATCTAGCTCCTGATTTCCTGTGCTTTGAGTTCCCGAACCCTAATTAGGAGAAGCAATGACAGAGACATATAGAAATAGCATGTGCTCTCAAACATTTGGCTACAAAGGAACAGAAATACACCACCATAGTTGGAATTAGAAAGAAGGAGGATTTCACTACAGGACCAGCCTTTGAATTATCTCACTGACAACCCCATGTTTGAGAGGTGCAAATTCTGGTTATCTGTGCAGAGAAGAGAAGCTATTGGACAGTGCAACCACTTGAAGAAATGACTCTTAAGTACATAACCAGTGGTGTGTTGGATCCAGTTCTAACTGAATTAAGAAATCAATTGTTAAATTTTCAGTATGAGTGTTAAATGCCAAGAATATTTCCCTTTAGAAAGGCTCCAATTGCTAGGGCAGTTCCATAATGCTGGAGGCCTATATGGGTTCCTGGGACTCACCATAAATTGGAGAAGTTCCCTACTCAGAAAACCAATGTATATATGCAGACCATTCTGAACAAAAGGGTGGAGTCATGAGGCTGCAGTGTTTTATGTTCCTTAAGGTCGGGTGAGATGGGAAGAGGAGGCTTCATTAAGAGGAAGGAGCATTGCATTTATTCTTTATAGTCTACTGTGAGTCTACCATGTGTTTCCTGCATTTTCTCTGGTAGGAATAAAGAGGTCGGGCATGACAGGGGTGCTGTACTCGATATGCACTGTTACCTTGGATGCATGTTGAGGGCCAGAGACCTAAATATCCATAACTGTAGAGACACAGCTAAATATAAATTATATGCTGACTTCTGAGAGGAAGTTCCTCTGTGTTGGGAGAAATAAGTCAAAGAGGTATGACTTGGGGAAAGGAAGGCTACTCAGAATCCGAAACTCTGGATTATACAAATGAGATTCAGTCCTGGGGAAAGTCACCCCAATAATATATTTGGCTTTTTTTTTTCCTTCCTCAAAGTGGATATATAAGAAACTCATCAACCAGAATATCCTCTTGCTTTGCTGCTGTCTAACATTTTTATTAATGAATGGCTAAATGGATAGATGACAGATTTAGCTAAGAAAATGTATCCAAAGCAAACATTTTTTTTTAAACAAAGATCTTAGCAGGCTATAATGTTGGAGCAAGTCTAATAAGATGAAATTTAATTGGGAAACTCAAAAAAAATCTACTTGAGGTCAAAAAATCAAACTTAGAAGTATAGGGATGGCAGTGACTTACTAGATAGTAGAAGCTTTCAAAAATAATTGGGGATTGTGGTGGACTGTAAATTATTACTGTCCTCATTTTACGGCTGAAAGAGGAAGATTAAATGACCACCCCACGACCACATATCTAGGAAATATCTAAGGTAGGGTAGGATCCCAACTCATATGTCCTTGATTATAAATTCAACACTCTAATGACTGTGCCATCTAGCTGCCTTATTTGTAACACTGAGAAGATAAAGCAAAGAACAAGCAGCCAACAGCCTATCCGATTATACAGCAGTCCCTTGCATTTCACCCTATAGTTTTATCAAATGACCATATAGTTTTATGAAAAAGAAAAAAAAAGGGCTTTGAGATGACATGGGGCAGGGCGGGGAAAGAGCTGAAATGGAAAGTACAGGCTATTTCTGGTGCCAAACACTTTGAATTAAGGCTGGCATAACACAAATTTAACATAGTCTGTGTCCTTTGAGGTTGCAGATGGTAGGCAAGGTGTTTATCACTCAAAATTGTTGACTTACAGGCTAATCACTCAAAAAGGGCCATGGGAGAAAGAAATGAAGAGTGAGGCTTTGTGTGGTTTCAAAACCTTGTGTTAAGGAAGAGGTCTCTTTAGTGTGAAAGAAGGATACTTTTTCAACTGAGGACTTTCAGCGAGGGTTGACCTTCTTATACTGACCTCAGAGAAGAAACCATCTATCTCTGCTACTGAGACTACAATGTGTTTCTCTTCTTTCCTTTACTCACTGTGACCACAAAAGGCACAGTGGTATAATGGATGTAGCATTCAATTTGGAATCAGGACCATAACTGTTCACATCCTACTTCATACATTTGCCTGCTTTGTAACTATGAACAAGTTATCTAATCTTTCTCAGATTCAGCTTGCTTAACTGTAAAATAAAGGGGTGATATTCAATGGTTTTCAAGTTCCTTTCCAGGTCTAAAACGTATTATACAAGGGAGAGATTTGAAATCCTAAATTTCCTGTTAGATCCTTATGAATTTGCATCACTAGTTACTCCTGAACAAACTTCTCTGTCATCCATCACAACTATATCCTCCTTTCCATGCCCCATCCAAGCAAGATACCTGACTAGGAAACTTACCTATTTCGGGTGGTTTCCTTATGAGCCTCAAGTGGTGACCTCACCAAGAAAAACATGCGCACTGATTATGGAAACACTAGAGCAAGAGGAATGAAAGCAACAGGATGATTTATTTTCTTCTTTACAAATCCCAAGGGGTCAATGTTGTCATGAGGTAGCACAGAATCCTAGGAGTTTCTCAGAGGGAGGATCAATTTAAATTTAGGACTGCCTCTCACACCTCTAACTCCATCTTGGTTTTACTTTAACTATTTTTCTCTCTATCTGTCTCTGTCCTTCTGTGTGTATGCCTCTCCATCCTTGTTCCATTCTTCATTCATGTATATCTCCATAAATAAGGGCTGTTTTGGGGAAGGCATCAATTTTTTTGTCAAAGCATAAGGAACATTGGCAGTGATCTGCATTTCAGTTTGAAGTCTGATATTTTGAAGATAACAGCAATACTGTTTTGCATTTTCTTTCTTTTTCTTTCAGAGGAAAAAAGAATTAGCAATTGGCTAAGTATTATCAAGTAATATTAGTAATATATTCTATACCCACCTTCCCATGACTCTGGCTATATCAGAAGCCTTCATGGTTGTCTAAGCATATTTCTGGGACTGCATAAATTTATACAGGTGAACAAACACGAAAAGTGACTTGAGGATATTCTGAAAGGGAAGGAATCATTATAATCAAGGATCACAAAAAAAGCAAGATGCACTGGCAGACATTCTCTTACCTAAGGAGGGCCATATGCCAGGATAGACTAATAGACGTTATATATATTCCTTTCATGAGTTGCTTTTATAGTTCATTAATGTGTATAAAACATTTTCCACACATCACCCCTATGAAGAAGGTCCTGGGGTCCAAGTACTATTATGCTTATTTTATAAATGAGGGAATTGAGCTACAGGTGGACAAACAATTTTCCCAGGGTTGCAGAGATGGTAAATAATAGTGCCAGAGTGTGAATTTATGTCTTTGAAGAAAGACTGTTGTGGTGGTTTTCAATCCACTGTATTATATTTCCCTGGGATAAGGCTTAAAAAGTTTTAGTGTCACTCAGTGTGGATCGGGGTAACAATTTTCCATGTGATCTCCATTCCTTACCTTCTTAGATTGATTATTAACTTGTGGATTATTTTTTGCCTTGTAACTAAATGACCAAAAGTATACTACAAGGAACTGTGGGGAATGTCAATGGGGTCTAGGGAGAAAGAGGTAAATAGGAACAAAAACAGGCAGGCAGAAAGACAGAAAGATAGAGTATTTATTAAATGTTGACTATGTGCCCAGAATTGGGCTATGGACTAGGGAACAAAAATATAGGCCATCAAGAAATTTATATTCTGATGAGAAAAGACAATATAAAAAGAGAAGAGGGAAAGGAGCGGTGGTACATTCTCTGGTGCATGACAGAGTTGTCCAAGAGTCCTGTTCATCAAGGTAACACAAAAACTTACCTATCTGCACTACAGAACCCAGAGAGGAAGTCTAAGTACCCACGGGAAGGAAGTGGAGGTAATAGTTGCAGTAGTTTGAAGAATCACATTCCAGGACGTGGCAGGGGACTGGGACTCAGCAAGATAAGGCCAGAAATTACCTACTGGATTCAAGGACCTAGAGTAAACATGGCATTAAGTAGAACAGTCAGTGAAATGAGTACCGTACAAGAGAACATATAATAAGTACCTACTATATGTAGAACAGCATGTTAGGCACTGAGGAAAATACAGCATTTAGGTAAGACAAAGTACTTGCTTTTGCAACATTCATAGTCCTATAGGGTAATGATTAACCAATTGAGAACTATATCATATCATATAGGTGCATAATATAGAGGCAAAGAGGCAGTGCAATGGATAGAGTGCTGGACCTGGAGTAAAGGGGATATGAGTTCAAATTCTGCCTCAGAAACTTTCTGGCTAAATGTCTGGGCAAGTCAATAAACCTCTCTCAACTTCAGTTTCCTTATCAATAAAATTGAGAAAATATTACCAAACTCCTAGGTTTGGTGTGAGGATCAAAGGACATAACATTTTGAAGGAGCTTTAGAAACTCTGTAATGCTTCTAACAAATGTTAGTGTCAGTGAGTATGTCAGAGGGCCACAAAGTACTGTTAGGCCTGAGGGGAAAATATTTTAAGAGTTTAGGAAAGGCTTCCTGAGAGAGGTGGCTTTTGATTGAAGTTTTAAAGGATACTTAGGGATTGAATAGGAAAAAAGGAAAGT
>CM053588.1:78320992-78343419 GCA_028646515.1 Pseudochirops corinnae | reverse complement strand
GGGAGAGAATGATATACACTCTAAATTGGGTACCTTGCCCTATAGGAGAGTAGGGGGGAAGGGATGAGAGGGGGGATGATGGAAGGGAGGGCGGGGGGAGGGAGGGTTGTTAGAAGCACATGATGGAGTGCTGGGGTACCTTTGTAACTTTGTTTGTAACATTGTTGTAACTTTATTCTGTAAAAATCTCACTTGTGTTCGGGTTTCTCTGTAACATCAGCCTGTGCAATTAAGTTGTAAAAGTCACACTTCTCCCCAGCCATAAAGCATTAACTCTGCCTCTCCCCTTGCCCCAGCCTAAAAGTATTCTCCCTGAAACCATTAACTCTATAACCATCCCTGCTTGGTATAATAACAAGCCATACCTATAAATCCTTCAAAAACATTCTATAAATAAATCCTTAGTTAGAGAAATGTATACCTCCTTTGTTCTAGTGGCCAGGTGCAAACTATGAATCTTTCAATGCATTATCTGTAAGATAACTCCTCAAAATCAGACGCATACTGAATTCCCAATTAGCCCAGCTTCCCAACATCCATCTTGTCAAAAAGGACTTTGATGGCTAACAGACTGGGTACCTTTCATTCAAAATTGACCACTGGCTGACTTTGTGACATTTTAAGGCAAAAACCACACCTCCTGGTAGCCCCTCCTCAGGCTTTCTCCCAGTGAATTATGGGCAATACACCTGCGCAGTTGATATAAAAAGTGCATGTCCCTTTAAGCACTGACCACTCCTCAACTCCTCCTAAATCCCTCCTTTACACACCTGGTTAGCATGACTTATATCAGATTTATGATTTTATTACTATATAATCAGTATCCCTAATTACTACAGGTTGCAGACTTTCTCTGACACCTCCCTGCCTGCTGAAAAACATAATAAACTTTTACAAACCCACCAAGATAGCTTGTACCTTGTAATTCTTTCAGACAAAAAGAACCCTCCAAGGATTTCCTAGAAATCCATCTCCCCTCTCACTCTCTTCACACACACTTTTGTAAAGGGAGAGGGACAAAGTAGAGAATAGAACAAGTGAGGGGCAGGATAGGATGGAAGGAAATATAGTCAGTCTTTCACAATATATCCACTAAGGAAATGTTTTGCATAACTACACAGATATATCCTATATTGAGTTGTTTATCTTCCCAGTAAGGGTGGGAGATGAGGGAAGAAGGGAAAGAATCTGGAATTTTAAGTTTTAAAATCAAATTTTTTTAAAATTACTATTATTATCATTATTATTATTATTTACATGCAACTGGGAAATAAGATATACAGGCACTGAGGTATGGATCTCCATCTTGCCTTACCAGAAAGTTGGAGGGGGATTAGGGGAGGATATAGAAGAGAGCAGATTGGGGGAGGGGATATACAGTGGGATCAGTGTTTTGGGGTGATAGGTAGGGGAAAGATGGGGAGAAAATTTGTAACTCAAAATCTTGTGGAAATGAATGATGTAAACTAAAAAGAAAGATAAAAGTTAATTTAAAAAAATAAATGCTTAAAAAACCCCACTTTGACTGGAAAATGAAGACCTATAGGAGGAGATTTTGTATGAATTACCAGGAATGGTGGTTATAAATACTTAGAAGTCTAATGATTCCTGAAGGAGATAGGAGTAACTCAAACCCCTTCTTTGAAGAGGTAGGCAACTTGTATTTCAGAACATTTAGACTAATTTATTCTGTTGGTTAGTTTTGCCCAACTGCTTCCCCTCCTCCCTTCTTCCTTTTATTTTTTCTTTGTTACAAGGCATAGCTTTCTGGGGATAGAATAGGGAAGGGAGATGTTTGGAAATAAAAATGAAGTAAGTACAAAAAAAAATTAAAAACTTTTTTTAAAGAATTATAATGACTTTAGCCTGGTGCATTACTTCCAAATCTGTACATTCTCTTTTGTAAATAAACTTTAAAAAAAATCACACACTCCTGTAGTCTGTATTGTGTAACAGCAGGAAGCAGAAGTGGGAAAATGGAAGTGAGTACTCAAAGAGGGTACAAAGATTTTCAGGCAGCA
Organism: Pseudochirops corinnae; assembly: GCA_028646515.1. Lineage (NCBI taxonomy): Eukaryota > Metazoa > Chordata > Mammalia > Diprotodontia > Pseudocheiridae > Pseudochirops > Pseudochirops corinnae. The sequence continues at coordinate 78,341,398 of CM053588.1, read as the reverse complement.
GCACAGAAAGGGGAGGAGCTTGTAAAGAGGGTTCAAATGCAAGAGGTTTCTGAACTGGGGGCAAGTAGGAAGCAAGGGGTGGTTTCCCACACTGGGAGTAAGTGTTCATAAAAGATGAAAACCATAAAGCCAAATGCAAAGGTCATAGATTTTGATTTGGAAAGGATCTTTAAATTCATCCAGTCCATCCCACCTCCATTTTCTAAGTGAAGAAACCTAGACCTAGGGGAGGCTTGGTGACACAATGAATAGAGCACTGGCCCTGGATTCAGTAGTACCTGAGTTCAAATCCGACCTCAGACACTTAACACAAAACTAACTGTATGACCTTGGCCAAGTCACTTAACCCCAATTGCCCTACCCTCCCTGCTCCAAAAAGAAAAAAAAAAAAGAAAGAAAGAAAGATAGACCTGAAAAGCTTAAGTGACTTGTAGAAGGTCACACAATAAGAGAGAGAACCAGGATACAAACTCAAGTCCTGACTAAAATGCAGGCTCCTTTAGCAGTACTCCATTGACTGGTTTAGTTGAGAGGAGTCATTCCTCTGAGAAGCTGACCCGATTCAGTGAAGCCTGAATATCCAAGACCAGAATCTTCACAGAGAAACTGATTTGTATAGGTGTCAAATTAGGGAGGGTAAATAAAGAGTCTGGACCTGATCATATAGTAGACAACTGGGAGCCAATGAAGTTTCTTGAGTGGTGTCCTGTTTGTTGTTGTTGCTGTTTGGTCATTTCAGTTGTGCCCAATTCTCTGTGACCCCATTTGGGGTTTTCTTGGCAGAGATATTGGGGTGGTTTACTGTTTCCTTCTCCAGCTCATTAGATAGATGAGGAAACTGAGGCAAACAAGGTTAAGTGATTTTCCCAGGATTATACAGCTGGTAAGTGTCTGAGGCAAGATTTGAACTCAGGGAGATGAGTTTTCCTGACTCCATGTCCAGCACTTTATCTCCTTTGACACTTAGCCGCCCAGGGTCTGATTAGTCTACAAGTGCCAGACACTGTATAAGCATTGGGTATAAAAAGAAACACAAATGTTCAGTATGAGCATTTGCATCTAGAAAATCAAAGCTACAAATCAAAACTTGATTTATTGTTTTGTTGGTTGTCTAGTCCTTGGAAAGTGTTGGAGGAAATGTTAATAGTGCAGATTAAATTTTAAAATGTGCCCTAAACATTTACCAGCCCACCCCTGTTTTTAGTCCATAATCATAGCTACAGCCGCATTCTCAACACATCATAAAAGACCTTCTCCCTCTTCCTCTCCTATATGATAATGTCCTCCATTAAGACTCAGTGCTGGGATACATGTACCTGACATTCTTCCCTAAAAAAGGACAGAATGACAGCTAAGGCTGTGATTGAATCCTGTGACCCTGATATAGCAGCACCATGAGTTTCCCCAGCTTAGATTCTCAAGAACTTCACCCACCCCCTCAAGACCCAGCCAGGAAACTAACCAGGTTTCTGCCCAGAAAGCATTCACTTCAGGGTGCCCCCTTGTTTGGGGTTTTTCTTTAATTCAAGGTGGGTGAAGGGAGGAAAGGAAATGATGGTAAGAGATAGGAAAGGGTTTAAGCTAGGAGTAATAGAGGGTGGGTCAGGGCTTCTGGGGAGGACTAAAAGAAGCAGGGGAGGAAGGAGGGGATGAACTTGGAAAAGGAAGATAATAGGTTACAGGAAGGAGACTTGGGAGAGGAAGAGAAAAAGGAATATAGAAAGAACCATGGAAGATTAATGATGAGGACAGGGGGAAAAAAAGCACTTACCCTCTCGTGGTTCAAAATAACTTATGTCCTTCGGACCCTAAGTAGGTCTTTCAATATGTCTGATGGTAGGTATCTAAACCAGAAGGGTGGGACTTGGGGTGCCAAGAAAGAGCCCAAGGCACCACACCCAAAAATCATTAGGGGGAACTGAAAGTAAGTCTGAGCAGGAAGACACTGAGAGTTGTGGAAGACCCATTTGGGAAAGCTAGAGTAGGGAAACACATTCTCCCTCCTAGACGCTTTGATTCTGACCTTCCCTATGATTTTGTTACTTGAGAGGTCCACCTTCTTTAACCTAGAGCTAAAACCCAGAGGACCATTCTCAGGTGTGAGGACTGAAGTATAGCCCTTCTCTCCACAGGGCAGAGAAGAAGTAAGAGTAAGAGCTGTGTGGGGGTCACAAGAGGGAAAGTAAGATCAGGCTTTCTTTTGTCTTTATATTCCCAGCTCATAGGACAGAATTTGACATTTTTAAAAGAATGAATGAGGGAGTGAACAAATCTGAGGCAGATCCCTGGATAAAGAAAAGGGTCCTGGGAGAGCAATTGGGATGAGGGGGGAAACTGCTAACAAGGTAAAGAGATCCCAGTCCCTTTTTATAGACAAAACTCACCCAATTAGGCATCTTCTTCACATCTTATTACAGGGTGCCCTCCACACCCACCTCCTCCCTGTGAAGGTGGGGAATATCAGTCAATTAACAAACATTTATAAAATACCTAATATGTGCCAGGCACTATGTAAAGCTATTAGAATATAAAGAAAAGCAGAAGACAGTCCCTTTTTTAAAGGAGGTCACATAAAGGAGCAATAACATGTAGACAACTATATAAAGTCAAGATATAGGAAAAATTGGAGATAATGCACAGAAGAAAGGCATTAAAATCAAGGGTATCAGGGAAAGTTTTCTTATAAAAGGAGAGATGTTAGGGGCAGTTAGGTGACACAGTGAATAGAGCACCAGTCCTGGAGTCAGGAGGACCTGAGCTCAAATTGGGCCTCAGACACTTGACGGTTAACTAGCTGCATGACTTTGGACAAGTCACTTAACCCTAACTACCTTGCCTTCCCCCCTCCAAAAATAAATAAATAATTTTTTTTTTTTAAACAAGGAGAGTTGTTAGCTGGAACTTGAAAGAAGCCAGGGAAAACAGAATTTGGAAATGAGGAGAAAGAGATTTCCAGACACAAGGTACAACCAGTAAAAAATGCCCCAAGTCAAGAGATGGAGTTTTGTTTTTGAGGAACAGCAATGAGGTTAGAGTAACTGGAGTGCAAAGTATATGTGTATAAGAAGACTGGAAAGTTGGGGAGGGCCATATTATGGAGGGTTCTAAATGCCAAACAGAGAGTATTCTATTTGATTGTGGATTTGTTATGAGAATTCTGGAGTTTGAGTAAGGGAATGACATGATCAGATCAATTTGCTGACTGAGTGAAGAATTGACTGAGGTAGAGAGAGAGACCAGTGATAGAGAGCCATGACCAGCAGGCTTTTTCAATAGTCCAGTTATTTGGTGATGAGGGTCTGTACCAGGGTGATAATAGTATCAAGGGAGGGAAGGGAGGATACATGGAAATATTACAAAGGTAAAATTAACAGGCCTTGGCAGCATACTCAATATGATGCAGGGTAAGAGAGAGTTAAGAGTTGAGGATGACACCTAGGTTTCCAACCAGATTGACTGGGAGGATGGTGCTACTCCCCAACAATGAATAGGGCAGTTAGGAAGATAGGAAGGTTGTGGGGGGAGGAAGTAGGGGAAGCAAGTTTATTTTGGACATTTTGTGATTATTTTGTCTATGGGAAATCTGGTTTTAGATGTCCAATAGGGATTTGGAGATATGAGATTGGAGATCAGTAGAGAGATTAGGACTGGATAAATGGATCTAAGAGTCATCAATATTGATATGAAAACTGAATCCATGGACTAGTATAGAGGGAGAAGACAGTTTATAACAAAGCCCTAAGGGGTCACCTACTATTAGTAGGCATTATCTGGATGGAGATCCAGCAAAAGAGATCAGATAAATAGAAGGAGAGCGAGTTAAGAGCAGTATTGTGAAAACTTCATATGTACAAAAATGTTTGTAGCAATAAAGAAAGGGAAACTGAGGGGTTGTCTGTCATTTGAGTAATGGATAACCAAATTAACATATGTGAACTTAATGAAGTACTGTTGTGCTGTAAGAAATGATCAGGGGCATTATTTCAGAATAACCTTGTAAGGCTTGTATGAACTGATATAAAATGAAGTGAGAAGAACTAGGAGAAGAATGTATACAATAAAAGCAGTATTTTAAAAACAATCAACCCTGAAAGACTTAAGAACTCTGATCAACACAGTGACCAACCACAATTCCAAAGGACTCATAATGAAACCTCCTGCCACCTCCAGGGAGAGAAGTAATAAATTTAGAGCATGGATTGAAACCTATTTTATTTTCTTTCTCTTCCTTCTTACCATCCTAGAAATATGAGACTGGGCAGCCTAACCCCTGGAGACTCCTGCTCCCTGGGGAAGTCCTTGATGAGGAAGATAGAGTAAGAGAAGGGAACCTTTCAAAACTAGCACTCAGCCTCCCAGTGCAAAGCAAGGCTCCTGATCCTGGCTTCTTTTCAATACCTTTGCCTTTTGTTTTAGTAATGCTTGGTCCTGGCCCTCCAAAGGAAAAATTTCTGAGAGCTCAGTATGGTGTGACTTGGATGAAGCAGGGCAGTGCTCCAAATCCCAGCTCTGCTTTTAGCAACTGAGACCACAGACATTCCCACTGTCCCCTAGTCCCTAGATTCCATTTTCAATTTACTCCCTACATCCTACCCATCCCTAGAGATCTAGGATAAAGCTGACTGAATCTTAGCTCCTGGAATTGGATTTGCCCTGGTCTTTGCTCGGGCTCCAAGCTAGGGTAAGTGAATGGCCCGTAGTGGGGTTTTGAGGTATGTCACAGGAAAGAAAAGAGGCCAGAACTATCCTCTGAAGAAGGTTCAAGTAGTGGGGACTGGGGAGAGAAGTCTAGTAGAGACATTACTGTAAACAGTGATTTTGGGTTCCTCTCCCCACGTGAAGAGCTCCAGGGGCCATCTTAACTATCTCTTCATCCCCAGGACAGACAGGAATCTTTTGAATTTCTTAAGTCATTGGGAAAAGAAACAGTGTCCTGATCCAAGTGCATATTCCAGTGTCTTACAATTTTCAACAGTAAGTCCTTTTTTTTTTTTGCTTCTTAACTGAATCTTTCTTGCTGCACCGATCTCTGGATCTTGCTATATCAAATGTACAGGTAGAAAATAAGGGTCAGGGAGCTTTACTCTAACCTCCTTCAGAGAAGCCTTTATTATAATAACAATAATCAGATTAATGCTCCTCTAAATTCTTCCTCTGATGCTTCACTGTGGCATAAGTATCCCTGGGTTCCTGAAGTTTATGCCAGAAGATCACCATCAACCGACATTTATCTAATGCCTATTATGTACAGTGTGATATTCTAGGTGTTAGGAAAGAAACAATCTTTAGATAATGCATGATTTATCCTCTCCTAGATTTTAAAGACTCTAGCAGGTGCTATTAAGCAAGCTAGGGCTCAAGTATGGACCTGGGAACACACTGGGCATCTGTTGTCTGACATCCAGCCTAGTTAAATAAAAAAGGCTCACGAACAAAAGGCTGGCTACAAGATAATGAATTCCTTTGCTTACAGTAGCTCATGAAAAATCTTATCTACTAAAGATATGAAGAGATTTTAATAGGCTACAGTGACCAATGTATCCAAATGAATGAAATGGTGGCTCTTTTAATGAACTGAAGTGATCTAGGATAATACCACTTTTCATTTATGCTATAGATTATATTTTCTAAGCCTTTTACAACCATGATCTGGTATGATGCTCGAAAAAACCTTTTGAGGAAGGTAGGAAACAGATTATTGTCCCCTTTCAGAAGAGGACATTGAGTGGGCGAGAGAAAGAAGTGACCTGTGTGATGTCACATAGCTCAATAATGATAGGGCTGGAATTAAAACTCAGGTATATAGCTTTACAGTACAGGAGTCATTTGATTGAATCAGCCAGAGAGGCATCCTAAGTCCCTGGAGCCTTTTCTTCTTCATCCTTTAATGGTATCTGAACTTCTATTTTAATTCTTGATTCAAGACCTCACTTCCTTCCCAAGACCTTATCTCCCAATTGACGTAAAAGCTACAACTATACACCCCCAGCTGTTGTCCCCAAGATACTGTCTGTCTCATAAGCTATGGTCTGAATCACAGAGGGTATGGCCAATATCTATTTTCACTTCCCCATAGCCTCTCAGACACTCTGCATGTCAATCCAGAGACATTCCCAGTCTCTCTCTAACCTCTAAGAGGATCTCTACCAAAGAGTGGGTGTGACACACTGTTATATAATGTGACATGTCATAGTACAGAAGCTGGTGAGTTATGCTTTGCCCATCTTCCCCTAGAAAGAGAGGAAACAGTCTCCATGTAATGTGTGAAGAATTTGGATTAACTACCTAGAACAGCCTCACAATGAGATGGAATGAATGAAACAAAGCAGCAGTCATAGAGTCTTTGACATTTGGGAAGATTAGGGGATAGTCTCATTCAAAGGCAGGCCTTTTACATTGATTTTAATGCAATAAAGGCAAAAAATAAGATTTATTTTAATACAATCATTTATCTGTGCTTATTCATTTATTGTACTTACACCAATTATATTCAAGACTGATACAAAGATAAATAAGACAAAGTGTCTCCACTCATGGAGTTTACAAACTAGTAGAGTTAACACATACATCAATAACTATCATGAAATGGAATAATAAGTGTACAAGAGACACAAAATACTATATGAAGTGTAAGGGAAGAAGGAGCAGATCTAACTGGATGAACAAAGGAGTCTTTAAGATTAGGTTGGATTTCAGTAGGCAAAGATGGAAGGGAGAAGGCAGTTCAGATAAGGTAAAAAAGGCTTAGAGATAGGAAAATTCAGGAAGTCTTCAAGGGAGAGAAATTCAGAGGTGGTTTGCATAGTACAGTTTTGAACTTGGAGTTGAGAAGACTGGGGTTTGAATTCTACTGCCTACATCTAATATCTACAATAGGGGACAAATCACTTTTTTCCTCTGAATTTCAGTTTTATCATATTTTAAATGGGGTTAATAAAGGCACTAACCTCACAAGATCATTGTAAGGATCAAAAGGGATCATGTATACAAAGTGCTTCGCAAACCTTAAAGTGCTTTGTTTTGTTGTTGTTCAGACAGTTTTCCGTCATATCCAACTCTTCATGACCCCTTTTTGGGGTTTTCTTGGCAAATATTGGAATGGTTTTCCATTTCCTGCTCCAGCTCATTTTACAGATGAGGAAACTGAGGCAAACAGTGTCTGAGGCCAGATTTGAACTTAGGAAGATGCCTTCCTGACTCCAGATCCAGAACTCTATTTTAACTTAGGATACTTTAGTAAGTAAAGTACAGAAAGTGGAGTAGTGGGACCTAGATATATAAAGGTAAGCTAGCTTCAGAATATCAAAGACTCGTTAAGAAAGTTTAATAGAAAGACTAATCTGTCCGTGAAGGATGAATGTGAGTGGTAGAAGAGAGTGGAGGTAGGAAAAAACTGTTAGGAAACTATTACAGTATTCTACTCATGTTTATAGAAGGTTAGTAGGAATGGGAATGGGAATAGATAAGAAATTTATCCACAGGAGATTTTGTGGAAGGTAGAATCAGTCAGACTTGTTCATTCAAAAGACTCATTGGATCTGACAGGATGAGAGAAGGGAAAGAATTGAAGATAACACCAGTGTTTCAAAAACAGGATTTGGATTAAGAAGTAGTGTTCCTAGTATATAAAAAGGGTGAAGTCAGAAAGAGAAATCTGTTGAAGAAGCAAAATTATAATTTTTGCTTTAGAGATACTGGATTTGAGCTGATACAGTTGTAGTTGGAGACACAGATCTGAACGTAAGGAAAACATTCATGATTACAGCTAGAGATATAGAAATCATCTCTTAGGGTTATATTTGAAACCATGAGAATGAATTAAATTGTCAGGAGACGGAATCAAGGAGGGTCAAGGATATAAGTCTGGAATAAGAAGTGGCAAAGAGAAAGAGATACAGTTAGAATAATAGGAACACCATGAGAATGGGAGAGTAGGAGCCAAGGGAGGTGAAGTTATCTAGAAAGAAGGGTTAGTGTATAATGTCAAATTCTTCAAAAGCCAAGAAGGATGAACGTGGGGGAAAAAAGTTGGTTTGAATGATTAGGATGTCACTGGTGACCCTGGAGAGAGTAGTTTGAGTAGAATTGTGGATGTAGTTGTTAGATGATAGGAGTCTGGAAAAAAAAAAAGTAAAGGTATAGAGTTGGTGGTATCAATTTCAGGCAATTGGATTACTCCACAAACCATATGAGGGATGAGGAAAAAAAGATCTTACCTTAATCTGAGAGAAATATTTTGCATTTTCTACAATTGTAATGCCAGCTAATCTCTTGGGTTGGGGTGAGGTGGCAAGGCTAGTCACATTAGCTTGTCTTCTCTGGATGCTTCAGGTTCCTGTAGGCAGAGCAGCTAGGCCCAGGACTAATACCCTGAATTCTGTCTGACAGCTGAGGAGCTGCCAGAATTCCTTAACTTTCCCCTCCCAGTGTCCTGCAGGCTGTTTGGCTCCCATCCACCTGCAGTCATGTCTCAAACTACACATCTTTCTTTCTGCTTCCTTCTTTTTTTTCTATGTACAAAGTTCACAGTTTCTTTGCTAGAGACCTGAGAATTGAATCTTCCAGAGAAAATCATAGAATCACTTTTAGAATTGTAGGATCATTTCAGGGGTATCTAGTCCACTATCTAGTTCTCTTCTATCCCCTTTCATCTAATACCCAGTGTGGAAATTCTCTGGATAGCATTCCTAATAGGTGAATTTCTAGCCTCTGCTTGAACACTTTAAGTGACAGGGAACTTACTACTTGCCAAAGCAGTAAGCCCATTTCATGATTGGACAGCTCTAATTAATTAGGAAACTGCTCCTCTTTTTGAGAGCTAGTGTGGGATGAATGAACACTATATCCAGTGTCAAAGGACCTTGATTCAAATCCTAATTCTTAATTGACTAAACTGAGTAATCTTGGGAAAGTCTCTATCTCTCTGAATTTTTCTTTCCTAAAATGAAGAGATTGAACAAGACAATCTGTAAGGTTCTTTCCAGATCCATATCTGGTATCCTATGGACTGCCTTTTGCTAATCCTAGTACTGCTTTCAAGGGTAACACCAAATATTTATGTAATTCCTCTGTGTTAATGGTTTAATTTGGCATTGTCCCTGACCCAACATCTCTGGGTTTTTTTCACCAAAAGTCAGGGCTTTTGGTGCTTTAATGAAAAGCTTCATAAGATCAGAAATTTAAATTTGGAAGTAACTGGTTTGTTAGAGATCCTATGGCAATGCAGAATGAAGGAAAGAAGGAAGGAAGGAAGGAAGGAAGGAAGGAAGGAAGGAAGGAAGTAGGGAGAATAGGAAGGAAGGAAAGCACAAAGGAAGGAAGGAACGAAGGAAGGAAGGAAAGAAAGAGGGAGGGAAGGAAGGAAGGAAAGAGGGTGGGAAGGAATGAGGGAAGGAAACAATAATTTATTAAATATCTACTATGTGCCAGGCACTATACCAAATATTTTACCAATATTACCTCATTTGAGCCTCACAATAACCCTGGGAGTTATTATACAATTGAGGAAAATGAGCTTCAGTGACTCACCTGGGATCACAGAACTAGTAAGAGTCCGAGGCTAGATTAGAATTCAGGTCTTTCTGACTCTAGGCCCAGTACTTTATCAACTGCACTACTTAACTGAGGAAGATAGTGGGGGCAAAAGAATCTTCTTGTTCCTCACCAGGTAGTCAGTTTCCTAATCTCTGTCCACCTTCAGTCATTTCTGGGTATTTAATACAGGGAAGAAAGGAAGGAAATAAGCATTTGTTAAGCACCTAATACATTCCATTCACTGGGCCAAGCACTTTGCATATATTATTTCATGTGATCTTTGCAACAGCCCTGGGAGGCCAGCTCATCTTGTAGTTGAGAAAACTGAGGCAAACAGAAGTTAAGTATCCTGCCTGAGGTCATACAACTACTAAATGTCTGAGGCCAGATTTGAGCTCAGGTGCTCCTGACTCCAGGCCCAGTGCTCTAACCATTGTACCACCTGGCTGCTTACAGACGCATCTTCCTGGCTTTACAGAAGTGACACATAAATTAATGACAATTAGTATGAATTTGCTGGCCACAGCAGGGACCCCATACAAGGTTCACCGTGTGAGATAGCAATGTGTCTAGGCAATTAATGCACAGCTAAGTAGAGTCATAGAACTTTAGAACCACAGAATCCTAGAAATGTAGAGGTGGTAGGGATGACCATCCTCCTACCCACTATTGGTATCACATGGTAGGAACATTAACTGCTGAGGAAAAACTGTTTCTTTTCCCTCCCCCTAGAATCACCACAAATCAGGGCCCTCCTATTTTCTCTGAAGACAGATGTCAAACTCCCTCCTCTAATTCCTGTATCCCCCTATTGTCACTGTTGGATCACTTACTCCTATCTGCTATCCCTCTTTACTTGACTCATTTCCTGGCAAGTAATGGTCCCTGCTCCCAAGTTTTGTTTTTATGAAGGTTTCTGTGTGGGGATGAATGGAATGAAGTCTCTTTGGAGGCAGTTCCCCAAATATGGTTTCTATCTGCCCTCACAGACGAATCAATAAACTATAGAGTGAAATATTATTGTCAGATATGTGCCGAGAGGAGGGCAGAGTGGGGTAAAGATCACAAAGCAGAACAATCTAGGATGAAAAGATCAACGAAGATTCTTTTCTGATCAATCTAAAACAGGTTTTCTGGAGGAAGTCAGATTTTTATTTTTGAGGATGGGTGTTTTTCATTTGCTGCTGGTAGAGACACTATTGTGGGTAGGATGGAGATGAAGGTCATGACATACTTTTGTTTTTGTTTTTCTTTCTCACTTGAGTAGAGGAGGGGAAAGAGAGAAAATATATGTATGTTAATTGAAAAAATAATAATCTTTTAAAAAATTATTTTTTAGTCAATTTTAAAAGAGTAGGGAGTGATTTCTTTAGTCTGCTGTGAGATTCTCCCCCCCCTCCTTCATTTCTCTTCACCAAGCATCTTCTTTTGTTTTGTCTGGATCAGGAAGAAGAAGAAAAGTCTCTTGTATATCATCTCACAATGCTCACCACACCTATCCCCAATGGTACTGCCTTTCACCCATCCACCTTCATCCTGTTGGGCATCCCAGGCATGCAGGACCAACACATCTGGATCTCCATTCCCTTTTGCTCCATGTATATTCTTGCCCTTGCAGGTAATGGCACCATCCTTTTTATCATCATGACAGACAAGGCTCTACATGAGCCCATGTACCTCTTCCTTTGCCTGCTCTCCATCACAGACCTGGTTCTCTGCTCCACCACGCTGCCCAAGATGCTGGCTATCTTCTGGCTCAATTCCCACACCATCTCCTTTCATGGCTGCCTCACCCAGATGTTCTTTGTCCATGCTGTCTTTGCCACTGAGTCAGCAATCCTGTTAGCCATGGCTTTTGACCGCTATGTAGCTATCTGTCGCCCACTGCACTATACATCCATTCTCAATGCCACTGTCATTGGGAAGATTGGAGCAGCATGTGTTGCCCGAGGCCTTCTCTTTGTCTTCCCTTTTATTATACTCATTAAGCGCCTCCCTTTCTGTGGGCACCACATCCTTGCCCATACTTACTGTGAGCACATGGGCATTGCCAAGCTAGCCTGCACCAGCATTAAGCCCAACACCATCTATGGACTCACAGTGGCACTTTCAGTCACAGGAATGGACGTGGTGCTCATTGCAGCCTCCTATGTTCTCATTCTGCGTGCTGTCCTGCGCCTGCCTTCCCAGGATGCCCAGCTTCGAGCATTCAGTACCTGCGGAGCCCATGTCTGTGTCATTCTTGTCTTCTATATTCCTGCCTTCTTCTCCTTTTTCACCCACCGCTTTGGCCGTCATGTACCCCCACAAGCACACATCATTCTTGCCAACCTCTACCTCCTTGTGCCTCCTGTTCTTAACCCACTAGTGTATGGCATCAACACCAAGCAGATCCGCACTCGGATCCTAGGACTGGGCCTGTGGAGGAGGTAGCAGTGCCCTCCATGATCCTCACATTCTGAGGGAAGATCAGGAGAAAATGGGTAAAGTTCCCCACTAAGAAGCTCCCAAAAGCCTATTCAGACCAAAGGTAGCCCAAGGGACCCACCTAGAAATCTTAACTTTTGCTATTTCAGGAGGCAAGTTACCAAGTGTTATCTAGGGCCTTTGAGGATTTATGTGACACTAAATCTGGATACCATGACAACTCCTCCAAATCATATAAAGTAACAGTGGGAGCCAGCCCCACAGAAGATATGTATAAATGAGTTGATTCTTACACTCAGGCCTGAATGGGCAAAGGACGTGAGACAATGGAGAGCCAGTGAGCATCTTGACCAAAGAGCGAACTCTGAAGTTTATCAATTTTGTCTTCACTTGTGGATTGTGGAATGTGGGAAAGAGCAGGCATTTGAGATGAAAGCTTTTCATTCTATCAATGGAAAGAGGAGCCTTTTTGTAATATCTCTTCAGAGTAGGGTCCCAGGATGTCATACTTCTCCTACCCCAAGGGCATCTCCAATTTCTGAGAGAACAGGAAACTTTTGAGTCACTGTGGAGTTCCTGAGGGACTCAACCTAGAAATGGCCTCACCTAACCCCAATGTGATAGAAATAATATGACCTTTAGACAATTTTCCTTCTGAACTGTACCTGACATTTGACTCATTCCCTGATTTCCTTCAGATGAAGAATCCTGTAGACAAGTGCCCCCCAAAAGCTAGATCTAAGAGCCTGATCCCACTTCCTCCACATCTCCCACTCTAGCCCCTCAACATGTCAGCCGGTACAAAACTCATCCACCACTAAAAGTTCTCTGGAGAATTTGTGGTTTATGAACCCTTCCCTAATTATGCTATTGTGTCCTGGTTTCTTAAAAAAGGATTGTCTTTTGCCAGGTGGGGAATTACAAATTTTCAGAATTGGAAGAAACTCTATATTTTTTATAATTTATATATTTTAATATTTATAACATTCATATATACACACATCTCTCTCTCTTTATCACTGTCTCTGTTTCTGTCTCTTTCTCTGTCTCTAGCTCTGTGATCTCATCAGCATACAGGACTCCTATTGAGAAAGATTCCTCCTTTGGTGTATATTGGCAGTTCTTTTACAACTTCTGTTTTAGGCACAAGGGATGCAAAGAAGAGAAATGACTTGCCCAGGGTCACAAAGAGTATGTGCCAGAGACAAGAATTGAACTCCTATTTTCTCATCTCCAAATCTAGCCCTTTTCTTGCTTCTCATTGATACTTCTTTTCCCCTCTTCCCACTGACCTGTCCTATGGCTTTTAGTGTCTAAGGTCTGTGATCAGCCTAATATCTGACCCTTTCTTCTCTTCTAGATCTCCCCACACCTTCATTCATAGACCTAGATCTGGCTGCTTCTTCCCTCTGGATGGACCCCAGTTTCTTCATCTGTGAAATGAACTGGAGGTCAGATAGCCTCTGAGATCCCTTCCAACTCTGAATCTGTTCCATTTCTTTCTCTGCTGAAGTGGAGAATTATTGCTGTGACACATTGTATTTCCTCCCTGGGTTACACAGAGGAAGGGGTGTGTGTGTGTGTGTGTGTGTGTGTGTGTGTGTGTGTATGTGTGTGTGTGTGAGATTTCCCAACAGGAAAGAGACACAGGGGGTGCCTGATTCCTCACCTCTATTTTCTTTTTTTAAAAAGAAATTATGTCTTTTGTTTTTATATTACTTTCATTTCCTGAAACATAACTTCTACACCCAGAGAGTAATCCCTTAGAATAAAGAATTAAAAAAGAGAAAAGCAGTTCAACAAACCAATTAATACATCAACCAAGTCTGACATTTTGTATGAAATGGAAGAGACTTTAAAAGTTATCTAGTTTAGTTTCTCACCTAATTTAGATCTCTCCTCTATGGTGTCTCTGAAAGGAGGGTCACATAGGACTGCTATTATTTGCAAAGATATTTGTAAATAATGAAGTGCTATATAAATATAATCCATTATTGTTTTTAATGATGGGGAGTTCACTACCTCTTGAGGAGATCCATTACATAATCAGACAGCATCAGTTATTAGGAAATTCTTTCTTATATAGAAAAGAAATCTGATTTATTGAAATACCTTTGTCTCGGTCCTAATTTGGCCCTCTAAAGCCAGATTTTAGGATTACAGGTTGAGAAGTATGAGATTTTGAGCTATTCTAGTCCACCCCTCTCACTTGACTGACAAAGAAATTGTGCCACAGAGAAGGGAAATGCTTTGATCAACAACACACAACTAGTAGGTAGCAGAGCAATTATTCAAGTGCAGGAACCCTGATTCCAAGACCATTGTTCCTTCTGTTATGGGGGTTTCCTACTGTGCTATCCTGTGCCCCTCTGATGTATAGGGCAGGAGCATGAAAAGAATGAGCTTGAAAATCTTCCACATACAAACTGATTCCAAACCTCTCTGGGGGTGGGTTCCTAGCTCTTGTCATTATGGTAACAAAACTAAAAAGATTTTTCCAGTAAGGCATTCTGGAGCTTTACTTGGTTAGCATAGTAACAATGAAGTATACAATGGAAATATTCAGGAACTTTCTGTGGTTACCATCCTAACATACTTGCATGAGCTAACTAGCATATCTTAGTTTTTTCACTGTAACATTCTATGATTCTAACATAAGACATTTTGGTATTTTCTCTATGGGTTATGTAGAAGAGGAATACCACAGGCATTTACCAGTTCTGGAGAAGTAGATTTGCCTCTGGTCAGATTCGTAGTTCATTCATATATGTATGCATTATGTACATATGTATGTGTGTATATAGATGTACATATGTGTATGTATATATACATATATGTGTATGTATGTATGTTACGATTCCTGTTGACAGTATATGTATATATAATAGCAGATCTATAATTCTCATGGGGGAAGAGAGAAAGAGAGACAGAGAGAGAGAGAGAGAGAGAGAAAGAGTGAGAGAGAGAGAGAGAGAGAGAGAGAGAGAGAGAAGAAAAAGAGAGGAGAGAGAGAAGCCTAAAACCATTTTCTTTATAACACTATGGGATCTCCTTGATGACTAGTTTTAGTCTCTAAATTCAATAAACCTGAAAATGAATTCAACAAAGAACTGGAAATGTTTAATCGAGAGAAAGCAAGACTTAGGGCAGGGAGATGGGAACACTGACACTGTCTACAAATCCTAATTAGATGTCAGCTTCTCAAACTCAACATGTCCAAAACAGAATCATTCTTCCCTTCTTTTAACCCAGCCCTCCTCCAGACTTCCCTATTTCAGAGTCATCCTCCACTCCCCCTCTCAATCACTTCCCTTGTAAAACAACCTTCATATACATCCCCTTCTCCTCACCCAGCTACCATCCTGCTTCAGATCCTCATTATGTCCATGTAGATTAATAATCTTCCAATTTGTTCTGCTGTTTCATACCTTTCCGATTTATCTTCTATATCAGAGGTATCAAACTTGCTGCCCACAAAACTCCCTATGTCACAGATTAAAACAGAATTGGGGAAAGTTCAATAAAATGAAATAAAATAAAACATAAACAATTTTAATATGTGGTTTTCTAAGTAAATATGTGCCCTATAGGGATCTGTTTCTATTTGAATGTGATACCACTGCTCTACATAACTACCCAAATAATCTTCCTAAAACATGAATATGACCATGTCACCTACTTAGAACAAACAAATAAACAAAAAGCAACCTTCATTGGTTCCCCATTGCTTTTAGGATAGAAGACAAACTTCTCATTTCAGCATTTTAGGTCACCTACAATCTGACTCCAGTCTCCCTTGTTTCACACTGTTCATCTTAACACCCTGTAATCCACCAAAGTGGACCACTAACTTTCTCCCAAACTCAGCATTTAAATTCCTATGTTCAAGCCTCTGTATGGATCACCCTGCTTTTTGAGAATGTACTCTCTCCTCAGTTCTGCCCCTTAAAATCTCTGTTTTTTCTAAAAGGCTCCACTCAGGTGTCACTTTCTCCAAGACATCTTCCCTGATTCTCCCACTTATTAATGCTCTCTATTCCTTCCCCCTTGAACCTTGTACTTATTTATTTGTGTATGACTCATTTCTCCCAGTAAAATGTAATTCTGTAAGGGCAGGGCCCATTTCATTGTTTTCTTTATATGCCCAACATGTACCATAGTACCTTGAGCAGAACACATGTTTAATAAACATTTTTGCTGAATTGTTTTGAATTATTTGAATGACTGTAGTGTAGTTTTGCTTGGATTCAGAGTGTAAAACTGGATGGAAATTTCATAGAGGCAAATTTTGATTAATGGAAAGAAAAAACTTCCTAACATTTAAAGTTATCCAAAGTGGAATGGGTTGTCCTAGCAGGTGGTGGATTTTATCCCAACCTGATCTATTGCAAGTCTTCAAGCTGGTTGTCTACTTGAAATGGATGTAGTATAATGATCAGTGTGGGGACAGAATGGTGGTCCTCTTCAGGTGTTATTTGCACTTCTGCGGTACCTTCCAATTTTTGAAATTCTGTGACAGAGAAAATAGAGATGGGGAGATAGGGAAGTGAATTGGTAAGGAGAGTTGGGAGAATAACACATGAAATAACAAAAGAAGAAGCATTTGGTGAGCATAAGGTAGA
Source organism: Pseudochirops corinnae (assembly GCA_028646515.1). Lineage (NCBI taxonomy): Eukaryota > Metazoa > Chordata > Mammalia > Diprotodontia > Pseudocheiridae > Pseudochirops > Pseudochirops corinnae. The sequence continues at coordinate 78,324,815 of CM053588.1, read as the reverse complement.
AGAATGGGCAAATTGGCATAGATAGAGAATGATATGACAAGAAAGGAGAGGGGAAAATAGATTATTCAGGAGAGAATATAGAAAAACAATGGAAAGAAGGTATGGAGTGAAAGGAAGAGATAATGTGAAAAAAGAAACAGTATGAGGAACAGGTACATAGAGTCAGGGTAGTATGAAGAGTGCAAGATGGGAAATACAGGATGGCATGAAGAAGGGAAATTAGGGCTTGGGGATGGATTGAAAAGAGAACGTAGATAGGAATTCTCATGTTAGAGTCCTCCTTTGCTAATGTGGAATGCTGAGTCACTGAAAGTAACACACAATGGAAGCTGGTGGAGGGAACAAAAAGAGGGCCAGCTTTGAATAGGAAATGAAATGAAGAAGTCATCCTACTTATTTTAGCATCTTTCCTGTGCTCTAGCCTTTTAACTGAATTTTCTTCCTCTTGAAATCTTTGGTGGTTTGTGCCTTTTTCCTTATTTTCGTGTCACTTTCTGACTCCTTCCCATTTTGATACCCTCAAGGGTAGACTGCAGAGCTGCCTCAGCCTTATCCCACTTCAGGAAATTTACTTTTGACAGGCCTCAATGCCTACCCTTAGTAGCTGGGAGGGCCAGGGGAGGAAGGGGGGGAGGAGTAGGGTTAGCAGCCCTGAGTAAACATGGACTAGAAAAGGGAAAAAAAAAACAATAACTAGGATTAACTAATGGACCTCTTTCAAGCCTAAGGTGCCCCTCTTCAAAAGCTTCTCTCAATCTGCCATACTCCTGTCCACCTCTCATGTCATTTCCCATATCTCTGCTCCCCATTTCCCTACCCTGAAGTCCAAAGTAATATGACCTCTTTTATGTTTTATTTCCCACAAAGATGCCTGATGAGCCTATAAGGAAAAAGAGCTTCAAGACATCATTATAATCCCATGTCAGACACTCTTGCCAATTTTCTTCTCTGCCTGGGTTACTAACTTTATGAACCGGACCTCACAGCTAAGGATGCTACAAAAGAATTTTGAGGAGACATGTAATATGGCCTGTATATTGGGAAGCTTACCGTGAAGGGATGTATTGGAAAAAGGGAGAATGGAGGCAAAGACACCAATTAGGAAGCTATTATCATGGTCCAGATGAGTTCTTTAGTAAGTCTCTAGTTAAGTACATCCATAGTTAGAGGATATGACATAGATGATGTCTAACAAAACAGAATGAGGTAGAACAATTAGCCACTGGTGAAGGGACTAATGTTTAAAAATATGGTTAAAAGGAAGTGGCTGTAAAAGAGATTGTAAATACAGAATAAAAGAACCTTGCAAATTATTGATGTAGACATTAAGGAGACAAGAAGAATCAAAAATGACTCCGAAATTTCTAACTTGAATGATGGGTAAGATGGTGATAAAACCATTAGACATTTAGAAACAAAGATAAGAAGGAGGATTTTTAAAAAATAATTCATTCAGTTTTGGACATGTTAGTTTAAAATATCAAAGGTGGTCATATCCAGATGGCAACTGGAAACACAGGACTGGAACTCAAGGTAGAGATCAAGAAAATGATTACAGGGGAAGAGTCACTAAGAGATTAGGAAGTGTAAGACTATAGGGACTATTCTATGGTAAGACTATAAGGTCTATGAAAGGTTTGCTGTTTAGGTGGTTGCTGTCTTTCATTTCAAAGAGAACCAAACTGATATCACTATGTTGGAGTCAAGATACCGTGTGTCCAACTGTGGCTGATCAGACCAATACAAGTGTGAAGACTCTACTACAGGTCAATCAAAAGTAGTCCATGAGAACATTAGGAGTGGAGATGTTTCTAAATGTGTGCATCTCTCATTTCTTTTGAGCTACTGCAATTCTGCTTCCATCTTAGAGCATAGCATCTTCTTTGATGTGGACACACTGTACTGGGAAGTCATTTGCCAGAGTCAACCATGTCACACAATTGATTTCAAAGTTCTTTAGAGAGATATTGAGAGTGTCCTTATGTCACTTCTTCTAGCCTCCACATGAGTACTTGCCTTCTGTGAGTTCTCTATAAAATAATATTTTAGGCAAACATATATTTAGTATTTGAACAATGTGGCCAACCCATAGGAGTTATGCTCACTGTAGTAGAGTTTGAATGGTGGGCAATTTAGCTTGAGAAAGGACCTCAGTGTTTTGTCAGGTGACCTTCAGAATCTTGCTAAGACAATTTCAATCAGTTTTCTGGTGTGGCACTGGTTGACTGTCAGGGTTTTACAGGTACATAACAATGAGGCCAGCACCACAGCTCTGTTTGTTAGGCTGTCTAATACCTCTTCTCTCCCATACTTTCCTTCAGAGCCTCCAAAACTAAATTAACTCTGGCAATGAGTGCTTCAGACTCATCATCTATGTGTACATCCTTGGAAACTATAATGCCAAAATAAGTAAGCATCCACAGCATTCAGTTTTGTTTCCACCTGTGGATGATATCATATGGTACTGGCTGATGGGGAACCTCTGTTTTCTTGGTGTTAATTATTAAACTAAAATCAACACCAGCAGAGAATCAATCCATACTTTGTTGCAGCTCAGCCTCAGAGGCTGCATTGAGTGCATAATCATTTGTGAACAAAAAAAAATCATGCACTAACTCTCCCTCCACTTTAATCTTGGCTCATAGCCTTTTCAAGTTAAATAATTTACTATCAGTGCAGTAGTTGATCTCAATGCTGTTTTCATCCTCATTGAAGATGTCTGACGACATTGTTGAAAACATCATGCTAAAAATCATGGGAGCAAGCACACAACCTTGTTTCACTCCACTGGTGACTGGGAAGGCAGGATAGCATTCTCCATTATCCAGAACCTGGGCAAGCATATCATCATGAAACTGACTATGGAAAAAGTGTTAGTCTTCTAAGGAGGATGCTTGGGAAGGACAGAGGCAGAGTTGTAGGTTTTAGGGCAAAAGGGGAGATGAGTATGTTTTGGACTGTAGAATGCATGGAGGGAAGTAATATATAAGAAGGCCAAAACACTATGATGGAACCAGATTGTGAAGAGCTTTAAATACCAAATAGAAGAATTTGTATTTGGTCCTACACATAATAGGATCTATTGGAACTGATTGAGCAGGGGGTGCCATGGTCAGACCTGTGCTTTAGAAAAATCACTCATAGCTATGTGTAGGATGGATCGAAGTAAGGAGAAACATGAGATTGAGGCTACTGCAGTATTGTGAGGAAGAAGTAACAAGGGTATAAACAAAAAGGTTGTGTGACTGTAGAGAAGGTTATGTAGGAATGACATGTTGTATAGGTAGAGATGACAAGATTTGTTAATGATTACATATATGGAGGGAGTGAGAGTTAAGGATTGAGTATGACAATTCAGTTGTGAACATAAGTGAATGGAAGGATGGTGGCTTCCACAAAATTGTTAAATTCAGGGTGGGATGGGGTGCAGTTTTGTGAAAATAGAATTTGTTTTATTTTTTAAAACTTTTATTTATTTTAGTTTACATTATTCATTTCCAAGAGATTTTGAGTTACAAATTTTCTCCCCATCTTTCCCCTAACCACCACCCCAAAACAGCCATCACACTGTAAACCCCCTCCCCCAATCTGCTCTCTCCTATATCCTCCCCCATCACCCCTCTAACTTTCTGGTAGGGCAGGATGGATCTCCCTACCACAGTGCCTGTGTAGCTTAAGTCCCAGTTGGATGTAGTTAATAATAATAATAATAATGTGTATATATATAGATATATAGATATATATATGCACATATATATTTTTAACATTTGATTATAGAACTTTAAATTGTAGATTCTTTCTCTTCCTCCCTCATCACCCACCC
>CM053588.1:78300683-78320492 GCA_028646515.1 Pseudochirops corinnae | reverse complement strand
TTGAGAAGGGAATGGAGAGCCATAAATGCTGGGCCTCTAGGCCAGGGATGCCCAGCAATGTGAAGGTCGTAGCACCAGAATGGTTGGAAATCAGCATGCTAGAATGGGATAGTAAGTATTAGTGGTGCTGTAATCACTTCTGTGTAGAGATATAGAAAGAAGGCTGGTGTTTTCAGTCTACTGTTGAAGTGGGATAGAGAAGAAGGAGCAAATATGGACCCTGTTTTCAAGGACATCCTGGTCTTTCAGGGGATATATGACCCAAAACTCAGGGAAATTTAGATTTGATCAGAGAGATGTTATCCCCTTGTGGAGACCCTAGCTTGATGAGGGAGATGTGTCTTTAATGAACTCAGCCCAGGGATTCCCTGTTATATAAGGAGAGAAATGACCCATAGCTCCAGGAAGGCCCCATTGTAAGTAGGGTGACAAAGTCCTTTCTTCTGAGGAGTCCTTGGACTGGAGGGAAGAGAGACTCTTACTATACCCAGTACTTAACCCCAGGGATCCCCTAGCACAATTAGGTAGGCAAGACATAGTCTGTTGCTATAGGTAGCCACTTCTTAGCGGAGAAAGGCAATAAACGTGAATAGAGCCTGGTTTGAAGGGTATGCACTCTATATTTGATCTCCTCATTTCTCTGCCCTTGAAAAAACCTACCTAGACCTCAGTTTCTATATATGTAAATATGTAAATAGATTGGACTTGGTAACAAATGAGGTCCCTTTTAGTTCTGAGTCTATGGTTCTATGAGCATGACATTATTATTATTATTTTTTTTTTTTTTTTGCAACTCTTGTATTTACTTTGGTGGTATGCATTGAACTTATGTTGTTTGTTCCTATGAGAATGGAAGCTCTTTGAGGTCAGGGACGATGTCATTTTTGTCTTTGTGTCCTCAGCACCTAATACAATGTCTGGTATGGAGCAGGTGCTTAATAAATGATTATTTTGATTTGAATTTAAGTGAAATGAGTATAATGGAATGATCACATTTTTCACTTGGGGGGGACTATATTTATTTATTCAGAATTAAAAGCACTGGGCCTTTTTTTGCAAATTATTTTTCCTGCCACATTGCTATTGAGAATATAGAGCTTTCTGATTGCATGAATTGTTTTGGGCCTGCATGGATAGGAGATCCTTCCCCCAATCAAAGAATCAAAACTTCTTGAGAGTTGGCATTGTTTCATTTTTTAGTGTTTGCATCCCCAGTGCCTAGCATAGTGTCTTGCATGTGTCTTTATTAAGTGCTGATTGGTTGATTGACCCTGTGCTGCTGTACTTTAGTATCTCAAATTATTGCCCAAGTCTTCCAACTAAATCCCACAGAGAGAATCTACTCAACATTTGGCTTGCATTTTTAAAGCCTTTGAAAATTTCATGAATACAATTGTAGCTCTAAGACTGTCCATATTTTATTGCTTGCTCTTGCTCCTTTACTAGTAAAATATTTCTTTGATGAAACCTTTCATGCTACTTTGACATTTTATATCATTGTCAGTAATATGCCCCAGCCTACTAATAACCAGCATGCGTTTTTTCAGTGTCCTTTGAATGACTTGTAATTCTGATTCTTGGAAGATTTTGATACTTGGTGACTTATTCCTGTACAGAATCACCAGAAAATATTCCTTTTACAATGGCCCTCCTAGATGTCCCCTTCTCTATATTCGTATAGCCACCACACTAGTTTAGGTCCTACTTGCCTCTCCCATTGTCTATTGTAACAATTTTCTTATTAGACTCTTTTCCTCAGTTATTTATCCTAACTGATGTACCATCCACATGACTACTAAAGAAATCTTCCCATAAGGTAGGTCTGAGTATGTTACTCCCCTCCTCAAAAATCTCCGGGTTCCCTGATACCTCTAGAAGGGTTTCATAATACTTCAATCTGGCATTTAAGGCAATCCGTTATTCTTTCTGTTCCTTCTGTGACAGTCCCACAGACCAACTGGATATTCACCATACATGAAATTAATCTATTACTTTCTCTTTGCACAAATAGTCTCCCATAGCTGGAATGCATTCCTTTCTTCTCACCTTGACATCATAAAAACTCTGCCTTCAAAGCACAGTGAATATGCCACCTCCTCCATGAGGCCTTTCTTTCTCCCCCATTTGTTAGTGTTCTATCCCATTCAAAATTTTTGGTGCATACAATACTTTGTACTCGTCTGTGTAAATGTTCTATCCCTCAAAGAGAAAGAGAGCGCCTTCAGGGTAGAGACTGTTCTGCTTTTGTTGTCACCTTCCTCCTGTCTTGAGCCTCAAGCCTTCTCCTCTTCATGCTAAACGTCTTTAGCCCTCTAATGCAGCTTTGTTGATTGCAACTGATTTGAGTTAAAAAGTTGTGATTTTGGTGGCAGGGAGTCATTCAGGATTGTTGAAAGCACTGTACAGTTTCCAAACTGTGATCTATTTCATTCTCTTCTAATTTATTTCTGTCTTCAGCTCATTGTTCATCTTCAGTGTCTCTCCAAGGTACATGTAGTGATAGATTAAATAAACAGATTATCCGTCCAACTGAATTTTGAATAAATAATGTGTATTCTTTATGTATTTGAGTTTTCTTGTGTGAATTGTTATGTTGATCTCTTTTGAGTAGTTGTGGATCAGGTTTGGGAAACTTTATATATTTTAGGACTTGATTAAATCAGTTCAATGCTATATTTCAAACAGGAACATGCAGAGGCTTTTGCCATCAATAGGGAATTGCTCTTCCTTTCCACATCTGCACAGTACATTCTTCATGACAATGGTAAACACCTTTGATTAATAAGATGTCTCACCAAAATTATCTCTGTGTTTGCATTTTTTAAAGAATATTATATGACCTCAGTACATTTGTAAGAAATATAACTTGTTAGAAAATAATCTTTAGAGTTGGGTTACATTTCATTAAATCATTTTTTTCTAATCAGCCTGCAATACATAACAAAATAAAAGAATTTCAGAGTTTCAGAATCCTTCAAATTTTCAGCTTATTCTTGGAACCCATCCTCATCCCACATGGCCTCTTGACTAACACATGTTTATTCAGATTTTGCTTGAAGACCTCTGATAAGGAGAAACCAACTACTTCTTCTGACAACTCACTCCATATTCTTTTTTCAGATAATTCTAATTGCCAGAAAGTGTATTCCAACATAGAACTTAAACTTTTCTCCTTACAATGTCCATGAGCTATACCTAGTTCTGCCCTCTGAGGACAAGTAGGGCAAAAAAAAAATCCATCTTCTACATAGAATCTTTGAATTACTCAAAGTTAAATATCATGATCCTACTAAACCTTTTCTTCTTCATGTTGAATATCCATGGTTCTTTCAAGCAAATTTCATCTGACATTAATACCTCATCAAATATTTTGTTCAGATCAAAGTTTCTCTATAGTAACTCCTTGATCTTTTGTTCAACATGACTTAAGGATGAAGCCATTCTGATTCTTGTCTTCTGTATACCATTCTGTCAACTTTGAATCTGTGGAGTTGAGATTTACTGAAGATTATCATCAAGAAAAAACCTTTCTGCTGCTGGGTAGCACACATCTGTCATTCCTGAGGTTCGTGAATCAACTGAGCCCAGGAATTCTGAGCTTCAGTAGAGTTAAAGTCAATCAAATGTCCTCTAAGACTAGGAGTACTATGATAAGCCCCTAGCAGGACTTGACTAGAAACAGAAAAGAGCAAAGTTTCTGTGCCAATTAGCAACAGAATCAGACACATGAGTGGTCATAGTAGTTCCAGTCTGGGAAAGATAGGCCCATAAGGGAAAAAAAGGAGGAAGAAAAGAAGGAAGGAAGGAAGGAAGGAAGGAAGGAAGGAAGGAAGGGGGAAGGAAGGAAGGAAGGAAGGAAGGGAAAGAAGGAAGGGAAGGAAGGAAGGAAGGAAAGAAGGCAGGAAGGAAGGAAGAAAGGAAGGAAAGAAGGAAGGAAGGAAGGAAAAAGGAAGGAGAAAAATGAATGAAAGAAAGAAAAAGGAAGGAAAAGAAGAAAGAAATGAAGGAAAAAAAATAAACCTGATTGTTCTTTTTTCGTATATTCAAAAAGGATATCCTCAATCTGCATTTATCATTTTTATAAGAAAAAGTTAACATGGAAAGAATGAAAACAATGTATATTTTAATGACAAGACAGACGGGTGTTAGAGTTTTGCATATGATGGTCCCACTGTCATCAAGGATGAGAACTGATTTCTATAGATGTTGACGAATCTACTCCATTTTGCAACAAGTTGTTGTCCTTCAGTTTCATCAATAAAAGCTCTTGAGATCATCCAGCTTTGTTTGATCTCATATCAAACTTTCAACAGGCTCCTTCCCCACTCTGATATGTTCTGATCTTTTTTGAAGTTATGCTATTTGCAATTTTCTACTATCTTCCTCATTCATGGTTTACAAAACATACTCAAATGGGTTTTGAATTCATTTAGATGTTCTCTCTAATGATTCATATCATAATCCATCTATGCTTGTTCAACATGCATGACTTTTGTCCATGTCTTTCCATATATTTGCTACAAGGACCTTTCTCTTTGCCTTTTGACATCTCAAGGGTATCAGTGGAACATTTGTGTTGTACCTCCTGACTTATCATTTGAAGAACTGGAATAAAGAAAATGTTTTCAGGAAAATAGATAACCAAAAAAAGATGATGGATGGGTCATGTGGCAAGAGAAGAATAAGACATTACAGTGCAGGGCACATAGTAGATGATTAATAAATACTTGTGGATTGACTACACATTACATACAAATATGGTTTTAATCCGAGATAACTTTATATTTATCACTATTAAATTTCATCATTAAGTTGAATGGACCTTTTTAATCTCTTGAGATTTTTTTTTAATCCTATTCTTACCCAATAATTTTGCCATTTCTCCCTGATTTGTATAGTCTTCAAATGTAACAAGCTTCTTGTTTATGACTTGTTTATGACTTCATCTTAGTCAACAATAAAAAAGGTGCAGTATGAGGTGGCTAAGTGGCCCAGTGAATAGAACACAGGCCATGGAATCAGGAGGACCTGAGTTCAAATCTGACCTCAGATACTTAATAGCTGTGAGACCTTAGGCAAGTCACTTAACCCCAATTGCCCTATCTTCTACCCTCCAAAAAGCAAAAAAAAAAAAAAAAAATGTAGAGTATATCTTTATAGTCAGAAGATGGATCTCTGGGAAAGATACAACTAGAGAGTTCCCTTCAAGTTGATGTAGATACTTTCACCAGTAATTTTTGCTTCAACCAGCAGAAACATTACTGGGGTGGAAAACCAGAGGCCTTGCTCCATAGTCCTATTATGGAATAGTATACTTCCTCCCAACAATTATTCTCTGGCTCACCTCTTCTGCCCCACCCTTGTGATCCTTCATTGGTCCTGTCCTATACAGCAGAAATGCCTGGCTCTCAAGTGACTCTCTAAGATTTCCAGGGTCTTTCCCACCTTCCCTCAACTCCAAGACACTTTCTAGGAACTCTTTCAGAAAGTCTCAAACTCCTTAATTGTCCTATATGAACCACTAAAAACTGGTGATTGTCCCTCATTTATTCTTCAACTGAGTCAAAACCAAACCTACCATTACTGCTCTTTAGTATACAACGCATGTATTAGTATCTATAAAAAGATATTATGCAAAGTAGAAAGAAATCCACTAATCACAGAAAAAAAGTGATGTCAGAGAAAATAGGGGTGACAGGAAAGGGTGAAGGGGAGGTAATTTTTCTCATGTGCTCTCAACCCTGTGTGACATGAAGCTTAATCTAGCATTTCATATTGGCATTTGGAGTTACCCTGGACAGAAATAACTATAATGTCTAAATTAGTTGGTAGGGATAATGGCATCTGGAGAAGGAATGAGGGGGGAGTCCAGAGGATGATGAGATGGAAAACATGGATAAAGTGAAAATATCAAGCTGGGAAGGGAATAAGAAGGAACTTGGCAAGGTAAATATAGGGAAAGTGAGACACAGGAAGAGGGAGAAGTGAGAAATAGATTCTGAGAAAGGAAGCAAAGAAAGGCCTGTAGATGGAGATAAAGAATGCATAAAAATGAGAGGAGAATAATGGAGATAGGAAGGTATGAGACTGGGGAATGTTTTCATGGGAATACATGAACACAAAAGCATAAGCATTATCATTACAGAAATATACTCCAGAAAATCTGAACAGAAGAAGGAAATTATATTTACAAAACAGGTCACAAACTTGTACCAGAGACAGGACATAACAGTGATAGAAGACTTTTTCTTTCTGGGTTATCTGCTACAACTATCTCATTTTGCTAAAATGAAAACAACTGAAAAATCCGTAACTTGTCTAAAGGAAAATTTATTTTTCAGAAGTTCAAGGAGGGGCAGGTAGGTTGCACAGTGGATAGAGCACCAGCCCTGGAGTCAGGAGGACCTGAGTTCAAATGTGACCTCAGACAGTTAACACTTACTGTGTGACCCTGGGCAAGTCACTTAACCCCAACTGCCTTAATCCCCCACCCCCGAAAAGTTCAAGGAATCGACAAGGTGAACTACTCTTGTGAGTCTGATTTTCACCAAGATGGAGTAATTAGTTATAGGAGTAGAAAGGATGGTAACCTTAGGAGAAAGGTAGCAGAATCCTAGTTTAGAATAGAAAAGCAGAGTAAAGCTGATAATAGTCTGTCATGCATCCTTGCTTTTGCCAAGCTATTTTTCCAATAGCTGAATGAAAAGATTGATAGGATTCTCTTCTCTAAAATATTACAGGGGAGTCAGGCAGAGAAAGCTAAGAAAGACTCAAGAATATTTTTAATAACACAAATGTAAATATATGGTTGCACAGGGAGATTATTAAATTAGATTTTTAAAAGACATATATACAAGGTATAATTGCTTTCATCATAAAGATAAAAGACTGGGATGATCCTTTAAAAATAGTGTTAGAAATGTTAATACTCCAAATGAGCTGAGGTTGACTAGGAATGCTAAGAAGAACAAAAAAAGCTATATAGAGGAAGAAGAATAACAAAGAAAGGGCTATATCCCACTACTCAAAACGCATAAAACAGTGATAAGGTACCTGGAGAAGATAGCTTTACTCAAGTATTGCAGTACTTGTTAACTTTTGCAAAGGGAATGATCTTTGATCTGTGAAACAGATAACTAATACAGAGTTGAAATTCAAGATATGTGATCAGATAATAAGAGAACACCTAAGAGTTTTTAACAAATCTAAAGTACCAGGCCTGGTCTGACAGCATTCCAGAGTGAGGAAAGAAACAGAGGATGGAACTTCTCAGATATTAGCAAAGCCTCTGACAATCCCTTACACTGTCCTTTTGCACCTTCCTTCTGAGGCTCCCCCCACATTTTCCTGTCTAGATGTTGTTTGTCCATAGATGTTTGCATGTTGTCACCCCCATTAGACTATGACCTCCTTTTGCCTTTCTTTGTATCCCCAGAGCTTACACAGTGTCTGGTATGTAGTAGGTGCTTAATAAATGTTGGTTGATTGACAGGATGAAAAGATAGAGGCAGTATAATATATAGTTGTGAAGATTCCAAACTGAATAAGTGTATGGATCCAAAGGAAGTCTTCTCTAGTGGAGAGCCCCAGGTATTTATTCTCATCTGCATGTCTGGAACAATCATTGAATTGTAAGATAATAAAAACATTTAGTCCCAGAAGGAACCTTAAAAATCTTTAAATCCAATTCCTTTATTTTAAAGCTTAGGAAAATTGAAGCTTAGAAACATTAATGACTTCTTTAAAGTCAACAAAGTAGTTGACAGCTAAGTTAGGATTTAAATACAGGTTGGTTCTCTGACTCAAAATATGCTATACTTTCCTTAACACAATACTGCCTCTCAATGACTTGGATAAAGCAATGTTTACCAGATTTTCAGATAACAGAAGGCTAGAAGGGACAAAAAAAAAATTATGCATATTGAAAAAGACAGCATGCTCAAAGCATGATAGAATGAAAGGAGACTGTGAATGGGAATCAGAGGACCAAGGTTTGTGTCTCAGCTGTGCCACTTAAAAGTTTCTGCCATCTAGTCACTTTTATGACATAGGGAAGTTATGTGATGGCTCAATTTCTCATCTATCAAAATGAGGTAGTGACAAAAAAAAAAAACAGTCTAAGGCCCCTTCCAACTCTAAAACTACAATCCTATGATCTTGACATACTAGAATGTTGCTACTGAATGAAATTACATAGATGACAATTGATAATGATAAATACAAAGACCCAGACTTAAGTATAAAGTAATTCAATTTACAAGGAGAAGGCTGCATAGGTTCAACTAGTTAGCATTTTTGTCTCCAGAAGATATGGGAGCGTGAGTGGACCACAGACTCACAGGAATCAACAGTATGATATAACTGGCAGAAAATTCAGTCAATCTTAAACTAGTTTAATAGAAGTATAATGTTAACAGAGGGAGGTAATAATACCTCTGTTCTCTGGCCTGATCAAATTGCCTCTGAATAATTATGTTCATTTTGGGATACAACATTTTAGGGATAATGATAAGCTTGAGACCATCCAGAGGAGGGAAGTTAGGATGGTATAAGGCCTTATCCACAGGATGATCAGTTGAAGGAACTGGGAATGTTTAACCTGGAAAAGAAAAGATTTGATAGAAACATCACACCTCCCTTTAAGTATTTGAAGAGGTTAATATAGAAAGGGAATAGACCTGTTCTGGTTGGTCTCAGAGGACATAATTAAGACCAGTAAGTGAAGAAACACAGATTTAGGGTCTATATCAAGAAAAACTTTTTTAATAATCACAGTTTTCTAAAAGATAATGAGTTTCAGTTGGAAATTGTGGGTTTCCCCTCACTGATAGTCTTTAAGTTAGACTAGATAACCACTTGTTAGAAATGGTTTGAAAGGAATTTTAGGTCAGGTATAGATGCTAGACTCCATAGCCTGCAAGGTCCCTTACAATTCTGAGATCCTGAAATTCTTTGTGATAGCTGACCAACAGGCAATAATATATGAAAAATCATGGTATAATGGAAAGGCAGTTTTCAAAAATTGGAACAAATTAAATAAATCTAGATTTAAACTGACATTAAGTCTTGAACACATTCTGTAAGATACTGTGAAAGAGATAGTTTGTGAGTGTTTAGGGGATAAAAAAGTAATGCTTGCTAGGACTGCTTTTTTTTTTAATCAAAAGTAAGTATTCTCATTCTCACCTCATTTCCTTTTTTGAAGATCATGGTGATGGTTAGTACTTATAGAACACTAAGTTTTGACAAGCATTTTGCATACTTTATAAGGTAGGTATTGTTATTATTTCCATTTTTTCTAGTTGAAGAAAGTGAAGTTCAAATGATTTATTTCCCAGAATAAGCATCAGAACTGGAATACTGGAATAGTAATCCAATTCTCCTGGCTTCAGCATTGCTATTCCAGGTCAGATGGACATTAAAGTAAGTGATTTTTGAGGTTTCATTCAATTTTTTCTCTAAGATTCCCCTCTTTAAGTTCTAGATATCTAAAAGATAAGATCCCTTTACTCTCATGCCTGGGTCTAACCTGAACCACAAAACCAGGTATGGTTGAAAGAGGAGATGGTCAGAAGGGGACTGATAGGTGGAGGGAGAAGAGGATGCTTAGCCTGGGGCAGGGAGATAACAGATATAGAAGGGCTGGGACCCAATAAGGAGAGTTTCAGCTCCCTACACAAAAAATTCCTTTGTGACAATCTTAGTTATCTTTCCTATTCTCTAGGTTTCTTTCCCAACTCCCATCGTCTCCTAATCCCATTTCTGTTCAACTCCATGTTAATTTGGAATTTAACCCTGGCATTTAATTACGATTTCAGATTGCTCTTCCCACACCCACTCTAATACTTTTGCTCTCTTTCTATCCATTCTCAAATGCCCACAAAGTCTTAATGTTTATCCTATCCCTGACTTCAATCTTTTCTTGTCCATGGAATGCCCCTACCTTTACTGGAGACTTAATAGAATGAAACCTTGCTCATCCTTTCCCCTTCTGACTACCTCCCAACTCAGAAACCCACAGCATCTCTCTACTGCCTTCAGGAAAAAAAATCTGAATTCCTTGGCCAAATATACCTAGTAATTCTATTTCCTGACACCTACGTTTCTACCTAATATCTATTTCTTTATTTCCCTGCACCAACTTCTTCATATCACTTTCAAACTCCAACTTCTAAAATTGCATAGAGAATATCCTTCTACTGTAATATCCTCCATTCTCTTCTTCTATTGTGTTTCCTTTCTTTTCAAATTCAGTTCAAATTCACTTTCCTTTGGAAAGGAACTTTGTTCATGTTCTAGGTAGGAGACAGACCATGTAACCTCTAATTTACCTTCTAAGTCTAACATTCTGTCACTATATTCTTCTAAACTTTTCATGACTGATCCCATCTTTGCTAATTCTAAATCCTTCTCTCTACTGAGGTCTCAAAAGCTAATACTCCCTCTGCACTGACAAGCTCAACACACTAGATTTTACTGCTTTGCTGTGACTGATTTAGAATATATTCTTTGGAAAAGAAATCAGGGCTGCGTGGAACCAAAAGGTACCTGTGAATATCTTGTCAGACATCAGGCCCCTTCCATTGCCTCCATATTCCCATGTCATTCCCATATCATCCCAGTGTCTGAATCCAATGTCTGAACCACCTCTACACTAACTTTACTCACCTCCTGGCTCTGGGATTGTGTCTCTTTCCTGATGGGTAAATCTGGGCACCCCTGAAATGGAATTATTTTCTTTCCTTCTTGGAATCCCACCCTAGACCATTCTACACTGTTATTTTGAGAGCTGAGTTGCCTGTGGTTTCAGACTTTATAGGGTTCCTGGCCTCATCTCCAGAGAAACTGGGCATGAACTGTAGGCCTTAAGGGCCAGAAGGAGGAGGTAGGAGACAGGAAGGTAGAGAAGAGAGGAGCTGGTGGTGGTTCCCAAAGGACTTTCTCCTTCAAGCTCAGTGGCAAACTTTAGGAATTATCTTCATAGGTAAGAGGGCTTATTCTGGTTACTCCTAATATTGGAGTAATTTTCATAGTATCAAATGATTTCTGGGTTCTGAAGAAACTCTTGACTGACAGAGAGCCAGGGTAGAAATGGCTTTGGATGTTTTGTATCATCAAAGAATGATAAATCTATGCTTCTAAATTACATGCTAAGGGGCTGAAATAAATACTGAAGTCTCAGGTGAGGTTATAGAGCTTCCTGAGGTATAATTGGAATGAAAGAGAAGGCAACTTAGCAATTATATCAGCTTAAAGTCAATTGAATAAGGATCCATTGAGTCAAGGGAAAAATTTACTATCAGCAGGTTTGAAGGTCATAGGGTAAAACCACATGCTCACTAACACAACTACACTCAATCAATCAACAAACAGGTATTAAGCACGTATAATTTACTAGACATTGCACTAGACTTGGGAAGTATGGGAACAAAAATGAAACTCTCTCTCTTTACTCAAAGCTCATTCCCCATCAAAGGTAGAATTTTGGGGATCAGAAATGACTTGATGTAGAAGGTGGCCCTGGAGTTGAGCTTTGAATAAAACTGAGGATTCTTGAAGTCAGAGGTGAGGAAGTTATGCTTCCCAGGCATGGGGACAGGTTATGTAAGACACAGAGAAATGGGACATGGATATTTCTGTGTGAAGAAAAGCAAGAAGGTGAGTTTGACCTGACAAGAGAGTCCATAACAGAAGGCAATATATAAGGCTTGAAATTTCTATGGGAGGCAGATTGTGCTGGACTTTGAATATCAGAAGAGGTTTTATTTGATCTTAGAGGTAATAGCGAGTCTTTCAGCTGTCAGCTAGGTGGCACAGTGGATAGAGCATTAGGCCTGGAGTCAGGAAGACCTGAGTTTTAATTTGACCTCAAATAATTACCAGGTGTATGATCCAGGGCAAGTCACTTAACCTCTGTTTGCCTCAATTTCCTCA
Organism: Pseudochirops corinnae; assembly: GCA_028646515.1. NCBI lineage: Eukaryota > Metazoa > Chordata > Mammalia > Diprotodontia > Pseudocheiridae > Pseudochirops > Pseudochirops corinnae. The sequence goes on along the minus strand of CM053588.1, from coordinate 78,308,558 downwards.
TCTGTAAAATGGAAATAAAAATTGACCTACCTTGCAGGGTTGTTATGAGGATCAACTGAGATAATAATTGTGAGATGCCTAGCACAGTGCTTGGCACATAATATGTGCTATACAAATGTTAATTATTATTATTACTAAATTTATTGATCTGTTTCAGTGATATAGATCAGTGCTTTAATCCTATCATGCTTTACTTCTCTGTCATTACCACATTATTCTGCCTCTAGTCTAGCCACCGTCTATATCTCTTTTCTCTCTTCTCTCTTCCTTCTCCCCTTCAGGGGAAACACCTTGGATTCTAGGCTGCTAGGTTAGCTTTTTCTCTTATCTTGTTCTGACCTAAGCCTCCCTTCCACATTTTTGGTCATCTCCACATCATACTGTCTCCCTTTGCACTCCTTTTTTCTACCCCTTTTGTATGTTGTCTTCACACATTACAAAGTAAGATTGAGGGCTGGTACTTTTTGACTGTTTGCTTATACTTAAATCTTCAGCAATGAGCACAGTGCCTGATAATATAATAAGCACTTAATTAATACTCTACCTAGTATCTGTCTATTTACCTATCATTTTCTGAGTCAGCTAGGTGTCACAATGTATAGAACTCTGAGCTTAGAATCAGGAAGACCTGAGTTCAAATCTGACCTCAGACTTAATAGCTGTGTGACCCTGGGTAAGTCACTTAACCCCTATTTATCTCAATTCCTTATTTGTAAAATAGGAACACACTGTAAAAGGAAATGGCAAATCACTCCAGTATCTTTGGCAAGAAAACTCTATTGACTTGTCCATGGAATCATGAAGAGTTGAACGTGACTGAACAACAACAATCATCTATCTAATATTGTACTTGTAGAGTTCATCAATCCACTGCCCAATGGATCAATTCATCACCCTTGTGAAACCCTAGACGTTTCCTTTCCTGGCTACCACCCCCATGAATTCATTGTCTCTCTCCCTACCTCTTTGACATTAGAATTTAAATTATTTATTAGAATTTAAATTGTTTGATATCCAGGTATATTGCTAAAACACTTAGTAGGTGCTTTTTGGGTGCTTTTTAAAATCATTCATTTGCTCATTGAACCATTCATGCAGATGATTGCTGTATTTTACATATACAGCCATACTCTTTCCTGAGTTCTAGTGGCACATTGCCAATAGCAGATTGGGCATTTTATACCAGATGTTTGTATGAATCTCAAATGCAACATGTCTGAAACAGTACTCAAAATCTCTCCCCCAAAAGTCTATATCTCTTTCCAATTTCCTTATTTTGGTCAAGGTCATACTATCCTTTTAGATACCTAGGTTTGAAATCTCAAATCTTGGCTCTTCACTCTCCTCACCTTCATTTCCAATCCGTAGCCAAGTCTACATTCACATGTTCTCTTGCATCTATCCCCTACTCTCTTGTCAAATGATCAACACCTCATGACCTTATTACCTCTCTCCTGGACTATTTAACAACCTCATAATTGGTCTTCCTATCTCAAGTCTCTCCCCATTCCAAATCATCCTCCATAAAATTGACAAAAATAATATTCTTGAGACAAGGTATTATCATGTCATTCCAAAATAAACAGTTGTTCTGTTGGTTTCAGTACTGTCTAACTCTGTGACAACCTTTGGGGTTTTCTTGGCAAAGATGCTGGAGTGGTTTACCATTTCCTTCTCCAGCTCATTTTACAGATGAGGAAACTGAGGCAAACAGGGATAAGTGACTTGCCTGGGGTCACATAGCTAGTAAGTATCTAAAGTGAGATTTGAACTCAGGTCTCCTTGACTCTAGGCCCAGCACTCTATCCACTGACCTACCTAACTGCCCATGCCTACTTTGTACCATTTACTATGCTAAGGATACAAAGGGATACAAAGAAAGGTAAAAGAAGGTTCATCCCTTCCCTTGGAGAGCTCACAGTCTAATGGGGGAGACAACGTGCCCAACAAATATGTACAAATAAGCTCTATACTAGATAAAGAGGAAATAATGAAAAGAGAAGACAGTGGAATTAAGAGAGTTTGGGAAAGGTTTCATGTAGAAGATAGAGTGAGACTTCAAGAAATCCAGGAAGCAGAAATGAGGAAGACCATTCCAGGCATGGAGGACAACCCAAGAAAATGCCCAGAGACATGAACTGTGTTGTTCTGGGAACAGCACTCAGGCTGTTCTGCCTGCTTACCATAAGCTAATACACACCAACGTCTGAACTTCCAAATAAACAGAACTTTGTGTCTCTTTTCCATTGTTATCAGAGTCTACTTTGTCTTCTGTTTTGACAGGGACAAGACATTCCCTCTAAATTGTAATTTCCATGATTATTATCCTTCAGGACTCATCAGCACCTTACACAAAATACAAAGTCAAAGAAAGTGTCTTAAATGAAATTGCTCATTCACTTTCGCTTTATTGTGACAATATACCAACAAACGAATTATGCATTGGAGGTGATAGAATATAGCCATTTTGGAATCATGCCCTTAATTATTGTAGCTGTATTAAACTTGTCAGCAGTTTGGCTCCTGAACTCTTTCTAAGGGTTGAATATTTTAGCCTTTGACTCGTATAACTTCTGTGTGTATACACACACACACACACACACACACACACACACACACACACGTCTGAAACTAGAATTGAATTCTGGAAGATGAATCTTCCTGACTCAGGCCTGGCCCTCTATCCACTTTTCCACCTAGCTGCCCATAAATGTGACAAGAACCAGTCAGTTTGGCTTTGCCATTCCCACAAAAACTACACACTGGTGGAGAGATGGGCATGGTGCCAACTTTTGTTCCCAGCACTGAGGGAACTAGGAGAAAAGGGAGTCTTTTTTCTTTCTTTTCTTACCTTTTATGTAGTATTTTATTTTTCCCCAGTTACATGTAAAAACAATTTTAACATGCATTTTTAAAACTTGAGTTCCAAATTCTCTCTTTTCCTACCTCCCCAGACCCCTTCATTGAGAAGGCAAGCCATTCAATATAGGTTATACATGTCATGAGTCATGAAAAACATATCCATGATATTCATGCTGTGAGAGAAAACACAAAAATATCAAGAAAAATATAGTTTTAAAAAGCTGTGCATTGATCTGTATTAAGACATGATCAGCTCTTTCTCTGGGGATGGATAACGTTTTTCATCATAAGTTCTTCAGAGTTGTCTTGCATCATTGTATTGCTGAGAACAGCTAAGTCATTCATAGCTGATCACCTTAAAATATTACTGTTACATTGTACACAATATATTTCACTTTGCATGAGCCCATGCCAGTCTTCCCATGTATTTTTTTTCTGAGAGCATCCTTCTCATCATTTCTTATAGTACAATAGTGTTCCATCATAATTACATGCCACAATTTATTCAGACATTCTTTAATTGATGGGCATCCCCTCAATTTCTAATTCTTTCCCCCCGAAAAAGAGCTCTTAAAATATTTTTGTACATATATGTCTTTTTCCTTTTTGTTTCTTTTTTTTTTAATCTCTTTTGGCATACAGACCTAGTATTAGTATTGCTAGCTGAAAGAGTATGCATGGTTTTATAGCCCTATGGGCATAATTCCAAATTGCTCTACAGAATGATTTAATTAGTTCACAACTCCACCAACAATGCATTAAAGTTTCATTTTCATTTTTCCCATATCCCCTCTAACATTTGTCAGTTACTTTTTCTGCCCTGTTAACCAATTGTATAGGTATGAGGTGGTACCACAGAATTGTTTCAATTTACATTTCTCCAATCAATAGTGAGTTAGAGTAGTTTTTCATATGGCTATAGATAGCTTTGATTACTTTATCTGAAAACTAATCTTATCTTTTGATCATTTATCAATTGGGGAATGACTCTTATTTTTATAAATTTGACTCAGCTCTCTATATGTTTGAGAAATGAGGCCTTTATTAGAGAAACCTGCTTCAATTTTTTTTTTCCCAGTGACTATTGCTGTCTTTCCTTCCATCCTATTCTCACCCCTCTCCCACTCCATTTATTCTATTCTCTCTCTCCTGAAAAAAGAGAGTCTTGACAGTGCCTTTGAGTGCCATGGGTTTCATTCCTGAGATGAAAGAACCTTTGAAAGCATTATAGAAAAAGTCTCTTCAAATCTTCAGATATAATGACATAGGGATTGGCTGTTATAGGATCCATGGTGACATTCACTGCATAGAGGAAAGGAGAAAGTTGATGTTTCTGAAAATCATGAAAAACTTTTCTTCTGAAGGACATTGAGAACACCTTCTCTTCCTAGGGATTGTTGGATAGGGAGACCAAAAGTAGTTCTAGCTATACCTCCTCCTAATTCCTTTGGAGATGAATGTTCCGTTCCTAATCAGATGTCTAATAACATCAATTTTGGCTCCTTTTTACAAACTATCCCCAAGGGTAGCACTGACACAATACTGAAGGCTGCTCTAGGAATCGGCTCCAGAATGCTCAAATTAAATTATGCTATGTAATTTGTAGAGACAGCAGAACTGGGCACAGGTTGCATTATAGTGAATATTTGGGGAGCATTTCTGGCCCCAAAAGAGATATTTCCTATTATTAATGGATTCCTCAGTACCTTTTAGGGACTTGGGTGGTAAAGATGATAACTTCGTAATCAGATGGCTCAACAGAGAAAGACCCATGTTGTAGCCTAACTTAGGGACCACAATTAGTTATGATGATTATATTATGGTGATGATGCTTAAATGATTAGAGAAAGTCCAAGGAGATTTTGGTATAAATATGTGGTTCGTGGATGTGAGACAGCCTAGAATGTAGCCCAACCACTCATCAGGTTTACTGTAGTTCCTGGTACATAGTAGGACCTTAAAAATGATCGTTCTCTTCTGATTTGTGCTGGCTTACTGCCATTAGCTAGTCAAACTGATAAGAGAATTCATGCCAATCTCTTCCCCTTGTCTCCTACCCTCAAACAGAAAATGTTTTCTTTCTCTAATGATAAATCTTCCCAGTTGCATGCCAATCATTTTCCTTTGCTCCTTTGGCTGATCCCCCTCTTCATCTACCCCTCCTTTTACTATAAAATGTTTTACTTTTTTTATCCTGTCATCCCAAAAAACTGCTAATTGGCTTTGAACTCTTAAATGGGCCTGAAAGTTTATTTTAAAAAAATCAATACCCCACAAAGCTAAATAAGCTAGATAAATAAATAAATCTCTTTAATTTCAGTTTGGCCTCTTATCTTTAACCCAGTCATCAGAACAGCTGACTGACAGTTTCTTCCAAGAGTTCTCCAACAACAGAAAGGGAAGGTGCACTCTGTTTCCTTCTCTTTGGCTTTAGGGAGATGTAATGGTAATGGAAATCTCTTCCCTGCCCCTTAATACCCCCATGGAAATTTGAAGATCTTTCCTGCTTTAAAGATCTTCCCTGCCCCCTAATATGGTGAATGTAATCACATGGAGCCTGTGGTGGGAAGAGCTTGCTGAAGGGTGGAGCAGAGCCCACAGAAAGGGGGAAGTTATAGTAGCTAGCAAGGCAGGAGGGAGAGGACACAGGTAAGCAGACAGCTAGGCTTGTGAGCATTTGTTTGTGGGAAGAATAAAGGATGGTGTGACTTCCTGCTGTGTTATAGTGTATTAACTTCTTTGTTGCTATGATAAATTTGATTTCCTGGTGTTGGGATTTGGCTTTATGGTGTCTGAATAAATGTTTTGCTTCTGTCTTCTGTATGAAGAGTGTGTTATATTTTGCAATTCAGAACTGTGCCTGCATATTCATAGTTGCAGTTGGTGGTGTGAAGATTGCGTTGGCGCTACGGGAGGTTATTTTACAAACAAACAAAAAGGTTCTGAGTGTGGTCACAATCTGTCCAAAGTCTTCAGTTAGGATAAATTCCCAAGATCTGAACAGAAGTTAGGCATTTTTGCATCATCTGCTTGATTCAACATTCGGCTTCAAGAGAAATTCAGTGTCCTGGAAACATCTGCCTAATGAAGCAGCAGATTACATTACAATGTCCATGGTTATAAAGGTTTGTGAGAGGATAAATAAGAGAAAGAACTAAGCTTTTCTTTCAGGTTCCCTCAGATCATTTGGTCCTCTTGGCCACAGTTTTGTTTTAACACATTGAATTCACAAACTCAGTATTTCTTCCCTAAATTGTAATATACACTCTTAGGATGTGACTCAGTTTCTCTCTCAATGACTTTGAATGGTTTAAGGAAGCCAACATAGTCAGTTTAATCAGTTCATATTCTTTAATTCAATTTTTAAAAAAAATGCACTTAGTCTAGGAAAACAGACCCCAAAACAGTTAGTTTTTCTTCACGCTCTTACATTGAGACAAAAAATCTCTGCCCTCCAGGAATTTATATTGAACTGAGGGTAGTAATGTTAAATAAGGCTGAAGTGGGAAACAGACAAGGAAAATACATTTTCTTTTTGGGAGGTGTTTATTTCATCACAGAAGTCATAGGCAGTGAAAGTTTTTGAGTATGGTTGAAGGACCAGATCTTTGGGCCTTAAGGCTGTAAATTGATTGTTGATTCAATAAACTTTTATTAAGCAACTAGTATTTTCCATGCCCTATGCTAAGAGCTGAGGATATAAAGAGATAAAAGACAGTTGCCCTGAAGAAGTTGATAATCTAATGATTGTTCATTTGACATGCTGAATCAGTTTTATCTAGGTTTGTTGATTTTAGTTCATTGAGGGCAGTTAGGTAGCCATTTATCATCTCAATCCTGAAAACCAAATAACTGGTTATTTAAAAATTGTGTTTTCAAGTAACAAGTTGTTTTAAAAAGATAATTCTATGCCTCCTCTTTATTTTTTTTTCCAATTAAGAAAAAAAAGCCCTTGATGTATATCTGCACAGTCTTACAAAACCAATTCCTATGTGAGTCATGTTTGAAAATGTCTGTCTCTGCATTTTAAGGTCAACAGCTCTTAGGTGAGAAAGAGGCTTTTAATTTTCATTCTTTTGCATTCTTGGTTGATTCTTGTGGCTTATTATTCTTTGATCAGAGTTCTAAAGTTTTTTAAAGTAATTATTTAAGTGCTTAATAAAAATTTGATTAACTGACTTGCTGTCACCATCTTTGTGCACAACACTGAGGCTTTTTTAACAATACAGGAAATTTAATTAGCTTTCTGAATTGCTAGGAAAAACTGTCCACTCATTTTGAACCTGTGTTTAAATAAAATGCCAAGATCCTTTGCAGATAAACCATTTTCTAACCTCAAATTTTCCATCCTTTACTGGATTTTTTTTTAACTAAAGAATAAGATTTTTTATGTATAATTATGAAATGATGTACAAAAGTTTCACATGTACATAAGCATCTTTGAAAAATGTATGTGTGGTATTCATAAGTTTTTTATAGATTTTACTAATATATATGTAGCATGCAATTTATAAGTAATAATAAAATATACAATATCCTTTTAAATATTTCAATAAAACAAATCTGTTCTTCTAGGAAACTTTCATTGATTTTTGCTGAACTCTTCTATGTGTAGCTCACTCATGGTTGCAATTCAACCAGATTTAACAAATGGAGCTGCATCTCAATCTACGTACTCTTTTCCTAATAAACTTATCATTAAATCTGATCTATGATCTAATGTTAAACTATTTTTCACCCCCTTGCAAATTATATTAATTAAGCTAAAACCTCTTTCAGCTTCAGCACTTGTATCAGCAATGCAGTATTCACAATGCCTACAGTAACTATAAATATGCTGATATAGTTATTAATCACAAAATGGAACAGGCTCTCTACATAAGAAATATAGATAGTGCATTCATTTAAATACCAGAAGACAGTCCCCAAACCAGAAAGTCAAAGCCAACCCAGTAGTGATGAAGTTGGCACATGTAGTCAAAGTAGTAAACACCCACATCCTCAAGCCTTCAA
>CM053588.1:78284959-78300183 GCA_028646515.1 Pseudochirops corinnae | reverse complement strand
AAGAATCACCTACCCAGCAAAATTGAGTATAATGTTTCAGGGAAAAATATGGTCATTCACTGAGGTGGAGGACTTTAAAGCATTCTTGCTGAAAAAACCAGAACTGAAAAGAAAATTTGACACTCAAATACAAGAAGCATGAGAAGGGAAACATAGAAAAGAAATCATAAGGAACTTATCAAAGTTGAACTATTTATATGACAACATGAAAAAAAAAATGACAATGTAACCTATGAAACTTTTCTCAGTATGAGGATAGGTGAAGCAAATACAAATGTATATATATATGTATACATACACCTGTGTCTATATAGTAGGGTATATACACGTATGAATACATATCTGAGTACGTGTATATATGTGTACATAGAGGGCACAGGATCAATTGAATAAGAAGGGATGATACTCTAAAAGGTGAAATTCTGAGCGGGGAGAGGAATAGAATGAGAGAAGACAGGGTGAGACAGAATGAGGTTAATCATCTCATATAGAAGAGCAAGGGATAACTGTTACAGTGGAAGGGAAGAACAGGAAGGCAAAAGGGAAAGGAATTACTCTCACTGAATTTGGCTTTGGGAAGGAATGACATAAACTCTAAACTGGATATCTTGCCACACAGGAGAGTAGAGGGGTGGGGATGAGAGGTGGAATGATAGAGGGGAGGACAAGGTTGGGGGGAGGGTTGCTGGAAGCACACACTTATGTAAAGGGGCAGGGATAGGGCAGAGAATAGATCAAGGTGGGGAGGTGGGGTAGGAAGGAGGGACATATAATCAGTCTCTCACAATATGTCCATTGTGGAGATCTTCTGCATAACTACACATGTACAGCCTATATTGAATTGCTTGTCTTTCCAGTGTGTTGGATGATGAGGGAGGAAAGGAAAAAATCTACAATTTAAAGTTCTATAATCAAATGTTAAAATATATATGTATATATTATTATTATTATTATTATTATTATTATTATTATTATTATTATTATTAACTACATGCAACTGGGAATTAAGGTATACAGGCACTGGGGTAGGGAGATCCGTCTTGTCCTACTGGAAAGTCAGAAAGGTGATGGGGAAAAACACGCGAGAGCAGATTGGGGGAGGGGTTATACAGTCAGATAGGGGTGTTTTGGGGTGGTAGGCAGGGGAAAAGACAGGGGGAAAATTTGTAACTCAAAATCTCGTGGAAATGAATGATGTGAACAAGAAAATTAATTAATAAATTTTTTTTAAAGAAATATTAAAAAAAAAACTAAAAGAATCCTTTGATCACTTCCTGAAGGAAACCACAAAACAAAAGCTCCCAGGAATGCCGTAGCTGTAATACAGAACTCACAAATCAAAATAAAAAAAAAGAAGTACTACAAGTATCCAGAAAGAAAATGTTCAAGATCCAAGGAAATATAATTTCTATAGTTAGAAACACACAGTATTTGGCAGCAACTACTTTCAAAAGGAAAATATAACATCTTATAATAAAAACTAATTTACCCTGTAAAAGAGTATAATCCTACCTATGGGGGAAAACTGATTTTTAATGGAAGAGATCACTTTCAAGTAATATAAATGAATAGACTGGGATGGGTAGAAACTTTTAAATGTAGACATAGGAGTCAAGAGACACTTAGAAAATAGGTGTAGCTGTAATTGGGTGATGGGACCTGGACCCCAAAAAGGAAAGGACCATGTCTTTGAAAACAAACCAGGCCTTGAAGTTTCCCATACATTTCAGCAGCCGCAATCACTGGTGCCTCCACCCAAGGTGACTGGCCAACTCCAGCCCACCTAGATCACCTAATTAGCCTACTTGATGCCCTTTCACTGCTATATCTGGCCCACACCAGATTGCTTACCACTCTTTAATCCCATTCTTTGGGATCCTTTCACTGTCCTTTTTCTATATAAGCATCAGTCTCAAACCCATTAAAAGTAGCAGGTTCACTAGGAACTCTGTCCATTTCTATTGCTTTTATAATAAAATGCTACCTGAGTGGAAGATAATTTGAGTGCATGAATTTATTCCAGGCAGATGCCACCCTGTAACCTTTTGGGGTTCCCAGCAACCCCAAACATGATCAGTTAGGTGGCCCAGTGGATAGATGAGCAGTTGTGGAGTCAGAAGGACCTGAGTTCAAATTCAGCCTCAGACACTTACTAGCTGTATGACCTGGGACAATTCACTTCATCCTTAATCCTGATTGAGAGAAAGAGAGAGAGAAAGGGAGACAGACAGACAGACAGAAAGACAGAGAGACAGAAAGAGAGAAAGAGAGAGGAGAGATAGAGAGAGAGACACAGGGGGAGAGAGAAAGAGAGAGAGAGAGACAGAGAGAGAGACAGAGACAGAGAGAGAGAGAGACAGAGAGAGGGAAATCTAGAAAAGAAATACATTTGAGCCTTAGGAAGGGGTTAAATGATGATGAATCTCTTACATTTTAATAGAGGAAAAAAGGAGACTAACATCCTTCTGGGACTGGAAATCAAGAGAACAGAGCCCTCAGGGACTTAGTTCTGCGCTTCATTGATGAGCTACTCACTTTTGACATCTTACATGGAAATCATGTTTGTTACCTATGAAATCAGTAGGGTGAAATAAAGCAGAGTTTAGACTTGGTTGCTGCTTGGGCCAGGGCCAACTCCCTTCCTCCAATCTACCAAGAACTTTTATGTACCTCTTTGTTCCTTTCTTCAAAGGAATATTGAATAAGACTACCAGGTTTTGTGAAGAGAAACAAAGATACAAATAAAAATCATGCAGAGAACTGGCATATATGTTCATCAACAACAGCAACAACAACAACTACTACTACTACTACTAACAACAACAACTACTACTGCTACTACTAACAACAACTACTACTACTAACAACAACTACTACTACTACTAATAACAACAACAACAACTACTACTAACTACTACTACCACAACAATACAGGATTGCACTTTGGAGTCCCTGTCTTTTCCATTTCTCTCATTTTTTTTCCTTTGATATTAAATCCAGATACTCAAAATGGATTCTATTCACTGTCTTCTAAACAACCGGAAATGTCTCAAAAACAAAGAAAAAACAACTGCATCAGTAATGACATTCATAATAAGTCTTTTGTGATCCTCACTCATATGACCCATCTTAGATCAACCATTATTAAACTGCCCCTTGGGTCCTTCCCCTTCTTTATCGACTACAAGAGAAACTCCAGGATGTTTTCTATTTCTAGTAAGGAGATCAAGGACTTAAAACGTCTTGTTTCAGAGAAGGATTTGTGTTTGATTCTGCCTCTCCCTAGTTGCTAGGCTGCCTTGAAGAATTCATGAAGATATGTGAAGTCAGCCCTGATCAGTCAGTCTGTCAATCAGTCATTCCATTTTGGTCTCTTAGGGTGCCCATTTCAAGAGCAATTCATCAGGCTCTTTGGGGAACACTTTGCAATATCCCCAGAGATGAACCAGTCGCCATGGACAAATCACACATAGAAAACATAAATCTACTTAGAATGACATGCAAATTTAAATAGTTCAAATTGTATACACATGTTGAGGTTTAGGGTTTAGGGGTGCAGGAGACCCCAAAATACCAACACGTCGGGTCCTGCCAAATAAATTCGACTCCTCTTCTCTCAGCCATGGTCTGAGGGAAGAGGGAGAGAGAACTGATTACAGTTGGATAAGGTCAACACTAGACTCCTAAGGGACATGTGGCTGGGGAGATTATGTGTTGGAGGAAAGGACCTGGGAGGGAGATTGTGGCATCCCATAGAGAAGTAAGCTTAGTGACATGGCAGAGAGAAGGAAGCAGTAATTGCTGTGGATGGCAGTGCCATGGGACAGATGACTTAATTCATGGCAAAGTTAGTAAAAATACCAGATACATTGTTTTGTTTTTTCCATGAAGGGGGTTGTCTATGTGAGGAAAGCTAGAAAGGTCCCTGAGCCAGCTTTGGCCACATGGAAATTAAGCAGGGAATTTGAGGGCAGAGTAATGATTTTTGTGTGTTACTTGATAAACATCTGTCCTTACAGAAATGTCTTGTTAGGTAGAAAATGATGTTAGAACAGAATATTTGGAGAATATACAAATTCCTATTTGAGGAAGAGTTAAAATGCCTAGAAAGAGTAAACTAGGATGAAAGGGAGAATTTCAAATGAATGAACTTTAAAATATTTCCCCAAAAAGTAAAAAAAAACAAACCAAAAAAACCCCCACAATACTTAAGAAGCCATCCAAGAGAGAGATGAAACAGGATCCAAACCTGATTTGGAGCTGCATGAGGTGGGAATTGGAGAAGATCTCCAGAGGTAGGTACATGGGACTGTATTCAATGGACAGGGTGCCATGGGGATCCATCTCTATTTGGGGCCTTGAACTTTTGAGGTTCTATCCTTTTGCTATAAGGATTGTTAGAGCCAACACAGGTATTGCCCACACTTTTCCACTCAGAAGGGCTTTTCATTTTGAGGCTGATCGTCTAATTTCTCTTTTTTTTCGGTTTTACAAGGGGGAAGGCAGGGCAGTTGGGGTTAAGTGACTTGCCCAAGGTCACACAGCTAGGAGGTTGATCTTCTGATCAAAGTCCAGGTTTACCTTTCACCTTTGATTCCATTTGGCAAAATGGGCCAGCATTCACCCTTTAAAGTTTTGGTGCAGGCTGAGGGGCTGAAACTAGCAGAATCCATAAAAGAAATCTGACAAAGACAGAAGTGAATAGTTTCTTGATAGACTAACCAACACTTCTTTTCCCCTTTCTTTCTTCCCATAAGAGGTTAAAGAGATGTTTCAAAGCTAACTTTTCATTTACAATCTAGCTATTATTGTCTGGGGTTGGAATTATCATGTAGTTTACTGTTCCATAGTGGATGGATATGGGGCTTATATGGGGCAGAGGGAGTAACTAGCCCTTCTTTTTTAAAGCTGAAAGTCCCAAATCTTTCACCTTAGAGTTAAGAGATATCCTGTCACTGGAATGAAGGATATGCCAAAGAAATTCCGAGATAAGGAACTGCCCTTTGTCAGTAACTCTACATGTGGGATTTTCCAGGTGGTCAAATGGGTAGAATCCTCACCTCAAACCCCAACATCCATTCACAAGAGCTGAAGCTACTTCCAAGCAGCTGGTTCATGGCAAAAGACCGCCAGCATGGTGGGTTCAGGAATCTACTTTTTCCTGGTTGGAGTTGACAGGTAAGAGGGAATCAGCTCTTTGCCCCTGTATATCACCTGGGGTCATCCACCATGCCAAACAATAACATGGACAAATGTCTCCAGGCTATCATTCTTAATGACTCATTTCCCAGGCTCCTCAGGTCTTTTCATAGACACTAGAGGAAAGATCACTATTTATCTAGAGGAAACTGCACTAGTGAGTGGTTGAACTATATTTTGGAATGTCTCTGTGCCTTCTCTTTCCCCCAGACCCAAAATTCTACATGTCCTAGGGCCAGGAATTCTTAGGAATGACTTGGAATTCCATATTGTACATTCATATTAATTATTTGTACTCAACACTCTGCTCATGTTCTTGGACTCTCAGAGTTAATGACGTTTGCTTATGAACATTGCAATGTTCATAAGAACTCCAGGAGACTCTGGAGTTCTAAGAGAATCTCTGATTCTGTCAGTTTAAAAAAAAAAAAAAGTTAACATTTATAAAGTGCATCAAAATGTGCCAGATACTGAGGTAATCATTTTACATATATGATTTCATGTTATCCTTACAAAAATCCTAGGAGGTAGGTGCTATTCTTACCTGCCTTTCACTAATGAGGAAACCAAGGCAAACAGTGACAAAGACACTTGCCCTGACTCACACAAATGGTAAACGCCTGAGGCTGGATTTGAACTCAGAGTCTTCCTGACTTGAAGTCCAGTCATCTATCCACTCAGCCACCTAGCTGCCTGAAAAAAAAAAAGTTGCCTAGAAAAAAATCAGAAACTAGTGATATTCAGTCTACTCTAAGAGTGAGAAGAAGAGAGTGAAAAAAAAAAAATCAAGAAACCATAATTCAATTTGAGGAGTCTGGAACTAATTTCTAGAGCAGGCCTCCAGTAATTGTGTTAGTCATACCCTTGGCAGTCATTTGTAAAAAGGAGTCAATTTGATGTTGTTAGACTTCTGATAAGAAAGAGAACATTCATCTTCCAGGGAATTAAGGAAGAGGTGTAGACAGGGCTGCTCTTGCTCTCTGTATCCAACAAGTTATGGGAAGGGAAGGAGTTCTCAGTTTCCTTTAGAAGAAAGGTTTTTCATGCTTTTCAGAAATGTCAGTTTTCCCCTTTCTTCTTGGCAGTAAATATCACCATAGATCCTACAACAGCCAGTCCCTATTTCTTTATATATCTGAAGATCTGAAGAGTGTTAGACCTGGAGATGATTGTCCAGATCAGGCTAAGAGTACTGAAAAATTTCATTGTTCTGCTTTACTGTGAGAAGGGAAGTGATTTTTACCTGGTCAGCCAACTGGGATTAATATACCAGTAAATAAAAGTCCTTTGCCTCCAACTGGCATAAATCTGGATTATCCTACTAGAATTCTCCTTTTCTGTAATGCTATTAAAGTTTGGTGCCATTTCTGTCTGTCCACCAATATGCAGTGTTTGTGAGAATGGCTGTTTCTGTCCCTAAGCATTATTGAAGGAACTCTCTATGCAAAGCCAAGCTGACTGATTACTCTCACATTAGATACATATATGGGCAGCAAGATGGCATAGTGAATAGGGTGCCAGGTCTGAGTCAGGAAGATTTATCTTCCAGAGTTCAAATCTGTCCTCAGATGTGTGTTTGTGTGTGTGTGTGTACATATATGTGTGTGTATACATACAAATGCTTTATGAGGCAGAGGTTAAATGTACAAACCTTAGAAGACATTTAGGAGACAAATTGGTGACATGTTTAATATAGTCATAATAAATAAAGGCATGATTCCGAAATGGCTTTATTCTATAGCTATGGTTTGTTTTATGCATGGTTTGTTGGTGTATTATCACAGTAAAGCCAAAGTGATTGAGCAATTTCATTTAAGGCACTTTACTTGATTTTGCATTTTATGTAGTATCAATGGGTACTGAAGGGTAATCACGGAAATTGTAATTTATCAGGAATGTCTTGTCCTTGTCAAAACAGAAGACAAGGTGGACTGATAACAATGCAAAAGAGACAAAAAGTTATGCTTGCTTAGAAATTCGGGAGTTGGTAGGTATTTGTTTGTGGCAAGCAGGCAAACCTGGGTGTTGTTCCCAGAACAATTTAGTCTATATCTCTGGGCATTTTCTCTGGTTGTCCTCCATCCCTGGACTGCCCTTCCTCATTTCTGTTTCCTGGCTTCCTCCATATTCCAGCTGAAATCTTACTTTCTACATGAAGCCTTTCCCAATCTCTCTTAAGTTCAGTATCTTTTCTGTTAATTAGTTCCTCTTACCTGGTATATAACTTATTTGTACATATTTGTTGGTCATATTGTCTCCCCCATTAAACTGTGAGCTCTCCAAGGACAGGGACTTATTTCCTTTATGTGCATGCCCAGGACTTAGCACAGTGACTAGCACAAAGTAGGTCTGGGCAGCTAGGTAGGGCAGTGGATAGAAGGCTGGGCCTGGAGTGGTGATCATGTGGGTAGAGAGACAGGGATAGATCTAAGAGATGTTGTGGTTGTAGCCTTGGAAAGGGATTAGATATGAAGGTGAGGGAGAGTGAAGAGTCAATCAAGGCTTGAGGTTTCAAACTTTGGTGTCTAGAAGGATGGTTGTACCCTTAACAGAATTAGGGAAGTTAGGAAGTTAGGTAGATTAGGGGGGAAAGATTTTGAGTTCTGGTTCAGACACGTCACATGTGAGATTTATACAAATATCCAGTAAGAAGTGTTCAGTCAGCTGTTGGTGATCCATCACTGGAGCTCAGGAAAGACCATGGTTGTATATATATAATCTAGAAGTAATCTGTATGAATGAATCAATGACTGAAGGAATGATAAAAATCATCCATAAAGCACCTCAGTACTTTAGTGGCAGTCTCTGATATCAAACAATTTATATTCTATTGGTAAGGGGGTGGAGAGAGAGAAAACAAATATACGGGGGTGGCAGCCGGGAAAAGAAATGTCCAGGGTTTCACAAGGTGATGAACTGATCCACTGGAGAGTGGACTGATACACCTTTTCCTCCTTTGGACAGATGATTGTTGTAGTTATTTAAATATGTCAAACTCTTCTTGACCCCATTGAGTCCATGAGTTTTCTTAGCAAAGAGACCAGAATGGTTTGGCATTTACTTTTCCAGTGTGTCCCCATTTTACAAATGAAGAACTGAGGCAAATAAGGGTTAAGTGACCTACCCAGGGTCAAACAGCTGCCAAGTCTGAGGTCAAATTTCAACTCACGTCTTCCTGACTCCAGGTCTATCCACTGTGCCACCTAGCTGCTGGCTAACAGATCCCTATTACCTCTAGGATCAAATAAAACCTTCTCTGATATTCGAAGTCCAGCACAATCTGCCTCTCGCAGAAATTTCAAGCCTTATACGTTACTCTCCATTACTCACTCTCCTGTCAGGCCAAACAAACATTTTTGCTTTTCTTCACACAGGACTCTCCATGTTCCATCTCTCTGTGTCTTACTTAACCTGTTCTTATGCCTTGGAAGCACAACTTCCTCACCTCCAACTTTGAGAATCCTTAGTTTTATTCAAAGCTCAAATTCAGAGCCACCATGTACATGAAGCCACTCCTGGTCCCCCAAATTCTACCTTTGATGGAATAGGAGCTTTCAGTGAGCAAAGTTTAATTTTTGTTTTTGAATTTCCCAAGCCTACTACAATGTCTAGCATATTGTACTTGCTTAATGAATATTTGCCGATTGATTGATTTTAGTTGTATTAGTGAGCATGGGGCTTTACCCCATGACCTCCCCCCCAAAAAACTGCTGATAATAAATTTCTCCCTTAGTTCAATGGATCTCAATTTAATTGAACTTAAGCTATTATAATTGCTGTTATACTTCATACCTGAAGTTCCTGTTATACCTCAGGAGGCTCCATAACCCCACTTGAAGCTTCACTATTTATTTCAGCCCCATAGCATGTAATTTATGGAAGAATAGACTTACCATCCTTTGAGGAAACTAAACATCCAAAGCCATTTCTACCACAGTTCTTTTCCAGTCAAGAATTCCCTCAGAAACCAGAAATCATTTGATACTACAACAATTACTCACATTTGGGAACAGTTAAAATTAGCTCTCCTGCCTCAGAGGATCATTTCTAAAGTTTTCCACTGAGCCTGGAGGAGAAAATCCTTTGAGAACCACCACCAGCTCCTCCACCTCCTATATGCTCATCTGTCTGTCCCCTCGTTCTTTGTTCTGCCCTTTAAGAGCTATAATTCACGCTGTTTCTCTGATGATGATACCAAGAACTCCGTAAAAGTCTGAGATCATAGGCAACTCAACTCAAGGACTAACAGTGTAAAGTGATCTAGAGTGGGATTCCAAGTAGGAGAGAAAAGAGTTCTATCCCAGGGGACCATAGATCTACCTATCAGGAAAGAGGCAGAATCCCAGAGATAGGAGGTAAGTAAAATAGGGACTGTGGAATGATATTACTGGGGCTATGGGAGGTGATTGAGAGGGCCCAATGTCTAGCAGGATGTCTAGGACAGCTATCTAACATGATAATCAAAGGCACGTTTTGGACCCACACAGCTCTGATTTCTTTTCCAAAGAATGTCTTCTAAATCAGTCTCATCAAAGCAATAAAATCTAGTGTTGAAATTTTCAGTGCAGAGGAAGAACTAGCTGTTGAGACATTAATTTCAAAAATGGTGTCAGTCAAGGAAAGCTGAGAAAAATATAGTTATAGAGTCTTAAGACTTGAAAGGCACTTTAGAGGTCATGGGGTCCATCTCCTATCTCGAACATGAACAAAGTTCCTCTGCAGAGAAAAGTGAATTTGAAAAGAATAGAAATACAATGGAAGAAGAGAAGGGAGGACAGAAATGTTGGATGATATTCTGTATGTAACTTCAGAAGCCTGAGTTTGAAAGTAATGTGAAGAGGTTGACATAGGGAAATAATGAAAGATACATTAGGTAGAAAGGTGGGTGTCAGGAAATAGAGTTACTACATATACTTGGCCAAGGAGTCCAGACTTTTTTCCTGTAGGCAGTAGAGAGCCACTCTACCTTTCTGAGTAGGGAGGCAGTTGGAAGGGGTAAGGATGAGGTAGGTTTTGTTTTATTAAGTCTCCAGTGAAGGCAGAGGCATCCCATAGACAAGCCATAAATTGTCCCAGGGACAATCCCATGGATTGAAGCCAGGCATGGGATAAACATTAAGGCTTTGTGGGCATTTGGGAATGGATATAAAGAGAGGGAAGGTATTAGAGAGATTGGGGCAGAGCAGTCTGGGTTCAAAATTGAACACCAGGATTAGATTCCAAATTAACATGGAGTGGAACAGAAGTGAGATGAGGAGAGGGATGGGGGGAGAGGGGGAAGAAAGAAGCCTAGAGGAAAAGGAAGATAACCAGCAATGTCACAAAGGAATTAGGTATGTAGGTGGCTGAAACTCTCCTATGGGGCCTTAGTTCCTCTATGTCTGCTCTCTCCCTGGTTAAGCATCCTCTTCTCCCTTCACATATCTGGTCCCTTCTGACCATCTTCTCTTTTAACCATACTTGGCTTTTTGGCTCAAGTTAGATCCAGGAACTAGAACAAAGAGGTCCTACCTTTTAGATATCTAGAGCTCAAAGAGTAGAATCTCAGAGGAAGATTTGAAAGGAGCCTCTAAAATCACTTACTTTAACCTTTATCTGACCACGAGTGGCAATACTGGAGAGTAGAAAGAGTACTGGATTTGAAGGCAGGGGAACTGGATGAGAATTATAGTGCTGATGATTATTCTGGGACTTTGGATAAATCATTTTAACCTCATTTTCCTCTACTGTAAAATGAAGATAATAATGATGCCTGCCTCATAAGATTGTTTTGGGGATAAAAGGAAATAATGCATGCAAAATGCTTGTCAAAGCTTAAAGCGTCTACAAGTGCTAGTTATCATCATCATCATCTTTATTATCATTGAACAGTTGAACGGTCTAGTTATCCTGTCAAAATAGGAACTGAAATGAGAGGTGAGAATGGCGATACTTATTCTTGATTTAAAAAAAGTCTTAGCAATCATTATTTTTTCCCCTAAATGCTCAGAAAATCATCCCTTTAATAATATCTAACATGATTTGTTCAAGAATTAATATTGGCTTAGGCTTGATCTAATTACTTTATTCTTATTTTTGAAAACTTTCCATTATACCATGATTTTTCATAGAGTATTGACTGTGGCTCAGCAATCATGACAAATTACAGAATCTTAGAGTTGGAAGGGACCTTGGAGGCTATGGAGTCTAGCCTCTATACCTCACCTAAAATTCTTTCCAAGCCATCTCTAACAAGTGGCTGTCTAGTCTAATTTAAAGGCTTCCAGTGAGGGAAAATCACAATACCCAACTGAAGCTCGTTATCTTTTGGAGAATTGTGATTATTTAAAAAGTTTTTTTTTTCTCGATATAGACCCTAAATCTGTGTTTCTTCATTTACTGGTCTTAAAGAATGACAAATTTGTGCCACTCAGATACACACAGGTTTTTCTTGATGACAATCTTCAGGAAATCTTATCTTCATAGTTACAAAATTGACTGAATAGTATATAGGACACAAGGAGACTCAGAAAGACTTTATCTTTAAAAGGTCATGTTGGACAAAACATTTCCTTTGTGAAGAGGTTACTAAGCTAAAAAATCAGGGGGTTACTACAGATTACTATAGATATACATAGATTTTAGCAAAACATTTGATAAGGTATTCATGTTAGATGAAGTTTACTTGAAGAAGTATTTAACATGAAGAAGAAAAGTTTAATTGGATCATGAAATCTGAGTATTTCAAAGGCTCTCTGTAGAAGAAGAATTTGATTCCTTCAACTTGTCCTCAGAGTGCAGAACTAGGTATAGTAGGTGGAAACTGTAAGGAGAAAAGTTTAAGCTTTATGTTGGAATAAAGTTCCTAGACATTAAAAGTATTTTTTAAAAAGTATGAAATGAGTTATTATAAGAAGTAGTGGGTCTCTCTTCATCAGAAGTCTTCAAGCAAAATCTGAATAACTATGTGTCAATCGAGAGGCCACAGGGAATGAGGATGGATTGTAAGTATAAGTCATACTTGAGGGACTCTGTGGTCCCTCAGAACTCTTAAATTCCTTTACTTTGTTACTTATTGCTTGCTGATTAGGAAAATAAAATGATTCAATGAAATGTAACCCAACTCTAAAGGGTACTTTCTAACAAGTTGTATCTCTTACAAATGTATTAAGGTCATACAATATTCTTTTAAAAATGCAAAAACAGAAATAATTTTATTCAGCTATTCTCTGTAAATGACATTGTAAAACATTTTATTAATCAGAGGTGTTTGCCATTTTCTTGAAGAATGTACTGTGCAGATGTGGACATGAAGGGCAATTCCCTATTGATTGCAAAAGCTTCTGCATGCTCCTGTTTGAAATATGGCACTGAATTGATTTAATCAAGACCCCAAATACATTAAGTTTTCCCCAATCTGAACCATAGCTACTCAAAAGAGATCAACATAGCAATCCATACTAGAAAACTCAAATGCATATAGATTTCACATTCTCTACTCAACATTCAGTTGGATGGATAATCTGTTTATTTAATCTATCATTATATGTACCTTGAAGAGACACTGAAGATGAACAATGAGCTGAAAGCAGAAATAAATAATAATAAGAGAGTGAAAGAGATCACAGGTTGGAACTGTACAGTGCTTTCAACAATCCTGAATGATTCCCTGCCACCAAAATTACAACTTTTTAACTCAAATCAGTTGGAATCAACAAAGTTGCATTAGATACGCAGAGATATTTAGCACGAAGATGAGAAGGCTTGAGGCACAAGGTAGCAGCAAGCTGAAAACAAAAGCAGAATAGTCTCTACCCTGAAGGAACTCTCATTTTTTTTTGAGGGATACAACATTTACACAGATAAGTACAAAGTATTGTATGCACCAAAAAATTTCAATAGGGATAGAACACTAACAAATGGGGGAGAAAGAAAGGCTTCACGTAGCAGGTGGAACATCTACTGTGCTTTGAAGACAGAGTTTTTATGATGTCAAGGTGAGGAGAAAGGAATGCATTCCAGACACGGGGGACTATTTGTGCAAAGAGAAAGTCATAGATTTAATGCTATGTATGGTGAATACCAGTTGGCATGTGGGACTGTCAGAGAAAGAGCAGGAAGGATAATGGACAGCCTTAAATGCCAGGGTAAAGATTTATATTTCCTTGTGCAGGTATCAGGGAACCCTGAGATTTTTAAGCAGGAGAGTAACATACTCAGACCTACCTTACAGGAAGATTTCTTTGGTAGGCATGTGGGTAGTAGATCAGCTAGGAGAAATAATTGAGAAGAGTCTAAATATAGGACAGGCAAGTAGGACCTAAACTAGGGTGGTGGCTACATAAATAAAGAGAAGAGGGAATCGAGGAGGGACATTGTAGAAGGAGCATTTTCTGGTGATGCTGTATAGGTACAAGTCACCAATGACCAAACTCTTCCAAAAATCAGAATTTTAGATCATTCAAAGGATGTTGAAAAAAATGCATGCTGGTTACTTGTAGACTGGGGCATATTACTGACAATGATATAAAATGTCAAAGTAGCATGAAAGGTTTCATCAAAGAAATATTTTACTAGTAAAGGAGCAAGAGCAAGCAATAAAATATGGACAGTCTTAGAGCTACAATTGTATTCATGAAATTTTCAAAGGCTTTAAAAATGCAAGCCAAAGGTTGCGTAGATCCTCTCTGTGGGATTTACTTGGAGGGCTTCGGCAATAATTTGATATACACCCAAGTATAACAGCACAGGATCAATCGACTAATCAGCATTTAATAAGGACCCATGCAAGATACTGTGCTAGGCACTGGGGATGCAATCACCAAAAAATGAAACAATTCCAACTCTCAAGGAGTTTAGATTCTTTGATTGGGGGAAGGATCTCCTATCTATATGGGCCCAAAACAACTGATGCAAACAAAAAGTTCTGTATTAGTTAACAGTAATGTGGCAGGTAAAAATAATTTGTAAAAATGGCTCAGTGCTTTGAATTCTGAATAAATAAATAAAGTAACCCCAAGTGAAGAATGTGATCATTCTATTGTACTAATTTCACTTAAATTCAAATCAATAAGCATTTATTAAGCACCTGTTGCATGCCAGACATTGTATTAGGTGCTGAGGAGACAAAGACAAAAATTTAACAGTCCCTGCCCTCAAAGAGCTTCAATTCTGCTGGGAAGAAACAACATAAAGTTCAATGAAACCAACAAAGTAAATGTAAAAGTTGTACAAAACAATGTCATATGCTCATAGAACCATAGATTTAAAACTAGAAGAGACCTTATTGGTCACCAGATCTAATTCATTCATTTTAGATACATAGAGATTGAGTTTGTAGGGTAGAGGAGCAAAGAGGTGTAATATAGAATGTCAACCTCACCAAACATCTTTGTTTGCTAAGAAGTAGCTACCTACAGTAATAGAATATGATATGCCTGCATAATTTCATTGGTTATAGTATAAGTCTCCCATCAGTCAAAAAACTCCTCAAAAGAAAGGACTTTGTCAACTTACTCATGCTGGGATTTTCCTGGAGCTCTGGACCATTTCTCTCCTTACATAACAGGGAATCTCTGAGGTGAGCTCATTAATGATGTTCATTAATTAAACACATTATCTCCCTTGTCAAAGCAGGGGTTCCACAAGAGTGGAACATCTCCCCCATCACAACTAAATCTCCCCGCGTTTGGGGATGTCTAGGATGTCTTTAAAAATAGGGTCCATATTTCCTCCTTCTTCTCTATCCCACTTCAACAACAGACTGAAAACACCAGCCTTCTATGTCTCCACACAGAGGTGATGACAGCACCACTAATACTTACTATCCCATCCTAGCATGCTGATCTCCAACCATTCTGGTGCTACGACCTTCACATTGCTGGGCATCCCTGGCCTAGAGGCCCAGCATTTATGGCTCTCCATTCCCTTCTCAACCATGTTTGTCATCATCCTCATGGGCAATGGTGGTATTCTTTTTCTGGTTGCAACAGAGCCCTCCCTTCAAACACCCATGTACTTTCTTCTGGCCCTGCTGATGGTATCTG
>CM053588.1:78263239-78284459 GCA_028646515.1 Pseudochirops corinnae | reverse complement strand
AATAAAGATAACCATATCTAAATTTGGTTACTTATTCAGTGCTATCCCAATAACTACTAACGGATTAATTTATAGAACAAGAAAAATAATATGATTCATCTGGAGGCACAAAAGGTCAAGAATCACAAGAAAATAATGGGAGAGAGGGGAAGAGGGAAAAAGGGAGCCTAGAAGTACCAGATCTTAAATTGCAATTAAAGCAATGATCATCAGAATTATTTGGTACTGGTTAATGAATGGGAAAGTTAATCATTGTAACTGGTTAGACACAGAAGCAATTGACCATGGTAACATTGTGTTTTATAAACCTAAGGACACCTACTACTGAAAGATGAACATGTCATTCAATAAAACTGTTTGGAACAAAAGAAAACTGGAAAGAAGTTAATTTATAAGAATTTCTAATTAGATATTAGGCTTAGCCTAGCATGTCATATAATATACCACGATAAGCTCAAAAGGATTATACAATCCAGATATAAAAAAAATATATCGTAATTTAGAGGAGCAAAGAAGTAGACATCTCGCATAAATATGGGTAGGGAAGACTTCTTAACTAAACAAAGGATAGAAAAGATTACAGGAGACAAATAAACAACATTGATTACACATTTTTTGTGTGTGTGTGTGCACAAAGAAAATCAAAGCAGTTAGAATTAAAAAGTAAACAATTAACCAGGAAAAATATAATTTCATTGAATTTCTCTGATAAAGTTGTAATATCCACCATACTTAGGGGAACTGATAAAAATATGTAAGAACAAGATCCATTCCCCAAGGGACAAATGTCAAAGGATATAAATAATTCCCAAGGAAAGAAAGATAGCCTATGAAAAAAAGTTTAGAATCACAAATGATATGATAAAATTTAAACAATTCTTAGGATTTACCTCACATTCATTGGATTGTCAGTGACAAAATAGGAAAACGCCCATTGTTAGAAGGCCTATCAAAAGACAGGCATAACAATGTACTGTTCAAAGGTTCTTCTTGTCAAGGTTCACATACTTTTAATTTCAGCAGCTAGTTTTTCCTTTGTAGTTGAGGTCAGGTCTAAAATAGTGGTTCCTTTTGTTCCTTCCTCTTTTGAAGAATAAATTTACCAGAAGACAAAGTTGCTTCTTTTGCTTTTGCCAAAAAGAGAATATTATAGATGCCCAAAGAACTGAAGTATTGCATCTGCATTTTGTCATGATTCAATGCTAGATTTGTGGTCTGTTTCTCAAGCTCCTCATTTATTTCCTCTTTCTTTCCAGATGATCTGCAGTATATTGCAATCATAAAGTCATTTTTATTCTTTATTTAATTTATTTCCATTTGAATGTTCTCCATCATACATTTACTCTCCAGTTCCTGGATTTCTTCACGTGAGTATATTGCTTAAATATGTGATGCTACTCCATTAGCCCTTTAGTCAATTGAACAAGTGATATGCTTTTATATCTTTTTGTCATTAGTCCCATCCCATTGGGTTTTAGTGATAGCTATGTGGCAGAAAGGACCTCCCTGTATTAGATTCTTTAGATTTCCTTACTTGTTACATATAACTTTGTGCATAGGTATCTGAGTCAATGAGTTTTACCATTGGCAGCAAGGTGGAACAATGAGAACCCAGTTCTTAGAATAAAATTAGCAAGACCTGAGTTCAAATCCAGCTTCAGTTACCTACTAGCTACGTTACCCCGAGAAAGTCATTTAAGAACTGTCTGCCTCAGTTCCCTCTTCTGTAAAAAGAAAATAATAAAAGCATATACCTCTGAGGGCTGTTGTGATGATCATATGAGATCACATTTTTAAAGCACTTTGTAAACCTTAAAGTTTAGCTATTATTATTAACAAATGATTTTTTCCTCTGAATTGTTTGTCCCATCTAGTGATACTCTTCCTATGTTGCATCTGCTACTTTCTGTGGCATCAGATTTAGAAGACAAAAGTAGACAGGATTAGAAAACAGATAGACTGGGAATGGAAAGACAAGTTAGGCTACTGAAATAATAATACTATCCAGCTTTCATTTAATGTTTTAAGGTTTGCAAAGTACTTTACAAATAGTATCTCATTTGATCCTCACAACCAATCTGGGAGGCGAGTGCTATTATTATCTCAGTTTTATAGAGGAGGAAACTGAGACAGAGGCTAAGTGACTTGTCTAAGGTCACAAAGCTAAGTGTCTGAGGCTGGATTTGAACTCAGGTCTTCTTGACTCCAGGTCTAATCTTTTACTGACTATACCACCTAATTGCCTCAGTAAGGTAGGTGAAAAAAGCATGACCAAGCATGCTTGAAGTAGGAGGGGAGAGAAGGAGCTGGATGCAACGGATGTTCTAAAGGTAGATGTGAGAGGTTTCACAACTGTTTAATGTGTGGAGTAAGAGAAAGGAAAGAGTCAAAGCTGACCTTGAGGTTATGAACCTGGATACTAAAAGGATGGTAGCGATATTGGCTTGAACAAAGAAGTCTGAAGAGCAGTTCTTTTTTTTTTTTCTTTTTCGGAAGGGGCAAGGTAGTAAGGCAATTGGGGTTAAGTGACTTGCCCAAGGTCACACAGCTACTTTTTATTTTAAGTGTCTGAGACCAGATTTGAACTCAGGTACTCCTGACTCCAAGGCTGTTGCTCTATTCACTGTGCCACCTAGCCATCCCCATGAAGAGCAGTTCTTAACCTTTAGTGTGTGCGTAATGGACCTGCTTGCAGTCTGGTAAAGCTGATAGACTCCTCAGAATAGTTTTTAAATGAATAAAATAAATAGGATAAGAAAGGGAGCCAATTATATTGAAACACTGTCTGTCTATCTCTCTGTCTTTTTGTTTATCGACAGCTAAGTGACTCAGTGGGTAGAACATTAATTTGGATCAGGAAGACAAGTAAAATCCAGTCTAGATGCTTACTTAATTGTATGCCCCTGATTGCCTCAGATCTGCAATCTACCTCACAGACTTATCGTAAGGATCAAATGTACTTTGCAAACATAAAAGTGCTATATGAAAATTAAATATCATATAAATGCCACTTATTATTATTATAAAAATAAGCTCATTTACCTCTGGTTAAGGATGAAGGCCAGAGAGAGGCACGTTTTAAACTCAGGAAAATCAATCACAAAATCAAAGTTGGAAGGAACATCAGACACTATTAATCTCAATAAAGAAATCTCTTTCTTTCACAACATTCTGAATATATGGACCTGCAGCCTTTTATTGAAATCTTCCAGTGAGAAGAATTAAATTTTGGGAAGCTATTCATTTTGAGAAGAAAATAAAATAACTGTGGGGCAGGAGAGACGTTTATATGTGTCATCAGGTGTTGGCTAAAGACACTGGTAACAGGTGTCCTTGGGACTAACCACACCACCTTCAACTTCAAGCCAGCTCTTGGGTTTCAGTGGCAATCTACCTGGAATATTCTTAAATTTATAATCAGAAATCACTAAAAAATGTAAAACTCTCTTCATTTAGGTTGAACCCTCATTTCCCATGGCATCCTCTCTTCTCTCTCAAGCTCATAAAATTTGATAATTCACTATTAATAGTCTTGAGATTTGTTGACATAATAAATGAATGAGTGAATGAAGAACAGATTTATCAAGCATTTACTATGTGAAAATCACTGTGTTAAGCTGTGAGGATTCAAAAGAAGACATTTCCTGTCACCATGCAACTCCTGTTCTAAGGTTGGAGAAAATGTGTATAGGAAATGGCAGCTGCAAGTCAGACATCAAAGTCCTGTGGTCCATAGGGTAAAGCAGCAAAGCACAAGGTAATATATCTTCTTTGGCATTATTTCCACAGATAAAACCATATCAGTCTCTGATACTTCACTATCTGACAGCAGCAAGAGCTTTGATGGTGAGAATCTTCTTTTCTGGGTCTTCAATACTTGTGGCTAGTGAGGAGGCAAGGACTCTAGGCCCAGCACTCAATCCACTGTACCAATCAGTTATTGGAACACTTAGCACAGTGCCTAGCATAGAGCAGGTGTTTAATAAATGCTTGTTTCCCTCCAGAAAGTGAGATTTTACAATGCACAGAATGTAGAATAAAAGTAAAGTGTTTTATAACTATTACATATGTATGTAATAAAGACAGAAATTGTGAGCTGTCTAGGTAGAGGGCAATGAGCCTGTCTGCTTTAATCAGATTTTGCTTCTGCCCAACTTTACCTGTGAGAAGTTCTTGGAAGAGAGTCGAACTTTGTCCAGACTAAGAAGATTTAGAATGTTTTTGTTGTTGTTATCGTTTAACCATTTTTGGCAGAGTCCCTGAAATGGGTTTGGGGAGGTAGCACAGGATCTTCATTGGGAACGTCTTAAAAAACAAACGAATCATCAAACCATAAATCATTCAGTGAGACAGCTGAATTAATATTCTACACCTTGGCTCTGCCCTGTGCAAACAATTCCCTTCATGTCTATGTTTTCTAGCAAGAAAAGAGTATTAGGCTCAACTTGTTAGAGATCATGTTTGATGTAGAACCTCATCCTTTCTAAGCTGATACAGGCCTTCCCCTAAAATATTACAGTGCTAAAGAAGATGCCTGCATAACCCCAAAGTGACTGAATCTTTCAGAACTTTGCTAATCATTCAGTAAACATTTATTAAATGTCTACTATGTGCCAGGCATTGTGCTAAGCACTGGAGATACAAAAAGAAGCAAAAACCAGTCCTGCCCTCCAGGAGTTTACAGTCTAATGGTGAGACAACCTGCACACAAATATATACAAAGCAAGCTATAATTAAGTCAGGAATAAAACCAGTACCATCATTGTTACTGAAAGAGTGACTCAATCTACACTGCTATGGCTCTATTCACCATCTCTGTACTTTTCCAAACCAAAGTAATTCTCCTTGATCACCTATTGTCTCCTCCTTGTAGAATGAAAGTTCCTTGAGGGCCAGGACTTTGTGATTTATATTTATTTTCCCCAAATTTTACAGAGTTCTTGGCATGTGGCAAAGCTTAATAATTATTTTCATTTATCCATTCATTCGTACCAACCCAGAAGAATGTTAGCAGAGATGTTGTAAAAGGGAAATTGACAGGCAATCAGTATTGAAATGGTTTAAAAATTGAATATAAAACTTCATACTGTTTTAATCTCTTTCCTTTTATAGTATATTGATTGTGCTAGCAATATATGAACCAATAAAATGTAATTCCTCCTTTATTTTATGACAGATGCAAAATGTTGTGTCCAATACTTCTAGATAGGAGGTTCATAGCCTAAGATCATTCTGTGAAACATTTTGCTTCTGTTTGGTCCATGAGCTCTCTCCACAATTGCTTGTAATAATTTTTGTTGCTACTACTCATACTTGAAGAGAACCAATGACATTATGATGTTGGTGACAAGGTATGTTTGCCTGTGGCTGATCAGTCCAATATAAGCTGAGAAAGCTCTGCCACAGGTTGGGCACAGGTAATCCTTTCAACATTTGGGATGGAGATGTTGCTAGATTTGTGCATCTCACATTTCCTTTGTCTTACTGCAGTTCTGCCTTTCTCATAGAGCACAGTGCCTTCTCTGATGTGAGCAAACATAGGGAGGTCCTATGCCAGCATCTCCCACATCTCACAATTAATACTAAAGTTCTTCATTTGTCCAGCCTAAGCAAATTTAGAGTGTTTTTATTATTATTGTTTATTTGCTTTTGGCAGAGTCCCTGAAAAGGATTTGGGGAGGTGGCACAGGATCCCCATTGGGAGTGACTTAAAAACCATCAAACCATACAACATTCAATGGGACAGCTGAATAGATATTTTACATTTCACCTTGGTTCTGCACTATGCAAATAATTCCCTCCAGGGAATTTCCTTGCATTGCTTCTTCTGACCTTCTCCTGATTGCTTGCCTTGTTCAAGTTCTTTGTTAAATAGTCTTTTAGGCAAACACGTTTGGTGTGGCCAGTCTTTAGTAAGCCAATATATTTGATTCTTGGGGGTCAGTTTCTACGTAGATGTCCTTGATGAACATGGCTTTGGCCCCCTGGCCTTGAAGCCTGCTCTCAAGAGCATCTTTTGTTATGTGAATGGGTTAACTGACTTTCCCAAACACTTTTTGGTACCTTGATAACAAAGCCTGATCCAGGACTCACAGAAAAATCTGGACCTTGTGCCCTAATTAGGGCCCTTTGTGATCCGGTTTTGTTAAGCTAGCTCCTTGGGCCCCCTTGGGCTATACTTAAAAGGACTTTTCTTTGAGATCTTGAGATCAAAGGCTTTACCCCCAGACTTCAGGCACCTAGCCTTATCAAATTATCCATTCTGTGTTACTTCCAGGATATAACAGGCTAAAGATAATGATAATAAAACTAGTCTTTTTTTTTTTCTTTTGTATCATTTGTTCTATATAAACCTTGTTCAAAGAATCATTAAATGGAGTTCCTGGTTCTTCCTTGAACTACCCCCATGGTCTGGTCATTTCTTATACACATCTCTGATCATGCTTAAGTGCCGGCCACTAAGCATCCCACGACACCAGTCCATTGGAGTTGTGCTTCTGAAGTAGAGTTTGAATGCTTGGCAGTTCAGTTCCCAAGAGGACTTCAGTGTCCAGTTCTTATCTTGCCAGGTAATCTTCAGAATCTTCCTAAGATAATTCAAATAATAGAGTGCTTCTAAGCGACTCTTAATTTAAATACAGAATGAAAATGATTTATTTCTTCTACATATATACACCAAGGCAAATATATAGATGTGGTCCCTGCCTTTAAGAGACTTAAAATGAAGCAGAAAAGATTCCACCTGTCTGTAAGTAAATAAACCACAAAGTAGACTTATGTAAGAACTTTGAGGAACTATGAACAAGTACTTCTAAGGAGTTAGAAGGCAACGATTACTTGGGGCTAGGAGAAATAGTTTATTTTTATTTTTTGTTTAATTTGATATTCAACTTATTGTTCTGCGTGGAGAATCATAGACCTTCACACTTAAAAGAGATCTTAGCAATGATATAAGACCCTTTCCTTACTTAATGTATGAATTTTCTCTGTAATAGGCAGAAGCTTAATTACCACTCTCCTGGATTGTCCTTCAAGTCCCTGAAGTAACTAACACTTAGCCTCTAAGCATTCAATTCTCTAAGCTCAACTGAAATCCTCATATGGCTCAATCAGCTTCATACATGTTCATTCCAAAGTCTGGTGTCCAAGAAAAAACACAAAAGTCTAGATGAGGTCTGACCAGAATACAGTGTGAGGGACAATCTGGGCCTCTTTTGATAGAGCCTTAGGTTATGCTAATTTCTGGGTTTTTTTGGCTGCCTTATCACATGGTTGAGTCACAGTGAGTTTGTGGTTCAAGACCAAATTGCTGCTGACAGGAAATCTCTCTGTGGAAGGTAGAATGCAACAGTACCTGTCTGGAACACAATTCTCCCCTTCCCTCCCTGACCCCCAAAACAAAACAAAACAAAACTAGGTCTTTTCACATAAATGTGAATTATCTAGCCCAGTTCAATCAATCAAATAATAAAGCAAGCAAGCAAACACTAAATGTTTTAAGCACCTACCAGGTGCCAAGTACGGTGTGCTAAGTACCTAGGGAACAAAAAGAGGCAAAAAACCAAACCAAATCAAATCAAAACAAAACATCCCTTGCCCTCAAGTACTCTCTCATTTAATAGGGGAGACAAGTTCCTTACAGCCTGTACTTGGGTAGTAGCCAGACTCTTGACTGACTCCCCGTCCCTCACCTCCTCTCCGCTCTGATCAGAGGGCTGGAGAGCTCCTTCTTTTATAGAAGGCAGAAGCTGGACTTGTGCTCACTCTGCTCCATATATCCTGCTCTGTCTGATTTCAGCTCCACCAAACATGACACCCCTGAGTGGGGTACCCAGGTGTCCCCCTACCTCCAGCGCTCCTCCCCCTTTCCTGCTTTCTTTTGTGTGTTGTCTCTTCCCATTAGATTGTGAGCTTCTTTTATTAGTTGTATCCCCAGAGCTTAGCACAGTGCCTGACATTTAATGACTACTTAACAAATGTTTATTGAATTAGACTGGATTGAATGGGTCAGTAACCATCACGAAAAGCTATCTAGGTGGTTCAGTAGATAGAGTGCTTGGTCTGAACTCATCTTTGTGAATTTAAAACCGGTCTCAGATACTTACTAGCTGTGTGACCCTGGGCAAGTCACTTAACCTTATTTGCCTCAGTTCCTCAGCTATAAAATGAGCTGGAGAAGGAAATGGCAAATCACTCCATTGTCTCTGCCCAGAAAATCCCTAGTAGGGTGACAAAGAGTCAGACAGGGCTGAAATGACTAAACAATAACTATTGTGAACTCAATGACCTGAATAGGCTTCATCATAGGAACACCAATGGATTGTTCAATACAATTCAATAATTGTATATAATTATAATTCAATACATATACTTATTCTTATATGTATTGAATAATATTAACTATATACAGAACATTAGGTTGGGCAGTACAAGATACACAAAGTTTAGATGAGATGTAATTTTCGCCTTCTGAAACTTATACATGACTAATTAATGGAGAGGAGTGGGTGAGGGAGGGTTTCCTGGGGGAGGTAGCATTTTAATTGGGTTTTAAGAGATAGGCAGGAATACAACAGGCAAAAGAGGGGGAAGGAAAGAAAGAGAACATTCTAGGCATAGAATATCAGCAAAAGCATGAAAGTAGTAAAATGTAGAACATATTTAGGGGACCAGAGTCCAGAATTTTGGAGGGAAATAATAGGAAATGAGGATAGAATGGAAAGTAGTTCATAGGATCAAACATTTAGAGTCATGAGGAGTGTTAGAAGCCCTTAGGTCCAATCTCATTTTATAAGGAAACTGAACCATAGAGAGGGAGGTAAGCTACCCAAGGTCACAGAGACAGGAAGTTGCAAAGGTCATATCTGACCCTAAGCTCTCTGTCTCAGAATCCAGCACACTTTCTGCCCAGTTATAGTCTTGAATACAAAGTGAAAGAAATTGAGTGTCACTCTGTAGATAATAGGAAGTTGTTGAAGAACCATGAGAAAAAAAAAAAAAAGATATGATCCAATTTATGCATAAGGAAATATGTCAGGCAGCAGTACCAAAGCTACTTTAATAATAATAACCAGAATTTACATAATACTTTAAAGTTTGCTAAGTGCCACACATAGATTGCCTCATTTGAACCTCACAGTAGCCCTGGGTGGTAGGCATTATTGTTTTCCGCATTTTACAGATGAAAAAACAATCTTTGAAAGAGGTTAAATAGATTGTTCAGGACCCCACAGCTAATAAGTGTTCAAGATAGGATTCAAACTCAAGTCTTTCTGACTCCAAGAACAGCATCCTGCCTACTGCAACACTTAGCTATTTGCTTTAGAAGAAGACAATTGTTTAGGAAGCATTTGCCAAAGTCCAGATGGGTATAGTACCAATGGAAATAGAAAGAAGAAGACATATTTAAGGATTTTTTATTGGTTGTTCTTCATTCCTGGCATTCTGTTCCTCCTCAAATCTACCCCCTGGCTTTCTTCAATTCTTAGCTAAAATTCCACCTCTATTAAGAAGCTTTTCTCAGTCCCCCTTAATACTAATTCTTTCCCTCTGACAATATCTCCAATTTATTTTTTAGGTATCTTGTTTGCATATTTTCTTCCCCATTGGATTGTTAACTCCTTGAGGGCAGGAACTATTTTTGTCTTTCTTTGTGGTCCCAGACTTGAGCACAGTGCCAAGCACATGATAGGAGATTAATAAATGCTTGTAGACTCAACATATGAGGGATATAATAGAGGCAATAATGATAGGACTTAGTACTAATACTGGATATGAGAAGTGAAGGAAGAGGGTGGACCCAAAAATAGCATTAATACTTTTAAAATGGGTTATTAAATGAATGGTGGCACCACAAACAAAACAGGGAATTTAGAAAATAGAGCATACTGAAGAGGAAATGTAATAACATATTGGTTTGAATATTTGTCAAACTAATAATGGGTCTACAATTCCTGAATTTACCCATTTAAAGCTATTTTGGGGGCCAGTGCTCTACTCTGTCTGCCAAATTCTACTATTTTTGAGTTTCGTGAGTTAGGGACAGATAGGGGTTTAAGCTTAGGAGGAGACTGGAAGATGTGGGTGAGAATATGTGGAGAGATGATCAGGGCAACGAGAAGAGGGCAGTTTTATTGGGGAGGTTAGAATAATCAGGGAAGAAAAGAATGAGAGTTCCCTGGGAAGTTGCGGTGACATTGACTCCCACAAGGGTCTTGGAAAGATTTTAATTACTGTCTATTCTTATACTCTCTTATACTTTCATATTCTCTGGACTTCCTACCCAATGGATCTCAAAGTTTCTAAGCCCAGATGCAACCTGGGGAGAAAATGATATTTTTATTAAGATTATACAATTTGAGTTTGGAGACTGTTATCACTGCAGGTTTCATCACCTCCATTTCATAGTCAGGGAAAGAGACATCAAATAACTTATGTGAGCTCACAAAATTAACAGGTTTGGAACTAGAAATTGAACCCAATTATCTTTTAAAAAATTTTGTTGATGCTTTTATTTTTTATATGGTAATAATTTCTTAATATGCATCCCCAAATCACTGAACCATTCCTTCTGTCAAAGAAAAACAAAGAAGAAAAACTGACTGAGAAAACAGCCATGTCTATCAGTATATATTACATTCCACATTCATAATATTCCATCACTCTCTAAAAAAGAGAACTGTGTCTTACCATCTGCGCTCCAGGTCAAAACCTGGTCATTATTGTTAATCTGAGTTCATTCATATTTAGGTGTTTCTTTGTTTACATTATGGAAGTCTTTGCATTACATTCTTCCTTCTTCACCCTTACCCTTATTTTAAGTCTTAATAAGTTTCTGTGAAGAGCTCACATTCATATAGTATAATTTGTCCTATTATTGCCCAAGTGATGGGTAGCTACTTTGTTTTTCAAGTTTTTCCCACCACAAAAAAATGCTGCTATGAATATTTTGGTATATATATATGGGACCTTTCCCCCTCCCCGCATCTTTGCCCTTTTTTGGGTATATATCCAGTAGTATATACTATATATACTGGAGGAAAAAGGTATATTTTAATAACTTTAAAAAATTTAAATTGTCTTACAGAACAACTGTAACAATTCAGAGATCTTCTAACAATGTATTAATGCGCCTGTCTTCCATAGTTCCTCCTAAATTTACTATTTCTATCTTTATTGATATTTGGAAATTTATTAGGTGAAAGACAAAACTTGAGAATTGTTTTAATTTGAATTAATGTTATCAATTATTGAGTATTATTCATATGGTTAATAGTTTCTTCTTTTGAAAAACTGTTTGTTGAACCCAGTTATCTTGACCCAAAGCCTAACATTAGACATTAAGATATGATCTCTGAATTTTCTTATTTATTATTTTTCTTTGCTTTTTTCTTCAAAAATATTCTTTGCCATAAGAGATGGCCCTTTGAGATTGGGGAGTGGAGGCATACAGTGGAAATTTTAGGTGATTAAAAAACAAAAGTCTCAATAAAATTTCACTTTTTAAAAAAGATGTGATTTTATCATTGTCCCTTCTCTAATGTGGATTGAACCTTTGCATTATTGTGTGACTGTCCTTCAAGTTATTAGATAAATCCTCCAGAGAAAATCTACTGAACTATGAACGCCCTCTTTCTTTTTTTTTAAATATCTGAGAGATATTTATTAAAGTTCTTGCGATGTCCACCTATTTTATCTCATTCTTGATACATGACTGGTACATCTTGTTTTTTACTCATGATTTCCCTTGATGATATCTTAACACCATGTCTCCCAAATCTAAACCTGAATGCTTCTTAGGCAGCAGGCTGATCTCTGTGTCTACCTCTCTAGTAACAGGGAGTAGATGATAGGACCTGGTGATGTGAGCACATCACGTGTTGACATGGAGATACAGTCCTGCTAACAGATCAATTCCCAGTAGCCAAATCTCAAAGGGAGCTTCCTTTGCCTGGCATTCTTTCCCTGCTCTTCATTCATAACCTCCCAACTGTCAGACAGGTTTCTGATCAGGGGCTATGGTGATGGGCTCCTTCTTCCAGCAACAGTATTTGGTCACTTTGTCCCGAAATTCCTTAGTCTTCACTCCATAAATGATGGGGTTGAGCATGGGAGGCACGAGAAAGTAAAGGTTGCCAAGAATGATGTGAATATGAGGTGGGATGCCCCGACCAAACCGGTGGGCAAGGAAGGAAAAAAGTGGAGGTGTGTAAGATGTGAGCATCACACAGATGTGTGTGGTGCAGGTGTTGACTGCCTTGTGGTGAGCTTCCTTGGAGGAGAGTCGCATCACTGCCTGGATGATGAACACATAGGATGAGCCAATGGCAGAGAGGTCCAGCCCAACAACCACCAAGGCAACCACCAGGCCATACATACGGTTGACAGTGGTGTCTGCACACACCATTTTCACCACAGCCATGTGTTCACAATAGGTGGTGGGGATTACCTGATTTGTACAAAATGGCATTTGCTGTAGGAGGACAGGCATGGGGAGGATAAAAATGATGGCTCTAATTAAACTGACCAACCCAATGAGTCCTATGCGGCCATTGGAGAGGATGGCAGCATAGCGCAGTGGCTCACAGATTGCAACATAACGATCAAAAGCCATGGTCATCAAAACAGCTGACTGCATGACAGAGATGGAGTGGACGAAGAACAGCTGGGTCAAACAGCCCTCAAAGCTGATCTCCCTTTGACCAAACCAGAAAATGCACAGTGCTTTGGGAATGGTGGTAGTAGACATGCCCAGGTCAGTGAGGGCCAGCATGCAAAGGAGCAAGAACATGGGCTTGTGCAGAGTGCGCTCTGTGGTGATGATGAAGAGGATAGTGCAGTTACCCAGAACAGTGATGAGATACATGGAAGAGAATGGTATTGATATCCAAATGTGGGTATCCTCCAATCCAGGGATGCCTTTTAGGATGAAGAAAGAAGGCCTCACATGGGTAAAGTTGAAGGTAGCCATGATAGGTCACTGAAGTGGATGACAAAGAAAAAGTATGTTGGTTTTTTTCTACAAACAAAACAAAATAAGAAAAACAAATGGAAAGTCACAGTGATAAAAAATAAAAGGCCACAGGATGATAAATTTAAAACTGGAAAGCACCAATCCTCTCAATATACGAAGAAAGAAATTGAGATCTAGACTTGCCTAATGTCACACAGATAACAAATGGAAGAGCCAGGAGTCCTTGAATTATATAGTAGTACTGCATTGTAACACAGTTTATTATCCTGGAGATTCAGATACTCCACAGGTCATATCACTGCAAACATAACAATCACACACAATAAAAGCCAGGTAAGGCAATTAGCCTATACAATTATCTAAAAATATGGCCCGGGGGGGAGAGGGGCTAGGTGGTGCAGTGAATAGAGCACTGCCCTGTAGTCAGGAGGACCTGAGTTCAAATCCAGCTTCAGATACTCAACACAAAAACTAGCTGTGTGACCTTGGGCAAGTCACTTAACCCCAATTGCCCTCCAAAAAAAAAAAGGCAAAAAAATAAAAATAAAAATACGGCCTTATGTCTAAAATGAGGGAATGATGAAGGAAAATGTGGTCACCTTTTCAGATAGGGATGAAAGCAAATAATGAATACTTCTAAAAGGGTAAGGCCTTTCTTTACTGTGTTCAGGATATCTTGCTGTTCCTGCAACTGAAGCCTGTATGAAGTACAGTTTCAAATGTCACCTTCTTCAGGAAGCCCCAATCAGTAACAGTCTTCCCTTCAGATCTAACATAGTATTTTGTTTATATTTCTTTTATCTACTTAAGTATTATTTTGCAAATATTACCAAATCTTGCCATTTCTACCTTCACATTTCTTGCTTCTGATCCCTTCTCTCCATTCATGAAGATTCCACCTTAGTTCAGACCCTCATCATTCCTTACCTAGATTTTTGCAACAGTCCCCTAATTGGTCTCCCTATCTGAAAGTCTCTCCCCACTCCAATCCATCCTACAACTTACTGACAATAATTTTCCTTAAGTGCAAATCTTACCATGTTACCTTACCACCCAATTCAACCAACTGCAATGATTTTCTGTTGCCTCTAGGATAAACTATTAGCTATTTTTAGCTTTTAAGGTTCTATACAACTTGGTCAAAACCCATTTTTCCAGCCTCAGTGGATACTGCTCTCCCTTTTACATCTATGATGCAGTCAAATTTATCTTCTCTTTGTTCTTCACACATAGCATTACATCTCCAAACTTTGTATCCTTGTACTGGTTATTTTACATACCTAGAACTCATTCCCTCGTTACTTTCATTTCCTTTAGTTCCTCTTATCCTTCAAGACACATCAAGCACTATCTTCTGCACAAAACCTTTCTTGATCCTTCCAGCTGCTAGTGTCTTCCTTCCCAGACTACCCTGGATTTAGATACTTTGTGTATATTTGACTTCATTCATCTCATATCTATGCTATATTTTTTTCTATATGTAGTTGTCTCTCCCATTAGAATGTAAGTTCTTTTTGAGTAGAAATTATTTCATTTTCTTTGTGTCTCCAGTCTTTAGCACAGTGCCTGACACTGTGTAAAGGCTTAATCAAAACTTGTTGGTTGATTGATTGCTTATATGTCATATCTTCCTCAGAGCCTGAGACTGATTTAATTGATTTCGGGAATCTCAGAGGAGAAAACTCCTTCTACAAAAGTAGGTTGGTGTCTTCTCTTTGATTTATAGTCACAGAGATTAACCTAGAGCACTGAGATCAGGTGACTTGCCTGGGGCCACACAGCAGGTATCTGTTGATAATACCTAAACCTTCCTCTATATCCTACATTATTATATCTAGCATATTGCAGTACATATGATCCCTGGATATCTAGGCAGGAAAACCTGAGTTCAAATCTGGCCCTAAATAACTTATTAACTATGTGACCCTGGGCAAGTCACTTAACCTGTTTGCCTCACATTCCTCATCCGTAGAATGAGTATATAATAGCTATAAAAAGTCTAACATTCTATCCACACCACAATCTTCCAGGATGATTGTGAGAGCTTGATTTATGGTCACATAAAATCTAAGAAATATGTGATCCTCATTACTGAGAACCAAAATAAGAAAAAACCCAAACTGTCCACCCAGAAAGCAATAATGTAAATACAGTGAGATAATGCATGGGAAATGCTGTGGATCTGTTGATTCTGCCAAGGTCTCCAGCCCACATTCAGAGAAGAACCCATATTACTTAAGATTTATTGATTTTTTTCCTCTAATCTCACACTCCCCAAAACCCCCAAACTTGGAGAAACTTAAGTAGGGGCTAAGAATGAATAAAAATGAATAATAAAAGTATTTCTTAAATGCTTCCTACATGCAGAACATTGAGAATACAAATATTATTCTAGTATTCTATGCTCTCATTTAATGGTTAGAGATCTAGTAAGCTTACATTTAGAGTTTGAGTCAAGGGAATGTCAACAAACCTTAATCATCTGCTACACACAAAGCCTGGTCCTTATCCTTGTGGTGATTATAATTTATTAGGGGATATAGCACCTCTAAAGGTCACTGTAATGTGCAATGCTTCTTGAACCACTTAGCCATTGAACTCAGAGTTAGAAAGAACTCTTAGAAGTCACCTTATCTAAACCATACCTTCACAGGAATTCCCCCTATAATATTCTGACAAAGAGCCACCTCAGCTTTACTTGAAGACTTCCAGAAACGAAAAATACAACTACTTGAGGCAAACTGTTCTACTTTTAGAAGGATCTAATTCTTAGGAAGATTTTCCCTACATTGAGCTAAAATCTGGCTCCCTGTAACCCACTGCTCCTTCTTCTCCTTTTGGGGCCACCAGAACAAGTCTAATCTCTATTCAACATGAGAGCCATTCAAAAACTATTATGAAACTCCCCTCCTCCACCCTGCCCCAAGTCTTCAATACTCCAGGTTATACAATCTCAGGTCCTTCAACAAATCCTAATATTACATGAACTTGATGCTGTGTATCAATGTCCTCTTTAAAATGTGGCATTGAGAAGTAAACACAGCATTGCATACATGATATAACCAGAAAAGAAGGCAGTAAGACTTTTGCCTCCCTGGAAGATCACATTAGTTTTTCGGTGGGTGTTATTTTTTTTTTTTAAACTTCCATGTCACCTTATTTGTTCATATTGGGCTTGGACCCACTAAAAGACCACTGGAGTTGGCTTCAGAAGGCCTGAGATTCAAGTACCAGATGTACTACTTAGTGTTTGTGTGACCTTGGGCAAATCATTTAACTTCTCTAGGTTTCCTCATCTGTAAAATCAGGAGCTTGAATTGGATGCCAACATGACTCCTCACATCCCCAACTCATATTCATGTGAACTGATATTTAGCCACAGATCCCCCAAGTTGTACTTTTTGTAGTAGAATTAAAAAAAACCCTCAGGTATGAAACTTTATATTTAGCCCATTAAATTCATTTTATTCAGGCTGGACCATTATATATCCTGTAACAATCCTTGAGTATCTTGACCCTGTTGTCCAACATATTCACTATCTTCCTCAACTATAAACATCTAATAATTTGATAAACATGATCTCTATGCCTTTATCAATTAACTGAGAAAAATACTGAATGGCTCAAGGTAGGTTACAGTTTTCTGGGGGTCCCCACTAGACACTTTCCTCCACATTGAAACTGATACAATAATGTCTACCTATTAGGTCCAGTCATTCAACTTATCCAGAATCTACTTAACTGTACTATTACCCCAATGACTCTCTACCTTGTTTGACCAAAAAGTCTTGGGAAATTGTCAAACGTTTTAACAAAATCCAAGAATACTATGACTAGGATATAAATGGCTTCTGCATGACTTAAGTTTTGCAAGGTGCTTTATATATATCATTTAACCTTCCACAATTATTGCATGGATTTTAAACAGGAAGGAACTGAGGCTCAGAGAGATTAAGAGGTTCACCCACATCTACCTATCTAGTCACTCATCTGGTTTGGAACCCAGTTCTTTCTGACTCCAAGTCTAGTATTCTATCCATATAATCAAGCTATCTTCATAACTACACTATGTCAAACAGCAACCTCTTCAGATTGACTTATAAAGGGACCCCATATTGCATATTATATTGCACATTATATATTAAATATCAATATAGTTATAATAATATAATGTATAAATTAAATTTCACACAATCATATTTATATAGTTATTAAATTATAGTTTATTTTTATTAATGCTATAATACAGTGATATTAAATATAATATATATTTTAAAGGAGAAAGAGACAGACAATTGGGAACAACATTTGAAGGGAAAATAAAAATGGAATAGTGACTCTGGCAGAGATACAGGCACCCAGCTCAGAAATGACCAGAAAGAGAAAAGTTAATACAGAGAGCTCCTTAAACTAGAAGATGCAGTATGGGGTGGGAGAGGGGGAGGCTCCCCAAGTGGGCACAAATACTGCAAAAGAATCTGGAAAAAGTAAAAGTATAGGGATCAAGAAAAGTACCTTGTTGAGAGGAGTTAATCATGAGCAGTGGATTTGGGAAGGAGGAAGTTTCTTTCTGAGCTCTCCCCTAGCCCTCTATCCAAGCTACTGAGCAATGACTTAGAGGAAATTTGAGAAAAAAAAATGTTTAGGGAAGAGGGAAACCTTGGGGTGAAAAGATCTGGGGAAGTGGAAATAGCATGGAAATGGAAAAGGCTGAGTTCCTTAGGCTAAGGAAATGATATACTGGAACCCAGAGAATAGACTTGGGGAAGAATAATACAGTATGAGTGTCAGCTCCACACACCTGGCGTGTGAGGTACCACTCCAAAGAAATAAATACCTGGGCTTTGTGCAGTTTACTTCATGGGGTCACCCAAGCTGGGGGAGAGATGGCCAGCACCCTATGCTTGGGAGGAGGGGTGGAGGGCAGAAAAGACCTTGAAGAAGGGGAGGTAAAGGAGAGTACCAACTGGTGTCTTCTCTCCCAGCACTTACTTCAAGATGAGGCTGAGACGATGGTCACAGAGCATGAGCTGGGTTTCAGCACCACCCAATGGGTTCCTGGGTGTAGGAGTGCATAGGTATGCATGTGTGTCTCAGCATGTGTTCCCCTGAGTCCTAAATAGCACAAACACTCCACAAAGACTCACTCACCCCACAGATGCACTTGGACATTCAGTCAGATCCAGTAAATAACCTCAAGTAGGTGTCCCTGGAGAAGTCAGAATTAGCTCACCCTCGAGGAGCCAGAAATAGAGGCTGAAAATAGTGGCTGAAGGTCAGCCCAGGATGGGCTAAGGATTCCTCAGGGAATTATCCATCCTAGATTGCTAGAACCGTT
This sequence comes from Pseudochirops corinnae, assembly GCA_028646515.1. NCBI lineage: Eukaryota > Metazoa > Chordata > Mammalia > Diprotodontia > Pseudocheiridae > Pseudochirops > Pseudochirops corinnae. The sequence continues at coordinate 78,266,148 of CM053588.1, read as the reverse complement.
CCCAGAAGAGTTGCTAGTACTCCAATTTCTCCCCATGGATGGGGTAGCACAAAGGGAGGGAACAAGGCTCGGTAGGTGAGGAAGGGTCAAATTGACACTGATGTATGTTCTTAATCTTTCCCCTACTCCTGCCTTCAAAACCTGAAACCCAAAGTTGCCAAGTGAGGCACTAGAAAACCCTGGAATCAGAGATATAGTTCAGCCCTCTGCCCAGGGTAGCGCTCCCTAACCAGAAGCCCTTTCTACTTGAACACAAGCAAGTAACTGAGCTCACTCACTACCTAACAATGCATCGTTAGGCAGTTTTTTTGTCAGTATTAAGTTCTTTACATTGAGCCTAAACCTACCTACCATTATTTGGTCTCAGAAGGAAGGTATGTCCTTGCTTCTAAAAGGGTTCATCTTTATTTCCTCTTAGAATATAGAATCTAGGTCCCCGATCACGTGACAAGAAGAGCGGGGCGGAGTTTCTCAGTTCATATCCCAAGGTCCCCCGCGTTTCCTTTCTCTTTCGTCCTTTACAGGAGCCAAGATATCTAAGCGAGGACGTGGTGGGTTGTCGGGAGCAAAGTTCCGAATTTCCTTGTGTCTCCCCGTGGAAGCTGTCATCAATTGGGCTGGTAATACAGGTGCAAAGAACCTGTACATCATTTCTGTGAAGGGGATTAAGGGGAGATTGAACAGGCTTCCTTCAGCTGGTGTAGGTGACATGGTAATGGCCACAGTCAAGAAGGGGAAACGAGAACTCCAGAAGAAGGTTCATCCAGCAGTGGTAATACGGCCACCGAAGTCATATCGGAGAAAACATGGCGTGTTCCTGTATTTTGAAGACAGTGCAGGGGTCATAGTAAACAACAAAGGCGAGATGAAAGGTTCAGCCATCACGGGGCCGGTTGCCAAGGACTGTGCTGACTTGTGGCCCAGGATTGCATCTAATGCCGGCAGCATTACTTGATTCTCCATTAAAAAAAAACAAAAAAACAAAACCCTTATTAAAGTGTCTGCCTATTAAAATAAAAAAAAGAATATAGAATCTGTTTCTCTAGTTTTCTTCAAGAAACCAGTCTGCTACTAAAAGCAAAGCAAACCAAGCAGACAAAACAACACCAAAATTTGGATGAAATTAGCAATATCATGATCTTGGACACAAAGCCTGTGTCTAGCCCTTTTGGGTTATAAAGCAAAATAGTGAAATTACAATAAATTGGGTAGGCAAGCAGGAAAACAAAAGTATCCTAAGAATTTTTCTTTTTCTTCTAAATAGTCTTCCCCCCATTTGTCAATGGTTGGCCTTAAGGCATGCTCCTAGGCAGAAGAATTTATAACCTTGGACTTTTGTATATGAATACTGACCTAAATGATGGAGTGGAGGTATGTATGTGGGGTGGGGGAGTAGTAGGAAATTCAGGATCTAAATATTGAAGAGAAAAGGCCTGAATTTAACAATATAGTTATGCATGCAGGTATATATTCTGTAGAAAGAATTATGAATTTATTTTAAAAGGGAAGGATAAAATTTATACATTTAAAAACTCAAGAATAAACATATCCTTTTATTCATTACGGAAAAGAAACTTGGAAATACAGATCTGACATAGAAATATGTTGCTGCAGTCATCATTTTAATGATACCAACACAAATTTCCATCTGTGTGCATTTGTATATATGGATAGGTATGTATATCTATACATATGCATATGTATACAGAAATACATATATATGTATATATATAGAGAGAGAGTAAGATTTTATACGTTTGGTTAAGTCATTCTTTTATTTTCTGAACCATTAAGTAGTATAAGAGCAAACCCCCACTTTCAGCAGCTCCTACTCATCTCTAGAAAGAACTTAAGAAAGAAAGTGTTTCAATTCTTGCACTTGCTTTTGTTATTGGAGAAACATCTCCTCTCTGTATTCATGTGGTGGGTAACTGCTACAAAATACATATTGACCACAATACAAAAATTATGGAAGTAATGTTACGTTCACAAATAGGTTTAGACCTCAGAGAAAACCTGAACAATAATAAGGATTCTGACAAGGTTTCTTACAGGCGAAATTATGTCTCAGTGACAGAGAAATAATTGATTTACATATTGCAGTATTATATATTCCTGTTAGGCCATAGAAGTTAAAGAAGAGATAAATCCATAATCCCATACTATCTTCAATGTCTTAAAAATTGAACAAATACAGTTAACAGTCAATCTCACACATCTCCTAAAGAAGGAACCTCCAGTAACAAACTCAATGGGTAAACTAAATTAGATTAAACAACAAGGATTCACAGATAGACTGATTGAGGAGGAGGATTTACATATTTTCAAGGAATCACGCACAGTTGAGATTCTTGCTCTGATTTCTTATCTAAGGAGTATTTAAAGCTCTAAGTACATTTTCACATCTTGTGGGACATGTTTTGGTCAGGTGAGGTTAACATTAAGATAGACTTCTAGTTAACTAAAATTTGGAGGAATGACTCTTAAGTCCTGAATAATAAAAAGACATTTTAAAAATACTTTAACATTTTTTTCTGTTAAAGACAAATTGTCTTTCTAGTTTTGTTAAACTAGCATAGGCCAAAATTTCAGAGAAATAAGTTTGTACACTCTTCTTGCCAAGAGACATATTTTACCAGTATTATGGGAAACCTGGGCTCTTATTGGACAATCCTTCCATTACATAGGTAGGCTGGGAGAGTGAGGTCAAAGGCTATGCATTTACTAGCAATATAAATTCCTTGTTAATTATTGTACCAATGAATTTCTTAAATGCACTTGCTTTGCATGCATGAGTCTTTTATTACCTGTTTGATTTTAGTTAGGAAATTCGTATTAGAATTAGAACAAAAGAACATCTATCTATCTTTCTGCCTTTGTAGGTACACAGCTATGCAAATATAGACATA